>CM030365.1:39035814-39598314 GCA_017893485.1 Hemerocallis citrina
ACATCCCCAAATAATAGGTCGCATTTGTTCATATAGGTTGTAATGAAACATAATAAACTCAATGCCAAAATTATTCTGCTTACCTGTCTGGCCTTCTCCAGCAGTGAAAAATGAATGCACCAACCCTTTACATATACTTTATCGCACTTTTTTCAAATAATCGTAGTATTTACATAAAAAAGAAAAAAAATATTAGGGCGTGCACTGCACGCGTGCAAATAACTAGTAATTAATAAGCCGGGGTTTAAGGGATTGATTAGAGTAGTTGATGATATAGAGACTGTACTCGGATGATGGCCCGTGATTATTACTGTTATCATCATCGTGTAAGAAATTATACCATGGCCTGTGTTATTACCGTTATCGTCATCATGGAAGAAATTACACCATGGCCCGTGTTATTACCGTTTTCGTCATCATACCCAGTACATGAACTATAAAATCTACCAGTATAGTCTAAAAGAAATTGATTGTATGCATCAAACCTGTGGTATGCAACATATAGGACACAGTAGTACATGCATTAGTTAAATTTAAAATGATTAATAGACATAAGGATTGACATAGCACCGACATTGCATATTGTTCATCATCGGTTCTATTGTTATCGAATATTGGCTAAGTGTTACCGTTATTGATCATTGATTATTTTTACCGAATATTGAAACATTGTTTGCAGCCGTTGCATCGATTACCGTGATACTGATTATTGATTATCGTTCCATGTTATTAATTCCTATTGATCTATTGATTCATTGTTATACCGTTATTCCATTGTTCCTTGCTTTCTCTGCTTGCTGTCTATGACTTTCTCTAAGGACAATTTTTCTTCTCTTTTAGATGAAGTGTACACAGGTAATGAAGAAGAATTGCCTGCTAGAATTGGAGTGCAAACTTTCTAAAGAACTACTACTTTATAATTGAATGCTATTTTTAATGAACTTATTGTATTGAGACTTGTGAGTATTGTGTTTGGGATTTATTATTGTATTGGGCTTATGTCCCTGATTTTATTATTGTTTCCAGATGTTGGAATATTATTGTATTTGGATATTTTTATTACTTCATTCCAAGTATTATTATTCATGAGATTATTATTATTGTTGCACATTTGTTCTGTATTGATTATATTGTTAAGTTGATCGGATAAACATCTTATGGGTGACGTTAGTCATTCGCTGGGCCAATGTCATGTACTCGTATTCCGTATTGTTGGAAAGCGGGGTGTGACAGGTGGTGTTGGGTTTGGTTGTGACGACGAGGAGAAGGGGAAGAGAGGGCGACGGTGAGCGGGAGGAAGGTGAAAAGTAAGGGGGTAGGGGATGAACAGTGAAAGGGGGGGTAGCACAGGGAAAAGGGGTTTGCGGCTAGGGTTAGGCTAGGCTAGGGGTTAGGGTTAGATAGTATTTATAGGGGTTTCGGCTAGGATCCAATAAGGAGATAGGATAAAATTCAATAGGAATGGATCTTGGGTTTCGGGTTTAAATCCAATAAGAAAGTAGGCTATATGGTTTATAAAATATACATTGAATCAAATAATAAGATACATATCGGTAGAGTATGTTCGTAATAATAATAATAATAATAATAATAATAATAATAATGACAATAAGAATAATAATACTAATAATTACAATAATAATAGTAACAAAAATATTAATATTAATAACAATAATAATAATAATAATAATTATAACAATAATAATAAATAATATCAATAATAATAACAATAATACTAGTAACAACAATAATGATAACAGCAATCAAGGTACTAACAATAATAATAATAAAATTAAAATAATACAATAATAATAATATATTAGATTTGGCTAAAATGTAAATAGTTCATCAATTATGAATAAAAAGATAAAGTTAAAATATATCGTTATTCGAAATAAATATAATTTTCGATTAGAAAAGATTTTAATAGAAAATACAAAACGAGTTTAACACAAAATAAATTTATAAATAATCGAAATACAGAAAATATTTAGAAAATATGTATTTACAGGAACGGGGGTTACATCAACCAACAACACTGCTGGGAAATCTCAAACTACTGGAATCACCCCGACTTCCTCTGAAATCTTCATCTCCGATAACGCCGCTACCACTTTCGTGCTTCCTTTTTTCCCTTGAAAAGTCACCGTGGGTCCTCCCGGTGCCTTCACCACCACCTCACTCTTGCACTCAATAGTAACATCATAGACCGCCATCCAATCAATGCTAACAATTACATCGACACCCAAGACTTCAAGCTCGATGAGGTCAATCCCAAAAGGCCTTCCTCCAATCTCGATATCACAACCTGCATAATATCGAATAGTAGTTAACGTCTCACCCGACGGCATTGCTACCAACAATACTCCGCCTGGAAAAATCTTAGGTACAACACCTAACACTTCTGCAAATTTGGGTGACACAAAAGTATGTGAAGACCCAGTATCAAACAAAACTTTGGCTCTTATCCAATTAATCAAAACATGTCAAGTTATATGAAGAATCATAATATTCAATACAAAGTTTTATTTAATACATTCAGCCATTTACAAAAACTCTTGCATACCTGTGATCACATCATCAGAGTTCTCTGTATCTTCCTCTGTCAATGCGAAAACTTGCCCTTTGCCTCAGTGACTTGTTCCCACCTGCACCACCTTGCTTCAGCTGCGGACAGTTCGGCCTGATGTGCCCCTCTTTGCCACATTCAAAGTAAGTCTGAGTCCTCACTAGCTTAGGCTCATTTAATCTGCCCTTCTTCTCTGGGAACCTCCTTCGGCTTTGACTTACCGCTGCCGGCCTCTTATTCTTGTTCCATGTCTTCTGCTTCAACTGGAACTACTCCATGTCTGCCTCCGTCATGGCTGCCCTTCTGACGAGCTTGTCAAACCTCCTGATCCCTAACAGTATCATTCAGAATCTCAAGTTTGGCTTGAAGCCATGCTCAAACTTCCTTGCCTTTCTTGCCTCATCCACAATGAGCTCTGGAGCATACCTCGACAACTGAATGAACTTGGTTTCATATTCTCTCACAGACATGTTGCCCTACTGCAGGCTCATGAACTCCATGACCTTCTTCTCTTATATGTGCATGGGAAAATAAAGGTCCCTGAACTCCTCCAGGAAAGCTTCCCAAATCACTGGCTTTTCACCGAAGGTTCTCTTCACAGACTGCCACCACACACCGGCGTCCTTCTCCAACTGTATTGTGGCCAACTTTGCCTTGCTGGTTGCAGGGGTCTCCAAAACTTCAAAGAAAGACTCCATCTGCCTTATCCAGTCATTTTCCGCATTAAGGTTGGCTTGCCCTTCGAATACCGGTGGTTTCATCTGCTTGAAGGACTCCACTTGCTTGATGGGGTCCGCATTAGGTGTTTTAGGCCCCGCTCCATGGTTTCGACCCACCCCAGCCATCATGAAGGCATTCAGAGTCTGATAGACCCTGACGATCTCAGTTTTTAAATCGAGTCTGCCCACATTGGAACCTTCAATTCCATCACCATTGTTGCCATTTCAGGTTCTTGGATCTACCATTTCTTCGAGTCTACAAAACACACCTTTTTGTTAGAAGAAACAATATCACAAGAGTCCACATCAGTTGCTCAGAAAAGTACAATTTCATTCAGCTGCCAAAAATCCATTTACCAAAAATACTAATAAACAAGTTGATTTATTCAATGTAGTCCATACATCTCTGAAAAATAGCTAAACAATTTTATTTTTCTATCAAATCTAGAAAATAGAGAAAACATAATACAATCAGACATGACGGCGCTTCTTGGCTTCTCTGAGTTCTCCTCGCAGTTCTTCAAGTTCTGTTTCTAGCATGTTGCAACGTTTCTTAAGGTCTTGCTTTCCCCAACTGGTGTAGTTGTCCAATGGAGAGAAATGCCACGCTGATGCATGTCGACGCTTCTCAAGGCTTTTCAGTCTGACATTCAAATCTGCAATAGTCCGCTTGTCTTTTGCAAGAAGTTCCTCATACTGGGTCAACTGCCACTGATATCTGTACATCTGACATCGAAGTGATGCGATAATGTGATCCTTCTTGGTTAGTTTAGGCAGCGTTTGAAGATTCGCCCGAAGATTCCCTACGAGGGGGAGTGATCTCCCGTGATTCCTGTGGTTCCTTATCGTCTTCTGTCTCTTCTTCAGATTCCTCTTTCGAATCTTCCTCGGGATCCTCTAAGGGGCACTATAAACCGCTAGGCCTCTAGCGGCATATTTTCCCGGTGTTTCCACAACATGCCGCTATTGGTATAGAAGAATTTTATTTTATAAAAAAACACTTTCTCTACCGGCGTTTGACAACAACGCCGCTATAGACTCAAACGGTAGCGGCATTTTTAATATACACACCGGGACAGGCCTCTATGTCGCACAGTCGCTGGTTTTCTTTTTTTTTTAAACAAATTTTTGTTCTAAAACGGCGGATTATGTAAAACGGTGTTATATATATATATCACCTATCGTGGCAGGTATATATACGCGCTGTTATATGGTAGGGTAAATTATGTTCTGAAATTTACCCCGCTCTAAATCCCCGCGCCCCTTTTTATTTACCCCAATTTTTTTAAACTAATCCCGCTCTAAACCCTCGATCGCCGCTTTCTCATCGACCTTAGTGCGCAAATAATCCCGCTCACCACTCACCGCCTCACCTAATCCCGCTCTAAACCCAACCACGACTCTCTCTCTCCCCTCACCACTCACCGCCTCACCTCCCTCGCAGCTCCTCCTTGCGTACCCCTCACCGCACCTCCTTCGACTGCCCTTATCCATCACCGCCGCCCATGCTATTGCCAGCGCTCTTCATCCCTTACCGTCGCCAGTGCTCTTCATCCCTCTACCGCAGATCTCCACTGGTGTGATCTCCTTCAGCGGTCGCTTTCTTCCCTAATCATCTAATTTCGGTATAGTTATTATTCACTCTTGTTTATTATATTACTAGTGTTTAGTAAAGTTATTATTCACTCTACAGTGGGAAATTGCAACTCAATTATATGTCAAATTCTTTGGTGATTAGTTGTGGTTGATGCTTTACTTTTGAATAGATAATGAAGATGGATTTAATCGGTTTCATTTCACAGCAGTTAAAAGTTTCTGCCATAGTTTAATATTTTGAAGAGAACAATCAACTCTATGTCAAAGAATTAATCAATTTTGAAGAAATCAATATGTAATACATTTAGCATTTCTTTGATTTTTCTTCATTTACCTTCTTCCACTCCAAAATTAAAGACATGCTTCACAACTAAATGAAGCAATGCAACATCACTCTTAATCTCATCGACCTTAGTGCCCAAATAACCCACAAGTCGGCCAAAACAATCGTGTAAAATGAAAAAAAGTAGGTTGAGTTACATAAAGTAGAAATAACAAAAGCAATTCTAAAAGAGTCTAAGAGTCTAAAAGCAATTCTATATATTTTGCTAACTAATTAAGCTTGTGTTGTAATATGAGACTTGCTTGCTTATGCATAGCATCAAAGCAATGTAATTATGTTGTATGTTTAAGTTTGTTTCAAGCGGAAAGCAGATTTTAAAGGTGCATGATATATGATCAATGGTTCTAGCTACAGATCACTATAAGAAGATGGAGTTAGGCACACTTCATGATTTGTGCACATTACATTATCTTCGTGAATTTTGAAAATGCAATGCTTATATGTGCTTTGAGATGACATCCACTGTAATCTTGTAAAAGCTAGCCAATAGACCATAGTGCATAATGACAGAATAGTACAAAAGATGCGCCAGCTTAAAAAGAGTACAATATCACTAAAACCAGTATAGCGAGAGTGGAGAAAGTGTACAATGTCGACAAATGCAGTAGTACTAAAGAGATTAGTTGTGAAAATGAATCCCAGAAATATAACAAAATACCTTCAAATCATAATTAAACACAGAAATATTACAAGATGGAGCTTTTTTTGCGAATAAGAACTGATATAGTCAATCCTGTTCAATAAGGTAGTGCACATATAGTAAATCACAATGCATACAAATATCTGATATAGAAAATTAAGATCAAGCTAACCAAATAGACCAGATAGTGGCAATAGCAGCCATATTGCTTAAAATCATCAGTTTCACAGATATTAACCTTGTGCTAAATAGAGCTGATACAATCACATCACACTACATATACAAATTACTGGGGCACTTCAAAGCAGATTATATCAGTTTTGAAGTTCATGAGCTTTCTTCTATTTCCTAACACCAAAAGTATATCTTTTACTCTTGTTTTTAGTGAAAGATGATGAAACCATCAAAAATAAATTAATAGAAGAGTAAATATATAGAATTGCACCAGAGGTTCTCAAAATATATAGAAGAGTAAATATTTATGAATTTGTAGTATAAATATTTTGTTGGAAGAAAGTCTAAAAGCAATATGCATTTTAATTTATGAATTTTAATTTTCAGATTGAATCATATTTTCGAAAATGGATAAAAGTTGGATTAATAAGTCATGATTATCCAAGGAGTATTGGGATGATGTAAAAGATTTTATTAACTTTGCAAAGAGGAATTCTCCTGACCCGAACTTAATTTTGTGTCCATGTGTTCGGTGTTCAAATTGTGATTTGAGAACATGTGACGTAGTTGAGACACATGTGATTTGCAATGGTTTTTTTACTGGGGTATACAAATTGGTTTTGTCATGGAGAGTCTGCTCAGTCAGTTTCTAATGGTACGGCTGTACATGAAGACGCATATTTATTTACAAGTCAGCCAAGTGTTGTCGATGAGATGCACTCTTTAATGCGAGATGGTATGAGATTTCATAACTTTCAAATCCACACAAACAATCCAATCAACCAAATTTGCGATGAATCAGCAGAAACATTTGTTCATGGTGGTGGGGTGGGAGAAGAAATGCATAGTGAAGAAATTAATAAAGAATTTGAAGCCTTTAATAAGTTGTTGAAAAATGCAAATACTCCCTTATATCTTGATTACACTCAGTTTTCAAAATTTTCATTTATTGTTAGACTATTTCAGATTAAATGTCTAAATGGATGGTCTGTCAAGTCCTTCAACTTGCTTCTTGAATTGTTGAATGAAACTTTTCCTGAAACCCAAATCCCAAATTCATCCCATGCCACAAAAAAGTTTCTCAAGTATTTTAATTTAGGGTATGTGAAGATATCAGCAAGCCCATATGATTGTATGTTATTTAGATGGGATAAGAAGACTCTCGAAGAATGTGAAGTATGCGGTACTTCAAAATGGGTACAAACGCCAAGAGAAGATGAGCAAAAATTTTCTGTATATATATATATATATATATATATATATATATCATATTAATGTTATTTTGTAGCAACAATTTTCTTTCCCTGGCGTTGTTAACGGATGGGTGGATAAATCGGTCTCTAAGAAATGGAGGGACCACAAGAGCTTCCTAAAAGAAAAGTACTATGTGCCAGAGAGGACCGAGGCCGAGAATATGAAGGCGGTTCCCATCGGTGTGACACCACAAGATTGGCAATTTCTTGTCAATTTTTGGAGAAGTGATACGGAAAAGGTATATACTAACACAACTTCAATCCTTTCGTATTTTATTGATGATATCTTTTTATTGATGTTGCGAATTATAATCATTAACAGAGAAAGGCTGACATCGGTATAAAAAGCCGAAAGATGTTGAAACTGAAGCACACTGCTGGAAGCATCAGCTTTGTGGTAGTTCAAGATGAGCTGGTAAACTACGCTTCAATTTTTTTTGAAGTCTTTTAATTATGGTTATATACATAGTCTAATATAAAAGAAACCTATGTTAAGTTATTTCAAGTTATATACATAATCCACTATTTGGTGAAGTATTCTACCATATTAACTCATATCTTAGGTATATAAACATCTATCCCAATTAGCAATAGGGATAATAAATTTCGATTTTATGACTAAGACATCCAATTCATATTTATTTGAAGTATTTTATTATAGTTTTAAATACTGATCTTACATGTATATAGGAAGCATCAAATGAGGGAGAGAAGGTCGGCGATGTAGATTTTTTTGAAACTACCCACACGGGTAAGGATGGAAAATTTAGGGATGACGTGGCAGCCGATATTGTGGTAAATAAAAAGCTTTCAAATTAATTTTAATTTGGTATTTAATCTTTAAATAAAATAATTTTAAAAATTAAATTTGTCTTTCTTATCTTTTGCAGAAGGATGCCAGAAAGAATATTGAGAAAATGTCATCTTCCTCTTCTACCGATCCATTAACGCTAAAGTGTCAAGTTCTCTTCGAACTGAGGGGATGCGAGCGTCCCGGTCGTGTGCGTGGGATGGGGCTAGGACCAACACCCACCAGCGTCTTCGGTTCTCGTACATGTCTTCCAGTGGGGCCGGGCCCACACAGGACGATGTTGATAAGTTGAAGGCAACGGTGGCATGTCTGGAGGCTCAAATGGTTCAAATGGCGACGTTAATCGGGCAACAGTCACAAGGAATTCCAACTCAAGCACCAGTTAGTATTCTACAACTAAATACCCACTTTTTTTGAACCAAGATATGAACCAAGATATCCAATAAGATCATGAATGACTGCTCTATGCACTTTCCCCACAGTACTATCCCATCCCTCCCTTTGCTCTCTCTAAAATATAGAAAGAAATATAACATAGCATGCAGTTAGAGATAGTGTCTTTGAATGACTAATCTCCTTTCTTCATCTGCTTCATAAGCTATTTTACTTTAAGCTTTTGCATGCTGCTTCTTTAATGTATATACATATGCAACTCATACATCACTGTTTAATTTCTTTCTTTATACTACTAACTAGCTAGGAGCAGGACCACAATACACAACACAACTCAAATCATTTTAGTATCAGAAATTATTCGTTCATGTATACCTATTATGTATGTCATGTGATGTATGTTTCTCTGCATCCACCCCAGACCTTACAGAATATATATACTATATAGTTGCAAAACATGGTGTGATGATCTCTGCATCCACCCTAGACCTGGTGTGATGATCTTCCTATGCAAAACTGAAAGATTTTTCTGGAAACTTGAACTGAGTACCATTTATGTATCTTTTGAAACTTGAATTGGTTGCTGTTCAGAAGATCACTCATATATATTAACCAAGAAGATCTGAATGCCATTCTTCCACTATGAGTGATCCTCTGTTCGATATCAAATCACATTCTAATGAAATTCGAGAACTGTTCCTACAAAAAAGTTCAAAAATTTGCAAATAACCCATTAATACAATTAACAACATAGTGGTCACGGTTTTTTTTAAAAAAAAGCTTAGATTTATTTGTTATATGATCTATTTTTCATCAGTTTATTTTTGTTATTATTTTGGTGATGATAAGATTTGATAAGTGAGTTTTAGGATCTTAATTCATGCAGTATTGAAGTAGGAATTTGAGTGAATTTAATTCTTAAGTACATTGGGTATGGGCTTGATAGTTCTATGGAAGCAGTGAATGTAGATTGTCAACTTTTGTGGTGTTTAAGAAGCACTATGAAAATTGATTGAGTTGTTCTGGATTGTTAGTTTGAAGGGCTCTTACAGGATTTGCATTATTCAGTTGTTTTAATAAAGAATCTGTGATACTATTGTATTGCATTTTAGAAAGGGAAAAATAATGCTGAAATAGATCTAGGATCTAGCTTTTTCTGTTGTGAGGTTTTAAAAGAGAAACCCAATTGTGATTTGGTTATGTTAAGGTTAGTAGAGAGATTGGACAAGATTATTAGATTTCATCATCAATACAATTAACAACATAGAAAAACCTGTAGGGTGTCTAGACTTAGTGGCTGATCTACACAACAATCTTTGTAACCCCTGTTTCCCAAAAATGTATTTTTGTGTATTTATGTATTTAAAATTTTCGCAAATTATTTTTCTTTTCGGTTTTCAAGTTATTTTGTCAAAATGTATTGTTGGATCCCATATCAAAATCTGTTTTCGATCAAAAATATTATAGTAAGCATTTTCTATGATTTTCATTTTTATTATATTTACTACTATTACTGTTATTATTATTACTATTATTATTGTTATCTTTTTCTTATTATCATTGTTATTAGTATCATTGTTATTATTGTTATTTTTGACTGGTTATTAAAAACCCACTTTTATTTACTAACTGTATTTGTAGTATTTTGATAAACCCTATTTTGTAATGCAAATTATCTTTTTATTATAAACAAATTTTGTATTGGTTATTTTTTTATTTATGTTTTAATCCCCTAATATAAACCTAATATAAAAACCCATTAACCCAATATATTACCAAATCCATTTATTTCCATACCCTTTTTACATCCTTACCTAATCAGCCAAAGCCATTACCTAATCATCATTTACCCCATTTAATTAATCACCTAATACCCATCATCAGATTATTACCCGTTAATTACCTACACCTAGGGTCTGTTTGGAAACATTGAAGTTGGGGAATGGAAAGGAATGGAATGAAAATGAATGGAGAGGAATGGAAAGAAAGGGAAAGGAATGAATTAATTTTATAAGTTGTGTGTGTTTGGCAACTGGTGGAATGGAATAGAAATTGGGGGTGGAGCTTCAAATCTTATTTCCATTCCTTTACACAGCTTTCCGAGGGGGGTGGAGCTGGAATAGAAATTGGCTGAAATCTTTCTCTAGGGAATAAAATTTAGTTGTTTCCTTTGTTTTCTTTTTCAAAACAAACAAGCTGTGGAATAGGATAAGAGGGGTTTATCCACAATATTCCATTCCTTTTCCTAGTTTTTTGGGTTCCCAAACGCACCCCTAATACTCCACTTATATATTTTCCTATACTATTATCTACCCTGCTTTGATTCCCTAATTTAAACCCATTTGTTCCTTCATTTACCCATAATCCCAATCCCTGTTTATATATTTACCTATACAACTAACCTACTCCTATTACCTACCCTGCATACCAAATCACCTATAACCGAAACTACCCAAACCCGTTATTGTCTACCCTACCCGAACTCCTGAACCCTATATTTCTTTACTCTGTAGCCGTCACCAACTCTCCCATAACCTAATTCTACTTTCATATATATATATATATAATATCATCCTGTAAATTTCACCCCATGCATACTATACCCCGGCCGCCTTCTCTGTGTTTTTCCTTTAGCCACTGTGCATTTGTTTTTCCATCCCGGCTCCATCCCACTCCTCGTCCCTCTTTGTTCGCAAGTGGGTTCTCGGTTGTTCGTGGTTTTTGTACGTGGGTTTCGTTCGTGGGTTCGTTGATTTTTCGTTCGTGGGTTTTGTTCGTTGCCGGGATCCATTCCCGTTATTCTTCGTATTCTTCGTTTTCATCTTCGATTAAGGTAAGTAACTTGTACTCAAATTCTTTTGTATGATACAAGTCATAAATACCACTTGTAGTGTAGTTGGGTTCTAGAGACAACTCGTGTGTGTGATGTTCTTGATGAGTTTGTCTCTATAGTGCTTGACCATAGTTGACCCACGACACAAAATTTGACATGAAACAACCCTAGGTTTTGTCCGTTCTTGATATGATGTATATGTGAAACAATTATAAGAACTCGTGTGCTTGTGAGATCCATGTGAGATACGTGTTGTGGACATGATGTATACACTATTTAATGATGTTTGGATACTTGGTAGACTCGATTTCATGTTTGGTGGTGTTTAGATCAAGTTTCGTTGAATCTATGTTGATTTTGGCTTTTGACGAAATTCTGTGTTTTGTCGATATTCTATCTTGATCAGTAATTTAGACCATATTAAGGTCAATATCTTAATTTCAATATAAAATATGAGTTTTATAGGAATTCGTCTTCTTTCCAACCCGTCTGACCTTGCTCGATTTCATTTTTGTATGTGTGAGATATGACTGTTTTACTATAGTGGTGTAATTCGTTTCCAGATTTCGTTTCTTGATGATTTTGATGATTAAATTATTTTGATACTAGTTCTAAACATATTATTTTGATCTAAAACTTTGGTCAGTGTTTCTATATCTAACTGGGGATTACCCAGAATTTTGGTGGATTTTTTTTATGAGTTTTATATGCCGTTTCATGCTTATTTATAAAAACTATA
This sequence comes from Hemerocallis citrina, assembly GCA_017893485.1. NCBI lineage: Eukaryota > Viridiplantae > Streptophyta > Magnoliopsida > Asparagales > Asphodelaceae > Hemerocallis > Hemerocallis citrina. The sequence continues at coordinate 39,047,885 of CM030365.1, forward strand.
CTTGCAGTATTTTACTTACTATTCTGTAAAGAATCGTATTTTCACCCTGATTCCTTTTACTGTATGAAAAATATTTGTCAAATATAAAAGTTAGCTTATTCTATCTATTTTCATTTTCCTTTGGCGGATTTGGATTTTGTTTCACGGTTTGCGAGATATCGTAGTTTTCGTATAGCTGTGTTGGGAATTCCAGATTTGCCAAACTATCGTTTCTAGATATTTTCTGATTTTTTATGGCTAAAATAATTTTACTGAAAAATTATGAAACTTTATATTTTGATACTAGACATATAGAAAAATACCCCAGATTTTTTGTGGATTTATTTAATGTGTTTTCATGCTGTTTTCTGTATTTGAATACAATTTACTGATTTCTGGCTGAACGTATTTTCGGGTTTAGATTCAGTTTTGAGCTATGATTTTGTAAAACACTATATTACTATTATATACTTGCTGGATTCGGCCAAAAGTCTACTTTCTAGATTTTCTGACGGATTCAGAATTGCATATTTGTAGAAACATGAATCGCTGTTTTAGTACAACACTATTTTCCTGTCCTGAATTAGAAAGCTAGTGGTTTTACCCTGTTATGTGTTATCTTATACCTGTGCTTGTTTATCTTGCAACCTGAACCTGTTACAATATCATGCTAAGTTATTCTTGACCTGTTTGTGACACATACATGCTTGTTCGATAATAATAATAAATAACCAAGCCGGGGTTTAGGGGAAATATCGAATAGTGGATAATTCAGAAACGTGTACTCGAAAGGGGGCATGTGTTTCTCATTTTGTTTCATGTTGATACATGAACCTGTTGCTGCCTGGACCTGTTGGTTCATGTACCTGTTACCTGTTGCTGCATGGACCTGTTGGTTCATGTACCTGTTACCTGTTGCTGCACGGACTTGTTGGTCGTGTATCTGTTGCTTCATGAACCTGTTGCTGCATGAATCGGATGATTCGTGTACCTATTGCTTCATGAACCTGTTTCTATTCTGATCCCTGAGTGCACTGCCCTCTATGGTCCACTATAAAATCTAAAGCAAAACTGTTTGTTGTAGCAACCATGTGTTGTAATATGGGGCGCATGAAGTGCTACCTAGTTAATAAAAATTTCAAGACTTGACATGGCATAATTTGACATACATGAATACCTGTTACCTGCTTGCCTAATACATGTTCACCTGTTGACCTGTATACCTGATTACCTGTTACATGATTACCTGGACATGATACTTGACACTTTTACTTGTTTACATGATACCTGTTTACTTGACATTTGATACATGCCACTTGTACTTGTTCATCTTGCCATGCTAGTTGTTATATTTTGATATCATGCATATACCATGTTGTTAGTTAGTTTTTCCATGTACTTGTATCCTGCATTACAAGCGGCCCGTAACTTGCAATTGACAAGTACGTGTTTTCTCTTTTCCTCTTCCCTGCAATTGTTGAATTGCAGATTTTGGAGAACAGATTCCAGACAGTATTGGTGACATGAAGTACTAGTGCTGGATTTTATTATTATTCTTATAGGTTGCTTGAACAATTGTATCTTGTACTTGGATTTATTTGTATTTGGGCAATGTGATCCAGGATAATTGTCTTATTCAGATCATGACTATTTGAGATTAATGTATTTAGTTTCAAGTATTCTTGTTGGTATTTTTGGTTCATATGTGCATGTTGGTTGATACTTTTGCTTCTGTAGTGCCCCAAATTTCTAATATGATATCTTAGAAAATACGTGGCACAATCCCAGCATCAACTTCAATGTAACATTAAACACAACCAACTCCACTAAAATTTTCAATTCTTATTACAACAAACTTTTTCATAGCACAGCGGAACTCAAAACATCTCAACTCAAAATTTCTTTTTATTTACAACACAAAACTATCTCAAATCTGCTTTTACAAATTTACACAAAACCCTTTTAAATTAATTCATCTCAAAAACTATCTTAAGCATCCCACCTCCAAACTTTAAGCAACAACCTGCAACACATGAGGTTAGAGATGATCCCTAACCCCCAAAACTAAAGGGGTCAGCCATAAATGGTGTGAGTGACGTAAAACAACAAACAACATAAATAAGCATTAAGCAAGGATTCTTAAACAATATGTAATAAACCAAAATACATAAAATATGAAGTAGCAAGAAATGTAAACAACAAGTGATACTAAACCAAGTGTCAAGTGTAGAAAACAGGAAATCCACATGCATGAAAACCGAGTCGAGAAAACACAATTTCTATATGCGGACTCTCTAATGCGTACTTGTCGAAGTCTATGCATCCCACTCTACATAGGTTCGGTGCAAGCCCTTAACGTCTTCACTTCATAGGGTTCAATCCCCCGCTATGCCACTAATCCTAACACGATGACTACTACGAGATAAAGATAAACTGTGAATAGTAGTCCATGCCCAATAATTTCGGAGATCAATCCCACACCACAAGTAATTACCGTGATAATTCCGGAGATAAATCCCACACCACAAGAAATCTACCGTGATAATTCCGGAGATATATCCCACACCACAAGTAATCTACCGTGATAATTCCGGAGATTAAATCCCACACCGAAATATGACACATCATTACACGAATACCACATGTGCTTCGCCTCGACTCCGATAATTCCGGAGATCAATCCCACACCGAAAGCAACTACTTGGATAATTCCGGAGATATATCTCACACCCAAAGTAAAATACTTGGATAATTCCGGAGATAGATCCCACACCCAAAGTAAGATACTTCGATAATTCTGGAGATTAAATCCCACACCGAAAGCCATACTGAGATACTTGACTCATGTTTTCGTTCATCATATCACCACTAGTGCCTGTCCTTATTATTTTTGGGTTACTGAATTACTCAACGAATCTCCTAAAGTTGGTGTACCCTACCGGACTTAACTCAAATCTGAATAACTGAAATGCCTCAACAGGTCTCAACAAAATAACTCAACGCCGGTACACTAGGGTCACACACACCCTCTAGAGACTCAAACTCAATGGTCTAAATCAAATTTCCACCATAGGAAAATAGCTCAACTGAATATCTCAAAATCATATTCTTAACTGAATATCTCAAAATCATATGCTTAACTGAAGACAAAGTGTAAGCTAAAATATCTGAAGACTAATCATTCAAAAGAACACTCAAGTTACGAAAACTAATCAGTACCAGTCGACTTATACTGTAGTAAGTCGACTGTCCAGAGGACAAATATTCATGATTTTAAGAAAATAAACTAAGTCATATAAGTCGACTTAAGAAGTCATCGGTCGACTTACCCGAGACAAATTCCAATAATTTTCACAAAAATATTCTAAATACCAACAGTCGACTTAAGGAATTATAGGTCGACTGTCCAGAGAAGAAACTGCAATAACTTTACAAAATATTTTCTAAGTATACCAGTCGACTGAATAAAGGTCTAAGTCGACTGTCCAGAATGGATTTTCAAAAAGAACTGAAGATACAGCAGCAGGGTCATACCAGTCGACTGAATAGTAGACCAGTCGACTGTCGGCCTACAGTTTTCATAATTTAGGTCTGAATACAATAATCAAAACTGGAGTTTTTCTAAAGATTCATTGTTTATGAAAGTAGTTCGTATTCAGGCAAAATGACAAATCTCAAATAATCTTCATTATGGATGCATTACTCAATCATCCAATATCTCAAAACTCAAGTTCTCATGTTCTAAAATTACTAATTTTTCCATTAGGATTTCTCAATACTGAATTTCTTTCATAACTCAAAACCAATATCTGAATTGTAAACACAAGATCCAGATGCTTACCATCCGATTAGAACCATGCTCAAATCTTAACATGCTTTTTAGCAATACAATTTCATAAACCAAGATCTACTCAATATTTTTAGATTTCACATACATGGTACAAACAACAACATTTGCATCGTTCTCATGCAAAATACCAAATAACATACATGCCAAACCAACAACATAACAATCGATCACATTAATCAAACCACAATACCAGATTCATGTCATTCTCAACATCAAAACAAAACAACAAACAAATTTACATCACTCACAAAATCAAAACAAACAAAAACAATGTCACTCACCTTGGAATTGAAAAGATCCAACGAAAAAGCCTCCCTTTTGGCGAGATCCAAATTCCTCTTGCTCCACCAAAACAAATCACAAAATTCTGTATATTGCAGCAAATGACGGCTGCCAAAATCCATTTAAATATCGGGAATGAGTTTAGGGTTTTACCCACTATTACAAAATAATCCCTTCAAACTACAACTTTATATATATAGCTCTATTCTTGGAAATTCAATAAAATTCATTTAAATTAGGATTTAAAAGTAAAATATAATCCTAAATCTCAACTGGTACTGTTCAAAACGTCCAGAAAATACATTTTACATTTTAACCCCTAAAAATGACAAATTTGCAAAAAGGTCCTTCTTTTCTCAAAATTTGCAAATAGTTCCAATTAATTTCAGAAAAATCTAGAAAAATACTAAATAAATCCCAAATATTAAATAATGATTTTTCATGAAGAAAACTTGACTTTCAAACTTCTCAAGAAAGTATTTGCACGTGTAAACAGATAAATTTTTCTGAAAATATTCATAAATTCTCCAAAAATCATTTTAGTCATTTATAAACCTTTAAAAATAACATTTTTAAAATACGGGGTTCTACAGCTTCCGACTCTGATTATTTTGTGAGAAGTTGTAAAGATTCCTGAACAGCTTATGGATGTTGAAAATCATTCGCTGGGCTTTTGTCGCGTATCCGTATTCCGTATTCTTTTTTGGGAAGCGGGGCGTGACAATCTTAAAGACACAATTTGATATACAGGAAAAAAAAATCTATAATATTTCAGCACAAAGGATAAGAGAAATAAAGCGGCTGGTCACCAAGAAAACTGTGTTGCCTAATAATACCTACTAACAAGTAAACTGCATTCCAGAATTCCCACCAGAAAGGGAACAAAAATAATTTTGGTACTCAATGTAAAGCCAACTCAGTTAGCAGGTTCAAAAGATTTTTCCTGGTAGTCAAACTTGTGTATGACTGTAGCATGTTTCAAAACTTGAATTGGTTACGCTCCAATTTGTGCTCTTTTTCTTCTTTTGTTTGAAAAATTGATGATGAAATATTTATGTTTTTCTACGGGGCCAGCATATTCCATCGGTTTCCAATCACGCACATACACTAAGGCAAAATAACGATGGAATTGGAAACAACACCAGGCCACATGAGGAGACTCCCACACTGTAGTTTGTCGGATTTGGACTTTTTTTAAATATTTTGTAGGAATTATATCTATGTTTTGTAATAACTAAGTGTTGTACAACATATACATCTGACACTCGTTGTATGATAGTTTATATATGTTACATATTTTGTTTTCTATTGAGTTGTTTTTTGTGATGTGTGACTTTTGGTTGTTGATTATGATGTTATTATTGATTTTAAGATTTAAGCATTTAAATTTAATATGAGTACATGTATTTGTAATATGCGATTAATTACTGGTTTTTTCAATTCAAAATTTTATAATGAAATGCCAAAAAAAAAAGCAGACCTATCACGGCGTTTACCAAGAAATGCCGCAATAGATACTACCGCTATAAAAAGTATTACCCTCTATTGCGGCGCTTGACAAGCGCCACTGTAGGGTACTAATTTGAATACCTGACCGCTAGCTAATGTTCAGTAAAAGCTATCCCGACGCTTATCGAATGCCGCTATAGCTCAACTTTTTTTTAAAACTTTGAAACGGAAATGCTCCTATAACGGCGTTGTAGGTGGACACCCTATAGCGGTGGCTTCGATAAATGCCGCGATAGCCCATACAGCTATAATGACACGCTGTAACGGCATTTTCGGTGGCAATTACAAAAGCACCGTTATGGGCTATAACGGTGCCAAAAAATGCCGCGATAGCCTTGTAAAAGCACCGCGAAAGCCTGTGCATTTTGTAGTGGGGTCCTCGAAGAAAACAACTTCTTCCACATTTTTCATAGGAAAAGGAAAAAAGAACATCAGTACAAATATAGAGCAACATAAATGCAAGTTAAAACAACTACACATTTATGACTCTAAGATTGATACTCACACTCTAATATCCACCTAGGTACTCACACTCCAATGTCCACCTAGGTTGATTCCCCATACCATGTTTAATGTTACTTATTGAAGCGTGTTGTGATACCACTCTGTAGCGCCCAAATTTCAATATAGGAAATACGAGACACGAATCCATAATCTTTACCTCAATATAAGATAAATACAATACAAAATACAGGAAAATTTAAAACTTTTTTTACAACAGTTTTTTTTACAATGCACGTCGGAAATTTAATACACATTTAATACAACTCATTTCAACATTTCAACTGTAGTCCTCTCAAAATCAAATCTTTAACCTTTGTTCAAGCCATTCATTTTGCAATCCTGCAAAACTGTTAAAACTCTGGGTACTTCTGTTGAATGTAATTGACGCAATGCCGTTAAAACCAGCAACCCTCCAAACTCTCACAATCACAAACACAAAATAAAGCAATAACAGAAAGGTTCATCAATCAACAAGTGAAGCTAAACTAAAAGAATGAGTGTGTTTTAAGAAAACAAAGAAAATACATAAAACAATGTCCAATAAAACACGAATGCACACAATGGTCACTAATGCACACTTGTTCGGATTCTATACCTCACATACTACATAGGTCTGAGGGTAAGCCCTTAGCATTCACCTCTTTATAGGGTTTAATCCCTCATTTGGCAAAACTTATACCCGTCACTAACATAAGATCTAGACATTATGTGAATATCTGGCCCATGCCCTGGTAATCCTGGTGACCAATCCCACACCGTAGATGAGCTGGAGAAACTTCCACTCACATCTCAATAATTCCAGGGGACCTTCTCACACCACAAGTCATCATGGCACCTCATCACACAAACATCCCATGAGCGTCACCTCGATCCCGATAATTCGAGAGATCAATCTCGCATCGCAGATGAGCTGGAGACACGCTTCCACTCACATCTCGATAATTCTGGGGACCATCTCACACCGCAGACAAGCCGAGGCCCTCATGCTCATGTTTGTCATTACTTCATCACATCTCCAACTAGTGCATGTCCATAAGTTCAAACATAGAAAACCACAGCCTCATAGAGCTAGCTCACCCTGCCGAACTAAATTCAACCAATTAGGAATGCTAGCCAACACTAGCCAATTTCCAAAATCAAACAATCTCAATTGTCGGTAACTAGGGTCCTGCTCAGTCTCTAGAGCTCACAACCCAACACAAACCTCCACTAGTGTTCTTTATACTAACCCTGATTCTCAATTAAAACCAACACTTGGTTCATCAATCAAATAATCATTCTTTTACTCATTTCCAAATATATCACCTTATGACAAAACTCGAATTTATAATTCTATCCCCAAATTAATTTATCTTATCAAATATAAGCTTTTCGGTAAATAAAAGATTTCCACCACTTCTTACATCTTTAATTCAATTCATATATCTTTAATTCAATTCTCACTATTTCTTTCCGTAGAAGAAAACATAATATGAATTCCGAAATTTTAATCTATTTGGAACTGAAAACAACCCACTTTAAATTCTGGATTTATCCCTCAAATATGAAATTTCATAGTTCGAAAATTTGAACTTTCGCTTCTAAAAATCTGCAAACAACTACTTCAAAATCTGAGATTATATAATTTAAAACTGAACATTAAACTCCTCAAAACTGAGAGTTATACTCATTTAAAATATGGGTTTGCATCACATGAATTTGCAACTTAAGCATACACGAAATCTGAAACTTATTTCCCAAAAATCTGAAACTTTACACCTCGAAATATTGATTTTAAAATCAACAAAACTTCTCACCACTACTAGGTTTATATATATACATTCATATATGTCTTAGGGATCATCTCAAACCCTGACACACAAAAACCTCACACAAAAATACCCCAAAACTCGAGCCCACAAAGGAGCAGGCCGAAAGCAAAAAAAATGAAAACCGGTATCTATACAGTGCTCAGTTTGCACTATGCAAACCCGACACAGTTCAACGTTAACCCCGAGCCCCTTTTTGGTGTTTATAACATCGATTATTGATCCATATACACCCTATATCATGTACCAATCAACTTGAATTTGATTTATAAAAATTTTATACATTAAAACAATGAATACACTTCAAAGATTTCATCATTATATCAATCAAACATAAATTTCTAGATCAATTACAACAATATGCAAGATCATTCAATCAACTCTACGGATTAAAAATTCAATCTCTCATACCCTAATGTCATATAATATTCAAGAATCAATCATTCATGTTCAATTCATACAAAGATTTGATTTTTTACTTCATAGTATCAATTAAACTTCATATATTAATCATCTCAACATATTCATCGCATGGAAAAAATAATAAATACATGCTATACATGTCACGCCCAGCTTCCCAAAAATACGGAATACGAGCACGTAACATTGGCCTAGCGAATGACTAACGTCACCCATAAGCTGTTTATTTGATTAACTCAACAATATAATCAATACAGAATAATTACGCAGGCAATAATAATAATCTCATAAACAATAATACTTGGAATTAAATGATAATCCAACATATGGAAATAATAAGAAAAATATTCAAGTCAAAAAGCCCACAATACAAAGAAATAACAATAATCCAATAATTAAGTCTTCATGACAGAACAATAATTTATTAAGCGGCGATGCTATCCATTCCTTCCACCAATGTTGTTCTCCCAATCCATCAGGCAATTCTCCATCAACACCTGTAAACACTTCATCTAAAAAGAGGAGAAAAAATTGTCCTTAGAGTAAGTCATGGACAGCAAGTAGAGAAAGCAGGGAACAATGAAATAACGGTATAACAATGAATCGATGGATCAATAGAGATCAATAATATGGCACGATAGCAATAATCAATAATATGGTAATCGATGCAACGGTTTGGTATCAATAACACATAGACAATAATCGATATCACTAAGAACAATGATGAACAAAATGCAATGTCGATATGATGCAAACCCTTAAGTCTATTAATCATTTTAATCCTAACTAATGCATGTACTACTGCATCCCATACTACAGGTTCGATGCATATAATCAATTTCGTTTAGACTGAGTGGTGAATTCTATAGTTCATGTACTGGGTATGATGACGATAACAATATAACACGAGGCAAGGTACAATTTTTTACACAATGACGATATCAATAATAACACGGGCCAGGGTGCAATTTCTTACACAATGACGATATCAATAATAACACGGGCCATCATCCGAGTACAGTCCCTATATCATCAACTACTTTAGTCAATCCCTTATCCCCAGCTTGTTAATTATTTATCAATGCACCAATACAATATGCAATCAATGGACATTTCAATGAACGATAGTATCAATAGGGGACAATAGGATGGAACATAAAATAGGACAATTAGAATGGTGACAATAACTTATTAGGATCATGCAATGCAACATAAACAATTTTATTCATGCAACAGAACGATATAGAATAATTAATCTATTAAAAAGTGGAATCTAAAATTCTGGACAGTAAACGCAGTCTGTACAAAAATGCAGTTTCCCACTGAATCAGAGATCAAAAAGTGAATCCACCAGAAGTTCTAGAAACTAGACTTCCACACGTTTCCAACGCATATTTAAAGTTCAAATTCCGAAAATAGTAGCTAGGTCAAACACACTGTTCTTTACGGATTTTTTTGTTCAGACAAAAATTTGACATCTTCTTGTTTTAATTTTAGAATCAGCAAAAACTTAATATTAAATTCATAACAAATACTTATTAGATTCCTAAACATGTAAATTAAGAATATGGAAATTTTCAGGGAAAAATTTTATCATTTGATCAACCTTTTTACTGTTTAAACATGAAAGATACGAGAATCTGGAAATCTGGAATTAAAAACACAGTTGTAGTAAAACGGGCATAACTTTTGCTACAAAACTCGAAATTCAAAAATTCAAGATGTTCTTGAAACTTTACAATTCTTGTTCATAAAGTAATTTAATTTGAGGTCATTCACTGGATAAAAATAACATACAATATACAGACAGCAAGAAGGATACAGATTTTAAGGTAATTTTCATGAAAATAAATTAATTAAACATAATGGATATCGATTCTTTAGCCAATAAATTGTGTAATCAGCATGATAACTGTCACGACATGATAAATAAAATTATAATACCTACATATACAAATATATCATCAATCAACCATCAAACGATCAAACAACATACAACCTAACAATTGTCTCTACAATAGTTTATTTGTGTGACGATTATATGAACAACTCTATTATCAATTCTATATGCACTGATGAAAGATCCAAACTTTAGATTCAAAAGTGGCATGATGTCAAAAATATTGGGGTTAGCTCGTGTAAACCCTCAATAGACCCAACGAAGAGATAAACAAAGGATAATATGATAACAATGAGATCTACTTGCAAGAGTTTCAACAAAACTTGAATTTGATACAATTAATAATTCAAGAGGATAGTGACTTGCGTCATAAACGGTGAAAACAAATACCAAGAATAACAGGATGAGGTTCCCAAAGTAATTAACCCATGAACCAACACATTTAAAGCACGTGCAATATACGTGCAATATAGATTCAAGCAATAAGAGCAAGAAACGAGTAGCAATAGTCAGCAACCAGGGGCTGGCGGGTCCGGCGGCGAGGCATCGACCGGCACGACAGTGTCACGGGGTCGACCAGCACGACAGCGGCACGGTGTCGACGACGTGGAAGCATCAGGGGAAGAGGCAAGCAGCGACAACAGTGTCGGATGGGTTCGGCTGTTGTGTTTGGGCAAGAAACCAGAGGAGGAGGTCGGGGGATCGGGTGGGGTGCCGGCGCACGTCAGGGGGCGCGGCGGAGGACAACGACATGGTTGGGGGTCGTCGGAGGCGAGGAGCTCGCCGGAGAAGGTCGAGGAAGAAGATGCACATTTTGGTTCTTTGAGTTGGGCGGGGAGAGAGAAATGGGGGAGAGAGGAGAGAGAATATGACAGAAAGAATAAGTGGCTAAGGCTCCAATTTGTGCAATTTTTACGATTTGTTAGGGTTGTATTTATAGGGTACAATTAGGGTATCGGTTTAGCAGTTTAGGGTCCAATAAAAGCAGTTTTGGGTCAAGAACACCAAAAGTGGGTTTTAGGGTTCAATAAGAGACGGGTTCGAAAACAACAGGGTTCAAATAAAATATCCACAATCCAATAAAATAAAATCCAAAAGATAGATAACCCAACAAGATGGGTTCATGATCAAAAATTTAAATCCAGATAGACAAATAAATAATACAATGAAAATAATATAAACTAGGCTTGAAAATAATTTGGAATTCGCCAGAAAAAAATCAGATCAAATATGAAAACAAAATAATTCGTTAAATGTGCTTTAATTAAATAATAAAGGAATAACAATTAATAGTTATAATTATAAAAATAATAAAATCATACAATAAAATAATTATTTGGGTTTAACAGTTTTTATTAAAATAATTCAATAATAATAATAATAATAATATATATGATTTGGGCCCAAATATAATTAAACGATAAATTAAGATTATAAAACAAGTTTAAAATAACCATCATTCGTAATAATATAATTTCCGATTGGAAAATATTTTAAAAAAAGATCCTAAAACGAATTTAACACAAAATAGATTTATCAATAATCGAAATACAGAAAATATGTATTTACGGGAATGGGGGATACAATACACATCTATAAATCCACAAATAAATTTATAGCATGTTACTACATCATCATGAGCAAAAATAACATATCAAGAGAGTTAGAGAGATGCCATCCTCTTGAAGAAATTGAATACAAAAGCAAAGAAAATCCTCCTTCCTCCTAAGAAATTGATTTCTTCTCCAAGCCTCCAAAAATTCACCAATGAGAAAAACAGAAAGAAAATGCCGAAACCGTAGTCTCTCTTATATATGGCCGGGAAGAATTTTTAGGGTTTCCTGGGATTTTTGCAAATAGATCCCCTAGAATCTCCTACTTTACAAATTCAGATATTTAGAAAATCAATTAAGTTAGGATCCATATATGTAACGCCCCGATTTCCATACACTGGAAAACCGTGACATAAGCCAGAATCTTTTCTTCAATTAGCCACAATACACAGAAAAACAGGAAAATTTAAAACTTTTTATTCAATACAAATGCATTACAAGGCCGAATGTTACAAAATTGTAATACATTATAACAGTGTTACAATAATGCCTTTATAATCCCAAAAGTTACAACATTCAAAAAATTACATCAGAGTACAATGAATAAAGAACAATACTTGGTATTTCACTTGGATGCTTCCCCAACAATAAACAAATTACAACAATGCATAAATTAGAATAATTGTACAAATGAAATTACAACATATATTTCAGCGGAAACTTAAAATGAAATCGACTCCTTGCTTCTCTTGTCTTGTGTAGCGCCCCGAATTTCTAATATAATAACTTAGAAAATACGTGGCACAATCCCAGCATCAACTTCAATGTAACATTAAACACAACCAACACCACTAAAATTTTCAACTTTTATTACAACAAACTTTTACATAGCACAACGGAATTCAAAAACATCTCAATCAAATTTTTCTGTCATTTACAACTCAAATTATCTCAAAACTACTTATACAAATTTACACAAAACTCTTATGAATCAATTTATCTCAAAAACCAACTCAAGCATCCAACCTCCAACTCTAAGCAACAACCTGCAACATATGAGGCTAGAGATGATCCCTAACCCCCAAAACTAAAGGAGTTAGCCATAAATGGTGTGAGTGACATAAAATCAAACAAACAACATAAATGAACATTAAGCAAGGATTCATAAGTAACATATAGTGAACCAAAATACATAAAGTATGAGGTAGCAGGAAATGTAACAACAAGTGATACTAAACCAAGTGTCAAGTGTAGAAAACAGGGAAACCATGTGCACAAAAACCAAGTCAAGAAAACATAAATTCTATATGCGGACTCTCTAATGCGTACTTGTCGAAGTCTATGCATCCCACTCTACATAGGTTCGGTGCAAGCCCTTAACGTCTCCACTTCATAGGGTTCAATCCCCGCCATGCAACTAATCTTATCACGATGACTACTACGTGATAAAGATAAACTGTGAGAATTAGCCCATGCTTGATAATTCCGGAGATAGATCCCACATCTCAGGTAATTTTTCCTGGATAATTCCGGAGATCATCCCAAATCTAAACATTGACACATCATCACATGAATACCCCATGTGCGTCGCCTCGACTCCGATAATTCCGGAGATCAATCCCACATCTCAAGTAACTACCTGGATAATTCCGGAGATATATCTCACATCGCAGGTAATTTACCTGGATAATTCTGGAGATAAATCCCACACCGCAAGTAAGTCACTTGGATAATTTAGGAGATTAAATCCCATATCTAAAGCCATACTGAGGTTCATAACCCATGTTCCGGTTCATCATATCACCACTAGTGCCTGTCCTTATTATTTTTGGGTTACTTAATTACTCAACGAATCTCCTAGAGTTGGTGTACCCTACCGGACTTAACTCAAAACTGAACAATTGAAATGCCTCTACGGGCCTCAACAAAATAACTCAACACCGGTATACTAGGGTCACACACCTCTAGAGACTCAACTCAAATGTCTAAACCAAAGTTCCACTAAACAAAGTGGCTCAACTGAATATCTTAAAATCATATGCTTAACAGAAGACAAGTATAGACTAAAATATTTGAAGACCAATCATTCGAAAGAACATTCAAGTTTATGAAAACTCATCAGTACCAGTCGACTTATTACTGTAGTAGGTCGACTGTCCAGAGGGAAAATGTCCATGATTTTGAGAAAATAAATTAAGTAATATAAGTTGACTTATAAGAGCCATAAGTTGACTTACCAACAATATAAGATGACTTATAAAAATCATAAGTTGACTTACCAGATCATAAGTAGACTTATAAAAACATAAGTTGACTTACCAACAATATAAGATGACTTATAAAAATATAAGTTGACTTACCAACAATATAAGATGACTTATAAAAATCATAAGTTGACTTACCAGATCATAAGTAGACTTATAAAAACATAAGTCGACTTAAAGAAGACATAAGTCGACTTATAAGAACATAAGTCGACTTACCAGAGAGAAATTCCAGAAATCTTTAAGAAAATATTCTAAGTGTTATAAGTCGACTTAAAATACAATATAAGTCGACTTAAAAGGTCATAAGTTGACTTACCAGAGAAAAATTTACGATAACTTTGAAAAATAAATTCTAAATGTACCAGTCGACTAAAAAGGGTCTAAGTCGACTGTCCAGAACGGATTTTCAAGAAAAACTAAAGATACAGCAGCTGGGTCGTACCAGTCGACTGAAAAGTCTACCAGTCGACTGTCGGCCTACAGTTTGCATAGTTTAGGTCTGTATACAATAATCAAAACTGGAGTTTTTCTAAAGATTCATTGTTTATGAAAATAATTCGTATTCAGGTAAAAATGATAAATCTCAAGTATCCTCAGGTTGGAAACATTACTCAAATCAATCCATGTCTCAAATCTCAAGTTCTCATGTTCTAAATACCTAATTCTTCCATTAGGGTTTCTCAATACTGAAATTCTTTCACAACTCAAACCAAAATCTGATTTATAACACAAGATCCAGATGTTCATCCATCCGATCATAATCATACTCAAATCTTAACATGCATTTTAGCAATACAATTCCGTAAGTCAAGATCTACTCAATATTCATAAGTATCACAAACATGGTACAAATAACGATCTTTGCATTGTTCCCATGCAAAATATTAATTAATATTCATGTCAAACAAACAATCATAACAATCGATCACATCAATTAAACCACCACACAAAGTTCATATCGTTCATACAACAAGACAAAACAAAACAATTTCATATCACTCACCTTGAATTGAGAAAATCCAATGAAAAGGCCTTTCTCCTTGCTAGATCCAAAACTTCCTCTTGCTCCACCAAAACAAATCACAAAATTCTGTATATTCCAGTAAATGATGGCTGGAAAAATCCTTTTAAATACCCGGGATAAGAGTTTAGGGTTTCACAACAATTTTACAAAATAATCCCATCAAAATACAATTTTACATGTATAACTCTATTCTTGGAAATTCAATCAAATTCATTTAAATTAGGATTTAAAAGTAAAATATACTCATAACTCTCAATTGGTACTATTCAAAACGTCCAGAAAATATATTTTACATTTTAACCCCTAAAAATGTTAAATTTGCAAAAAGGTCCTTCTATTCTCAAAATTTGCAAATAGTTCCAATTAATTTCAGAAAAATCAGGAAAAATACTAAATAAATTCCAAATATTAAATAATGATTTTTCATGAAGAAAACTTAACTTTTCAAACTTCTCAAAAGTATTTGCACGTGTAAAAAGATAAATTTTTCTGAAAACATTTATTAAATTCTCCAAAATCAATTTAAATTCATTTTAAAATATTTAAAATAATATTTGAAAATACGGGGTTCTACATCTTGAGTCCCCCTGAAACCTGTACCTGTACTTTTGCAATCCAGTACTTGTACTTCTACAATCCAATACCTATTGAAGTGGGGACATCAGTACATATACTGACGCTTTAAGGCTGATAACTAGCAGCAAATCTCAACTATAGCAAACAGATTGATGAAAAGAGGAACATGTATATATATTTGATGTGTCAGTGTATGTTATGACTTAGACTCTAATACAAGATTACTAATGCAAGGATGCTCTTATTCTAATGCAAGCAAGTCTCCTAAATAGTAAGGATCCCATACTACATACGCCCCATCTCAAGCCGTTTCTTCATATATAGGGATTTGAACCCGCACCATGAATTCTACTATTGTACTCAACTTGTTTCTGAAGCTACAACGTGGCTGATGATGTAACACCCCGCAAAATTTAAATGACAATTTTGCCCTCGGGTGTTACGCACGTACATTTTGTACTGTTATTGATTATAACTATAACGCATTTTTGATATGTATTTGGAATTCCGATTATTTATGCAATTCTGTATTCTTAAAATCACATTTGAGACAACTCAAATGCTAAATTTCATTCTTTGAGTTTTTACGTGCTTTTTGCGTATTATCGATGCACGTGTCGATTTTGGGTATTCCACCGTTACGTGCAAAGTTTTCAATGGGTTTCAATTATTTATTTTTATAAACATGTTTAAATTTATTTTTTTGTAAATAGAATTCAATTTTTTTCTATTATAACTAAAATAAATTTTTACGTGCAATACACGTGTTTTCTGTATGTTTGAGTATATCATAGAAAATGTATATTAAATATACTTTATGTTGCATCCCAATTAACTATAAATATTTTTCGGTCGATAAAGTCAATTTTTGTATTTTTGAGATTTTACGGGCGATGCACGTGTTTCGGTGCACGTGTTTTAAGCGTATTATTCTTTCAAAATGAACTTCATGAAATTATGTGTGTCTATTTTAATTGTGAATGAAAAGTATAATTTTAAAGTTAATTTTATATATTTATTACATATATAAATAATTTGTTTTAAAGAGATTAAATAAATAAATTATTTTGTACACAAAGCACGTGCACGTGCACACGTGCGATGTGCACACAATTTGGGAACCAGGCTGTCTATGAGAGGAGGAAAAAAACTAAATTATTTTTGAAAGTAGGAGGGAAAGCAAGTTTAAATTTTGAAAATGGGAGTAGTGGGGAGGTAGTTTCTCAAGTCATGGGTGGTTATGGCAACTTCCAAACTCATCCTAGCCTTTAATTCCAAACTAGTGATCTAATCCTAGCCATTCAATCCACCCAAAATTATATATAAATACCCCCAAATTTCTTCTCATCTTGGTACAATAGAAAAGTTGATAAGAGAAAAAATTAGAATGAGGAGAAGATTGAATAGTTTCTAGTTTGAGTTTTTCCAGTGGAGGCCGGCTATACAATCCCAGTTGAAGCTTTCGGTTTTGGCAAGGAGCTAGGAGGAGAAGGATCTATTTATGCATTCCAAGGGATTTTCTAGGAGCTTTCTGTTCGTGTTTCTTCAACTTTAGGTGGGTGTTTCTTAAATGCTTTCTAATTTAAGAATAGAAATTTGCATAATAGATGATATATAATTTATTTGGTTGAATTTGAATTGATTGCATGCAAATTAATGTAGAAATGGATCGTTAAATCTCGATTGGTGTGGTAGATGCAAATTGCTATTCCATTTCTAAATGATTATGATTGTTAGGTGAGATGCTAGAATTGAAATGATTTATATGAAATTAATGCATGTTGAGACATGATTAGAATAATGCAAATATATTGTTTGTTGAGAATGTGGCAAAGAAGTGTGATTATAACCTCAAAATATTATTTATACGAGTATAGAGATTTTTTTGTAAAGTAATTTTGATAAAAGAAAACAATTTATTTGGAAATTTGATTGAATATGTGTTTTGATGCAATTTAAGGATTTCATTGAAAAAAAAAAAGACTCGAGAATTTGATAACATATACGATATTGTTTTTAAAAGGAATATATTCTGGAAATGATTCATATTTGGTATATGGAAGCACAAATCAATTAAAAGGTCGAATAATATATGCAAGCTGCAATTGGTGTAATTGACAGTCGACGGTCTATTTCCACAGTCGACTGGCAAGTATAAGAATTTGGTTTTCCTCGGCAGGACAGTCGACTGTCTATTTTCACAGTCGACTGCTGCTATCCTGAATTTTGGTGTTTGAGTTTTCAAAGTATTTGCGGAACAGTCGACTGATACTGTCACCAGTCGACTGAACCGACTGGAATGATTTGATGTTAGCAGAACAGTCGACTAAACCGACTGAGATGTTTTGATGTTCGCAGAACAGTCGACTGATATTGTCACCAGTCGACTGAACCGAACTGTTTTCTGGTTCTTGAGTTAGATTGGATTTTTGACAAATGAAAGTTAAATAAGTTTGAATACGAGATTTTATGATTATTAATATTTTGATTGAGTTTTATTGTGAAATGCACACAAGGGTGTGAAAGATGAGATCGATAAAGATATCGAATTGAATTATTCTCATGTTATGAGATTATAAAAGAAATGTTTTGAAAAAGAGTTGTGAACAAAAGAAAATGGGAATGTTATTTGAGATTGATTATGAAATATTGTTGATCTCTAGAAGAGATAGTTGTTGGAATCTAGAGGCTAGGCGAGACCCTAGTGACCGGCAGTTTTATTTATGATTTTGAGAGCTAACCGTTGAGGGTTGAGCGTCTCTTGAGAAGTAGCCAGGTAGGCTGACTGTCTCTGTTGTTTTGATTTAATTCCGGTAGGGTAAGCTAGCTCTAGGTTGTGATGATTTTCTTTTAAAACAAATTTTGTAAGGCTGTAATGAAAGTAAGAAGAAAACACAAGTATGAGGGCCATTGGATGGGTGTTGTGAGGGTATACACAGGCTGTCTTCACGATGCGTCGTGACATGACGTGGATACTACTCCAGAGTACCATCCCGGTGGCGACGCTTGTGGGGTGTTTGGTGACTATGGGTGGTGCCATTATTCCAAGGCGGAGGCTGAATTGTCCATAGGTTGCCTGCTCGATGCGTCATGTCAGTGCGTGGGATTCCCCTCCAGGCTGCCTGGATATGGGTTCATAGATCATAGAACATCTAGGATACTTACCGAAATTATAGATAGATACATAGTGGAGATGTGATGAAAGTAAGAGAAAAACACGAATATGAAGGCCATCGGAATAGCGGTGTGAGAGTGATCCATAGGCTGCCTGCTTAATGCGTCAAGACACGGCGTGGGTGCTACTCCAGAATTATCGTCCCGGTGGCGACGCTTGTGGGGTGTTTGAGTGGCTACGGGTGGTGCCATTGTTCCATGGCGGAGGCTGAATTGTCCATAGGTTGCTTGCTCGATGCGTCGTGTCAGTGCGTGGGATTCTCCTCCAGGCTGCCTGGACATGGGCTCGTAGATCATAGAACATCTAGGATACTTGCCGTAGTTACCGTAGTAGATTAAGTCATGGCGAGGGATCGAACCCTATAAGATGAAGTACGATTAAGGGCTTGCCCTCAGACCTATGTAGTATGGGATGCATAGAATCCGAACAAGTGCGCATTAGTGTCATGTAATATAATAACTGCATTAAGGACTAAGTGCACCGCACAACACGACATCAACAGGATAGTCCCTTTGTAGCTTTGTTTGTGATCAAGTTTGTGTTTGCTAAAGTATTTAAGAATCGTTATACTGTTTCCGGCATAGCGAGAATGACCGCGTATAATATTTCGTCAGTTGTAAGCAACTGACACGCCCACAGTTTTATATGCAGGAATTGGAGTTACAGGAAGATATAAAGAGAATTGATGTTGTTGATTACTTAAATGTTAAAGTTGTAACAATTGTACATTCATTATTGTTGTATTTATTGATTCCGCTGCGTATTGATGTAAAAGACTCTGATGTAATTATTGTTGAAATAAAAGTTTTAAATTCCTTGTAAAATTGTACGAAAGAAGTGTAAAGATCCTGTGGAAATCTCGAATTCAGTTGTATTTGGAATTCGGGGTGTTACAGATGAGGTTGCTCTGAAACGGTCCAATCCTGCCATTTGCAGTCATATAGTGGTGTCCCCGTTTACCACTATTGCCCGACGTACCGGACCTCACTTAAAAATCTGACGAACCCTTGGGTTATCCGACAGCACAGGTTAGCTCGAAGCATCCCCCGTGACCACCCTGGGGTTATCCGACAGCACAGGTAGTGTCATGCCCCGCTTCCCAAAAAGAATACGGAATACGGATACGTAACAAAAGCCCAGCGAATGATTTTCATCATCCATAAGCTGTTCATGAATCTTTACAACATATCACAGGAATAATCAGAGTCGGAAGCAAAAGATACAACCATCATGCATATATGAACCAAAATACCAATAAGAATACTTGAAACCAAATATATAAATCTCAAATAGTCATGATCTGAATAACACAAATATCCTGGGTTACATTGCCCAAATATAAGAATAGATCCAAATACATGAATACAATTATTGTTCAAAGCAGGAAAACAAGAAATAATGATAATAAAATGCAGCACTAATACTTCATGTCTCCAATGTCTGGAACCTGTTCTCCAAAATCTGCAATTCAACGAATGCATGAAAGAGGAAAAGAGAAAAACAAGTACCCGTCAAATGCAAGTTACGGGCCACTTATAATGTAGGATACAAGCACATGGAAAAACTAACAAATAGCATGGAATAATGCATCAACAGTAATAACTAGCATGAATTAGTTAAACAAGGTTGATTAGCATAGTATACTAACAGTACAAATGGATGTGTCAATAACAGTGTCATATGTCAACTAACAGTGTACAGTAACAGTAAACTCAGTATATCAATAATTCAGAATAACAGTATAACAGTATCACTCTTATGTTCTTACAGTCTTGTGTGTATTACTAGGTAGGTAGCACTTCATGCGCCCCAAAAACATAACAAATGGTTACTACAACAAACAATTTCGTTTTTAGATTTCATAGTGGACCATAATCGGGCAGTGTACTCAGGTATCAGTAACAGTAGCAGTAGCAGTAAAGTAAAAGTAACAGTAAGAACCTAGTGGTTCTCTTCTCTTCTACACCTTCCTATAGGAAGTAATGTAGACAGGGTCAGATAACAGTAACAGTAGCAGTAGCAGTAACAGTAACATTAACAGTAACAGTATGGAATACTAGTTCCCTTCCAAGTACATGTTTCCATATTTTCTACTACTAGATCTTCCCTTAAGAAACCTCAGCTTGGTTACTTTTATTATGGTAATCAAACAGGCATGAATATATACGAAATAGTGTCAAACTAACATGGTATAATCAGTATTAGGTTCAGGGAAACAAATAAACATGCATAGGTGATATACAGTCACGTAACCGAACAAAACAGTGTATGTTCATATTCAGGATAGCAAGACAGTACAGTACTAAAACAGTGAATCTCAGTGCTACAGAAATGCAAATCTGGATCTGTCGAAGAATCTGGAAAATAGACTTCCACACGATTCCAGCGAATACAAATAAGTCACATAGTAATTCACAAAATCATAACTCAAAACTGATTTGAATCCAGAAAACATATACAGTCAGAAATTAGTAAAACGAATTCTAAGTCAGAAAACAGCATCAAAACCTCTCAAACAAATCTAGGAAAAATCTTGGGTATTCCCCTATATGTCTAGAATCAAAATGTAAAGTTTCATAATATTCCAGTAAAATTAGTTCAGTCATCAAAAATAAGAAAACATCAAGAAACGATAGTTTGGCAAATCTGGAATTCCCAACACTACTATACGAAAATTGAAATATCTCGCAAGTCGTGAAACGAAATCCAAATCCGCCAAAGGAAGATGAAAATAGACAAAATATATTAACTTTCATATTTCTCGAATATTTTTCATACAGTAAAAGGAATCATAGTGAAAATAAGGTCTTTATAGATCAGCGAGCAAAATACAGCAAGTATAGATTTTATAAGCGAGCATGAAACAACACATAAAACTCATCAATAAAATTTGCCAAAATTCTGGATAATCCAAAACTAGATAAAGTAACACTGACCAAAGTTTTGGATCAAAATAATATACGTAGAACAGTTCTTTAAAATGATTTGTCATCAAAATTACCGAAAAATAGATTCTGGAAAAGATCGACACCTCTGTAGTAAAACAGTCATAACTCAGTCATACGAAAACAAAATCAAGCAAGGTCAGAGGGGTTTGAAAATAGACGAAATTCTCTAAAACTCATGTTTTATA
The DNA here is from genome assembly GCA_017893485.1 of Hemerocallis citrina. Classification (NCBI taxonomy): domain Eukaryota; kingdom Viridiplantae; phylum Streptophyta; class Magnoliopsida; order Asparagales; family Asphodelaceae; genus Hemerocallis; species Hemerocallis citrina. The sequence continues at coordinate 39,069,865 of CM030365.1, forward strand.
CCGAAATTAAGTTACTGACTTTAAGACAGTCCAAAACAGCAAACAAAACAGATCAGCGTCAAACTACAGATTTTTTCCTTTAACAACAACTCAACATATATCATACAAAACTTGTTCAAAACACAATCAAACATGAAATCTAGTCTACCAAGTATCCAAACATCATGAATTTGGGTTATTAACATATCTAAACCAAGCCTATCACATGGTTCTCAACAATTATCCAAATTCTCACAAAAGGTCTTACATACATGATCAAAATCAAGAACGGGCAAATCCTAAGTTAATTCATGTCCATATTGTGTCGTGAGGCAACTATGGTCAAGTTTTCACAATAGAGACAAAATCCATCTAGCAAAACACAAACAAGAGTCGTCTCTAGACCCAACTACACTATAGGTGGTATTTTTGACTTGTATCAAACAAATGAACTGGAGTACAAGTTACTTGCCTGAGAGACGACGAATCCAACGAAATAAAGAGCAAGAATAACGGGAACATATTTCTGGGCACGAACTCAATAGCAACGAATCACGAACAAGATTACGAATCCAAAGAACAAATAACTTACGAACACGATCGGATGCTGAGATCATGAGATCAAGGAAACGGATCAGATCGGACGACTCTGATTGAAGATCAAGATTAAGATCGAGATGTGATCAGTATCTTGATGATGATGATGATGATCGGATCAGATCGATGATCGGACGGTCCACCATCAAAGATGATAATCAAGATTTGACGGTCCAAATTCAAAGTGATCATCAAGATGATGGATGAGATCACGATCCAATCGAACGGCTCCAAACAACGATGATCATACCCTCCATGATCAAGATGATCAAGAGATCAACAGCTCACGATCAACAAGATCAAAACCAAACAAACATCAACCAAAGCTAAGGGGCTGCACTGGCTTGGCGACCATCAGTGGCGGCACACGGCGGCAGCGCCGGCAAGGGGACGGCACACAGGGGGAGCACCGACTGGCTGGCATTCAGGAGGAACGCCGGAGGTGTCGCTGTTGGTCGCTGCATCGCGACGGGGAGAGGAGACGCATAGGGGCACTACAGAGGAGCTACGGCGTGGTGACACCGGTTTGCTACATCGCTGCGGTCATCGTAGGGAGGCCGGAATAAGGTCGGGGAACCAGGGCACGGGGAACAAGCGGCACCGACTGCAGCCTGTTGCTACTGTTGCTAGGCAGCGCTGTAGGCGACGCAAGAGGGTGCGACGCAGGGCTGTGCAGTCACGAGGGAAGCTGGGTTCGCTGCAGGCGGACGGGAGCGAGAGAGAGGCCAGCGGGAGATGGGTTTGGAAGTTGAAGAGGCGGCTGGTTAGATAGAAGATGAACATGGATGGGTTAATATATAGGTGTTGGGTTTTTAGGGTTGTGTAACATAGAAAACGGGTTCAATTGGGTCTGGGTATTGCTAACGGGTCTGGGCTTAGAGTAATATAGGATTAAATGGTTAAATGGGTATTGAATAGGGTATTGGGTTTAAAACGGGTTAATGGGTTGGTTTAAAAAAAAGCTCCAATAGGAAAATTTAATAACCAATAAAACATACAATTTAGGATGTTATAAAAATACTAATAATAATAATAAAAACAATAACAGTAACAATAATAATAATAACAGTATAAAAAAAATAATAGAAATAATAATAATAATATGAGTAATAATAATAAGAATTGTATAGAAATCATATGAAATAGTTACAAATAAGATTATTTATTGGAAATAGATTTTAATTGAAGATTCAAAATACATTTCGACAAAAGAATTTGAAAGTGAAAAAGAAAAATAATTTGCGAAAATTTTAAATACAGAAAATATATAAAAATACGTTTTTGGGAAAGCAGGGGTTACAAGTAGCTCGAAGCATCACCTGTGGCCCCCCTAGCTGATAGACCGTAGTCTATTGCTTGTTCGTCCTTAGATCTAGGGCATGATGGAGTTCCATGGTCCATCCCCCTATCTCCAACAGAAATCGCTCCTACCCTTATCATGGCACTTCAGAAATTAACAGACAAGATACGGATCCCGTGCTCCCAACCGGTGAGAATGTACAGACCGTATTCCTTTGACAAGAAGGGTACAACCCAATAACACCGCCTAGTGTTGGCCTATAGTACAGGTCAGATCATAAGATATCACCCTTAACACCAACTCTTTCCCTTCGGGGAATAATGATCTCTACTATTATAATGGGAGAAGGGCTTAGTGTCATCTGTCACTGGATGTCATTTTGTCAACACGTGCCGTGCACGTGTTGACAAAATGACTCACTTTGGTAAATATTTTCGAAAGTGGAACAGTTTGGTAAATATTTTCGACAGCGGACCAGTTTGGAAATTATTTTCTTTTTATCCTTTTCATTATCCCTCTTTTTTTTTCTTTTCATTCGTTTTTTTGTGTGTGGTCTTTTTCCTTCTTCCTCCACGTGCATCGCACGTCCATTTTTTTTTTTTAATCCTTTTCATTCGGTTTTTTTTTGGGGGGGGGTCTTTTTCCTTCTCCCTCCACATGCATCGCACGTGTATGATACTAGTAATAAGTAATGGTTTAGTAATAGCCATAAGTTACTATCCTAACGATGTCACTAACCCTAAACAAACTGAGGGATGACAACAGAACTTACACAACATACTAAGTCTTAAGTTAGACTTCGCTAGATAACTCTACTAGGCTGCTCAACCTAGACTTACCAGAATCCCTAAGGATCTGGTTCATGGCCTATCGATCCAAGACTCTGGCAATACGAACGTATTCGCATGCTACTACCCTGAACTTGGATTTCGACTACGCTCCGGTCCGCGATCAACCTATACCGGTTAAGATCCCACGGTACACAAGGAGTGACTCGTCCACAGTCCCTTAGGAGTAAGGTAAACACACATCTTGATGGTCGATAGCCCTAGGGCAATAATATTGCCCTAGATGAGCACAACAAAATTGCATACTAGCTAATAAGCTACATACGAGTAAACAGAACACATATGAGCCAACAAGCTACGTATAAAACCAACAACTACATACGAGCCAGGCGAGCTACGTATGAGACAACAACATACATACCAGCCAAATAAACTACGTATGAGACCAACAGCTACAGACGGGCCAGACGAGCCACGTATGAGACAACAACATTCATATGAGCCAAATAAGCTGCGTATGAGACCACAGCTACATACAGGCCAGGCCAGCCACGTATGAGCAAGACTATATACAAAAACAACCATACAGGTATTCTAACAACCTAGAAGCAACCAAACGTGCTTACTAGCAAAACTTGATGTTCTATAATTAGAAGCAATAGAAGAATCTACTAACAATCTAAAATATGCATACGACAAATGAGAAGCCCAAAAGCGACATAAAAGCCTTCCGACAGCCTAGAAGCAACCGGTGCTACGCTTATCGAATTTTAACAGAAACATACTTTTTAGAAAGGTAAGAATATCTACTACAACTCTCTAGTGGAACACTATTTCAGATTCTGTAAGGAATCCAAAATCCGGTCCACCGAACACATGCAAACAGTTTACCCAAACTGCATATTTTCAACAAAAAGCTGAAACTTTGGAAGCTAGTAACTTTTGCTCTACTCGTCAGAATCTAATGAAACTGGACAATTGAAAATGTGAGAACATCTACTACAACTCCCTAGTTGACCACTTTATCAGATTCCATAAGGAATTCTAAATTCCTGACCCTTGAACATATGCAAACATTTACCAAACTACCGATTTTCAACAAAAAGGTGAAACTTCTGTAGCTTGTAACTTTTGCTCTACTTATCGGAATCTAACGAAACTGGACAATTTGAAAAGGTGGGAACATCTAAACTCCCTAGTTGACCATTTTCTCAGATTCCGTAAAGAATTTCAAATTTCTGACCTCGAACATACGCAAACAGTTACCAAATTACATATTTCCAATAAAAAGATGAAACTTCCGTAGCTTGTAACTTTTGCTTTACTTATCGGAATCTAACGAAACTGGATAATTTGAAAAGATGGGAATATCTACTAAAACTTTCCAGTTGACCACTTTCTCAGATTCCAGAAGGAATTCCAAGTTTCTACCCATCGAACACATGCAAACGGTAAGAAAACAGCAGATTTAACAAAGAAAAGTTGAAACTTTGAAAGCCTATAACTTTTGTTCTACTTATCAGAATCTAACCCAAGAGGGCAATTCGGAAAGGTGAGAACGTCTACTACAACTTCCTAGTTGGTCGGCTCCTCAGATTCAGCGATTAAAACACTTAAAAACTATAAGGAATCAAGACAGATACAATTCCAACCCTGCCAAATACACAGCCATGCTGAAAACTTTCAAAGCCCATAACTTCTACTCCGCTTGTCAGAATTTAACTCGAGAGGTCAATTCGGAAAGGGGAAAGTTTCTACTACAACTCCCTAGTTGGCCCGAACCTCAGGTTCTACAGGTAAGACACTTTAAAACACCAAAGAAGTCAAACAGCAAGCACACTCTGCTCAAAGCTGGTTGCTGCATCTTCCAAATACCATAAGTTCTACTCCGCTTATCAGAATCTAGTCCGAGAGGTCAATTCGGAAAGGGAAGATGTCTACTACAACTCCCTAGTTGGTCCGAACCTTATTCAGCAAGTAAAACCCTCAAAAATGACAAAGAATCAAAACAGTAAGCATCCTGTCAAACAGCTAGTTGCTGTATTTTTCTAAGACCATAACTCCTACTCCGCTTATCGAAATTTAATCCGAGAGGTCAATTTGGAAAGGGGAGAGTCTCTACTATAACTCCCTATTTGGTCCGAACCTCAGATTCAACCAGTAAAAGGCTAAAAATGGCAACCAAACAAAACAGTGAGCTTCTCAGCCGAAGCTCACTATTCTGATTTGTAACGTTCATAACTTTTGCGTCTCTTATCGGAATTTAACCCAAGAGGTCCATTAGGAAAGGGGAGGACATCTACTACAACTCCCTAGTTGGTCTCCTCTTCAAATTCTGTAAGGAACACCCATTTCCAACCCCTCGAACCTAGACCGTCGTTCACCCCAAAACAGCAAGTGCTGTCTTTTGCCTATGCTTGCTGTTTTGGGGGAAACGATCGTTTCACACATCAAACCATCTTCGAAAAATCTATAAAAATTAGGGTATGCCAATAACACCTAGGAGATCCTCTAAAATTAATTTGGGGGTCAAAATTCTACCTTTAACATGGGTAATTAATTCTAACCATAAAAGCCACAAGATTGAATCTTTAGGGATTTATCTTCTGTTCTACCACTGTAATCTTGTTTACCATCTTATTCTAGTCCACAAACAATAACATACAACAATAATAAATAAAATAACAAACATGAGAATGAGAAACCCCCACCCAAACTTGATCACAACCTTGTCGTAGATACTTTAAGAAAAATTGCATCCCCAATCTCGAACTCGAAGTCCCTATGCCGAGTATCTGCATAACTCTTCTGCCGGCTCTGGGCTTCAACTAATCTCTTCCGAATCAGCTCGATCTTCCCTAACGTCTGTTGCACAATCTCAGGTCCAAACATCTACCTCTCTCCCACTTCGTACCAACAGACGGGTGTTCTGCACTTTCTCCAGTACAAAGCTTCATAAGGTGCCATACCGATACTTGCATGGTAGTTGTTGTTGTAAGCAAACTCAACCAATGCCAAATACCTCTCCCAACTGCCACCAAAATCCATGACGCAAGATCTCAGCATATCCTACAATACTCGATTCACCCTCTCTGTTCGACCATCAGTCTGTGGATGAAAAGCAGTACTGAAATCAGTCCTGGTACCCAAGGCTGTTTCTAAACTCCTCCAAAATCTTGATGTGAACCTCGCATCCCTATCGAAAACAATAGACACGGGAACCCTATGAAGTCTCACAATCTTTTCGATGTACAGTTTTGCCAGCTTCTCCAAAGACCATGTAATCTTCATAGGTAAGAAATGAGTCGGCTTGGTCAAACGATCCACAATGACCCAAATCGAGTCGTTACCCTTTGGACTCCTTGGCAAACCTGTGATAAAATCCATACTAATATTCTTCCACTTCCATTCAGGTATACGCAATGGCTGCAACAAATCCCCAGGCTTCTGATTCTCTGCTTTGACTTGCTGGCATGTCAAACACCTTGCCACAAAATCTACAACATCCTTCTTCATTTCTGGCTACTAAAAGTGCTGCTTGATGTTCTTGTACATCTTCTTACTTCTAGGATGTACTGATAACAAGGTACTGTGTGCTTCCTGTAAGATGCTCTCCTTCAAATTTGCACTATCCGACACGCACAATCTCTCACCCATCCATAGAACTCCATCTTGGACACAAAATTCTGATAACTTGCCATCAAAAATCTGCTGTAACAATCTCTGAACCACGGCATCTGACTTCTGGCCCTCTATAATCTGTTCTTTCAATTGAAACCTCAATTGAGCTAACGATTCTCCCAATCCTTGCAGTACAACCTCGATGCCTGCCCGATCTAACTCTACTGCCAATTCCTTCTGTGTCGTGATCAAACTTAACAGACTACTCTTCCGACCGAGCCCATCAGCCACTACATTTGCATTGCCTGGATGATACTTGATCTCATGACGAATTTCCTCCAACACTTCCAACCACCTTCTCTACCGAAGATTCAGATCCCTTTGTTGATAAATGTACTTCAAGCTTTTGTGGTCGGATTCATATGTTGACCTTCTCCTTAGATACATAGTGCCTCCACTGCTTCAAGGCAAAGATAATAGCTGCAAACTCCAGGCTGTGTGTCGAATAGTTCTTCTCATGAGGACGCAACTGCCACGATCCATACGCAATAACCCTTCCCTCTTGCATTAAGATGCAACCCAAACCTCTGTGCGACGCATCACTGTAAATATCACAGTCTTTTCCAACTTGCGGTAAAGCTAGAATAGGTGCTATCGTCACCCTCTTCTTCAACTCCAGAAAACTTGCCTCACATTTATCAGTCCAAGTGAAATTCACATTCTTCAGGGTCAACCCTGTCAATGGGACTGCAATCTGCGCATAGCCTTAAATGAACCGCCTGTAATACCCTGCCAATCCTAAGAAGCTCCTGACCTTCTTCATAGTTGTCGGTCTAAGCCAACTCTTTACTGCTTCAATTTTCTGAGGACCAGTGGTCACTCCCTCCTTAGAAAAAATATGACCAAGGAATGCTACCTCTGAATTTCAAAATTCACACTTCGATAGTTTGGCATACAAATCATGTTCCTGCAACTTCTTCAACACCTCTACTAAGTGATCAGTTTGCTCTTCCTCCAACTTCGAATAGACAAGTATATCATCAATGAATACCACCATGAAAGAATCAATGAACGTCCACAAAATCAGATTCATCATATCCATAAACACTGCCAGCACATTCGTCACCGCAAATGGCATCACCAAAAACATATCAAGACCATGTTGAGTTCTGAAAGTTGTCTCGCTCACATCCTCCTCCTTAACTCAGACATGATGATACCCTGACCGCAGATTAATCTTCAAAAATACTGTCGCCCCCTGAAGCCTACCAAACAGATCATCAATCTGTGTAAGTGGATACTTATTCTGAATGGTCACCTGGTTCAATTCCTGGTAGTTAATGCACATCCTCATCGACCCATCCTTCTTCTTTACTAGCAATACTTGTGCACCTCATGGCGAAGTACTCAGCTTGAAGAACCCTTGCCCAGCAATTCGGTAATCTGCTTCTTTAAATCGTCTTGCTCTACAGATGTCATCTTGTATGGAGCCTTAGATATTGGAGCACTTATTGGCTGAACATTGATGCAGAACTCAACATCTCGCTACGGCGGTAACCCCGGTAGATCTTCCAAGAACACAGTCGGAAAATCTCTGACAACTGGAATCTCCTTGGCCACATTTGGAATCATCAACTTCGATATAGCTGCAATCACCTTCGAGTTTCCTTTCTTCCCTTGAAAAGTCACTGCGGGTCCTCCCGGTGCCTTCACTATAACTTCCTTATTATTGCATTCAATTGTAGCATCATCAATGCCCACAATCACATCCACTCCCAAGACCTGCAGTTCGATGAGATCGATTTCGAAAAGCCTCCCACCGATCTCGATATCACAATCCTCGTAATAACGATCAGCAATTAACTCCTCTCCTAATGGTGTTGCCACTGACAATACCCTGCCTTGAAAAATCTTAGGTTCCACACCTAACACTTCAGCAAAATTGGGTGACACGAATGTATGCAAAGAACCATTATCAAATAAAACATTTGCTTTTATTCTATTAATGAAAACACATCCTGTTACATGAAGAATGATACTCAAAACTCCATTTTATTCGTAAACAAAGTCTGATTTAATACATCCAATAAATAAATTAAAATTCTTGCATATCCTGGATCACATCTTCTGAGTTACCAATATCCTTCTTAGTTAATGCGAATACTCACCCTTGCCTCTGGAATTTGCTCCCATTTGTACCATCCTTCTTAAGCTGCGAGCAAAACTGCTTGGTATGACCCTCTCGCCCACACTGATATCAAGCCCAGTCGCTTGCTGGTTTGGTGCAGGCTGTCCTGAAGTGACCCGCTTCTCCACAGTTATAGAAAATCATGCCTTAAACTGTTGTTATCTTCCGATCAAGTCCACTGAATCTACCCTTCTTCGCCGGAAACTTCTTCCCACTCTGATTTGCTGCTGGCCTTTTATTTTTGTTCCAGGTTTCCTTCTTCTTCTGGAACTAATCCATGTCCTCCTCGGTCATGGCTGCCCTCCTGACAAGTTTATTGAACCTCCTGATCCTAATGGTATCATTCGGGACCTCAAATTCAGCCTCAAGCCCTGCACGAATTTCCTTGCCTTTTTTGCTTCATCAACTACCAGCTCCGGTGCATACCTTGACAACTGTGTGAACTTAGTCTCGTACTCACGCACCGACATATTGCCCTGCTGCAGGTTCAGAAACTACATTGCTTTCTTCTCCTGGATGTCCAAGGGGAAGTAGTGATCCCTGAACTCACCAAGAAAAGCCTCCCAAGTCACTTGCTCTTCACCAAAAGTCCTCTTCACTGACTTCCACTAGATGCCAACGTCCTTTTCCAGTTGCATTGTAGCCAATTTCACTTTGTTGGCTGCAAGGGTTTCTAGAACCTCGAAGACCACTTCCATCTTCCTTATCCAATCATCGGCCTCATTGGGATCAGCTTGCCCATCCAAAATTGGTGGCTTCATCAGCTTGAATGATTCTACTTGCTTCATAGGATCTGCATTAATAGGTACAGGCCCTGTTCCCTGATTTCGAGTCGTACTAACTGCCATAAATTTATTGAAAGTCTGATATACTCTGGCAATCTCCGTCTCTAAATCCTGTATGCCCCCCGTGGAACCTTTAGCCCTTATCATTCCCACCATTTCTAGTCCTGGGTCCTGCCATTTCACTGAGAACTGCAAAACACAGGAAATTATTAGAGCACCACCACATAAATCACATTCACACCAACTGCCTACTGCAGAAATCTGTTCATACTCAAACCATTTCATTTAGTTTAGTTTCATGTTTAATATTTACGCTCTAATGTCCACCTAGGTACTCACGCTCTAGTGTCCACCTAGGTTCGTTCCCTATTCCATGTTTAATCATTACTAATTGAAGCATGCTCTGATACCAACTCTGTAGCGCCCCAAATTTCTGATAAATAAAATTAGAAATATGCGGTTCATTTCTAGAATCAATTTCAAATGCAATCATAAACATAATATCAAATGCAGGAAAAATTAGAACTTTTTATTACATCATTTCTTTGTACACAAACATAGCGGAATTTAACACGTTAATTACAATTCTATTACAACACGGTGAATTTCCAACTTTTATTTATACTCTAAGCTTTACTAGAATCAATGATATCCATAATTGAAATCCCTGCAAAAGTCTATTGAAAGTGGGCACGTCAGTTAAATGCAACTGACATCAACTATAATAATAGTGATACTTCTATATCTTACATTCACAAACTTGATGCATATTAATAAAACAAAAATAAATGATGCATAAACAATAATACATGGAACAACAAGTGAAACATATTAACATAGCAATAATAAATGGAACATGAAACAATGGAAAATGAAGCGTAAAACAACAAGTGAAGCTAGGCTAAATGTCAAGTGTATGAGATGAAAACAGAAAACAAATATGCATAAAACAAGTCAGGAAACACAAATGCATATGATAATTTCTAATGCATACTTGTCGGATTCTATGCATCCCATACCACATAGGTCCGGTACAAGCTCTTATCGTTCTCCACTTTATAGGGTTCAATCCCTCATTATGCAACTAACGTACTACGGTAATTACTTTAACATTTAGATTATTCTGTGAGTATCTGGTGCCACACCCCGATCATTCTTAAGAATCAACTTCCCACCACAAGTGATTTTGGGTACACCACCTCACACCCCGATAATTTTAGAGATTGAAACCCACACCGCAAGCCAAATGGTACTTCATCACACAAATATCCCATGAGTGTCGCCTCGATCCCAATAATTCTGAAGACGCATCCCACACCACAAGTGATCACACCCCAATCATTCTTGAGAATCAACTTCCCACTGCAAGTGATTTTGGGTACACTCCCTCACACCCAGATCATTCTGGAAATTGAAACCCACACCGCAAGTGATTACACCCAGATCATTCTTGAGACCATCTCCCACCGCGAATCATATAAGGACCGCGAATCATATAAGGCCCACCTACCCCTATTTGCTCTCATTTCATCACAACTCCAACTAGTGCATGTCCTTATGTATATTAAGTTCAGTTAGAATCATAGTCACCCTAGAATTGGTGTACCCTACCAGACTTAACTTTACTGAATCAAACAAAAGCCCCACTGGCCAAATTCCGACAAAATCTTATTTGCCAGCATGCTAGGGTCCCACCCAACCTCTAAAGTCTCATAACTAAAAAAAAAACTTCTCAACCATTTCTTTTAATCATATAAATTCAAAATCGACTAACTCCAAATGAAGATTTCCCTCAAACCCATAGTCAACCAAAATCCCTCCATGTACAAACCATATCCACGTAATTAGTTAAGAAACTGAAGCCAATCAATAATTAAACTGGATTTTTACATCTTCGACACAATAGAAAAAACTGAAATGTAATACTCTTGGAATTCGAGAATATTTACTTTTTAAAACCACGAAAATCTGAGTTAAATTCTATTAAAAATAGAAAGTACGCACACTCTGAAAGTAGTAGAGTCCAAAACTAATTACTTTGGAAAACTGAAAATCATCATTTGCGAATTCGAAGAAACATTCGTTCCAAGAAAAGGAAAAATGCACTAAAACAAATAGCGAACGATTCAGCCTTGGCAGTCGACAGACTGTAGTAGTACAAAAAGTGGCGGTCGACCAACTGCAGTCGAATGGCACACAGCATATATATATATATATATGCACTGAAATTGTTCGACAAAAACACTGAGAAATCCATGCGCGTACATATATATTTAAACTCCAGAATCATAATATTGAATAGCGAGATTATAAAGAAAACTTTTCGTATGAAAACTGTGGATATTAACAATGTTGTCATGATTCTTTCACGTACAGAGATATGGGTATATAAGTATCAATACTGAAATCTAATCACTTTGGAAAACTGAGAACCATCGTTTGAAAATTCGGAGAAACATTCATTCAAATAAAGAAAATGCAGTAAAATAGAGAGTGGCAGGTATAGTCTTGCAGTCGACCGACTGCAGTTGATTGACATGCAGTCAGCAGCAATCAGTCAACTAAAATTGAAATCCTCTCTTACTGATATATATATATATATACATCGATGCTTATGATGAAATCTATGATATAACATGTGCATCTTGTCCAACCTATCTCAATTCATACATCAATCAAATCCATCCTCAAGAATAAACTAAACATGATCATCACATATTAAAAACTTGGTTTTTACAAGGAATCAATTAACTCTATTTAACCTTCATCACAACAATCAATTCTTGATAGAATCATTAATACATGTTTTAAAACAATCAAAGATTCACATAAAAATTTCTAGCATAACATTGACTCAACCATGATCCAAGAACATATCAAGAGAGTCAAAGAATCACCCACTAATTAGGGTTTTTATTCATGAAGAAGTTATTTGACTACTTATTCATTGAGATTTATCCTCTAATAGATCTACATCAAGTTTTATAATCATGCGAGATCGTAAAATATATCATACTTGATCAATCATCATCATATTATACAAGCATATAACAAATCAAGAGATGAGAAGTACCATCCACCTCAAAGAAAATCAAATGAAGGATAATAATAGAAAGAAAGCTTCTCCTCCTCCTGCGAAAATCCAAATATCCAAGCTCCAAACTCCAAGGAATAATAATAAAAATAATAGTATCTTGTTGTGAACAGAGGAGGGCAGCTGCTGCTATAGTTAATATAGGCCAGGATCTAGTTTTTAAGGTTTTACGAAGAGTTTACAAAAATATCCCTGAAGAAAATAAATCTTTCCATATATGGATCTTTCCAAATCAATTAGTTAAATCAAATCAGTTCAATTAGAGTAAAAATAAAATCCCTTAACTCCCCTGATCTGGCCGGTCCCCAAGTGCAGCCCAGAAAAACAACTTTCAAAATTTTGCCTCCAAGTAGCAATTTTACACAAAAGTCCTTCACTTGAAATATTTGCAAACATGCCATAAATTATTCTTAAAAATCCAAAAAATTTACAATTATTGTCTATTAATAATGATTTGATTTTCCAAATAAATTTTTTGACTTTTTGTTTCCCAAAAAAAATATTTGCACGGATTTTGCACGTGCAAAAAGATAAATTTCAGAAAAATGCTTAATAAATCACAAAAATTCATCAAAAATCATTTATTAATCCCAAAAACATATTTGAAATTTTTAGGATGTTACCATATGCATTTCGCACTTTCGAGTCCGACAATTTTCTATGTGTTTTTTTCCCACAGGTCAAGCTTTATAGAGCAGAAGTGAAGAGGCAGTATGAGAATTTACTCAAGAGCACGAATTGGAAGGCAGAGCGGCTCAACCTAAAGTGGTAGGATGAGAAGGATCACACAAAGACACTAGAGAAGGAGGTGAGGGAATTAGAGAACGACTTTGAGGATAGGTCCTTCCATTAGAGGATCCTGTTGGCCGAGAAGGTAGAGTTGGATACGGAGCTGGCAAAGGTGAGTTCGGAGCTCATGGGTGCCGCAGACCAGATCATTGTGGGAAAGGATCGGAGCTATAAGCTGGGCCTCAAACATGTAAGGAGGAGATACTGACATCGACCTCAGTGGCCTATCTTTCGAGTCGGGGCTTGGTGAGACCCTTCCGATTCCAGGAGAGGTACCTTTGGTTCACGATGGCGCAGAATTGCCTTTGGATGTTGAAGGTAGGGTCCAGGTGATGCCGACGACCGTCGTGAATGCAAGGTGATCCAGGATGAGGATACTCCCTTGTCTTCGCGGGAGGTTCCCTCTTCACCTTAGTTTCTCTTCTTATTCTTTATTGATGCCTATCGTAGACTAACCACTGCCTTTTGTAATCGTTTTGTTTAATTAAAAATTACCCCATTTTGACCCACGTTGTGTATCCTTCCGAGTCTCAAAGTGGTTGTTTTGTTGATCATATTACAAGGTACGAGGTTCATGGAAGTGGGCATGAGGAGGACATTCGAGCTCTCTGGGATCGGTTGACCCGAGCTGAGGATGTCATTTCCCTTCTTCGGAAGGAAGCGAGCGACAGAAAAGATTCGTTCGGGTACCACATCCGGAGGTCGCAAGAGGTGGTAGAAGAGTTGGCTCGCTTGAAGGTCTTTATCCCTGATGTTAATTTGGTTATCACCCACGTCGATGGGAACATGCCCTCTAGTCTTGTCGTAGTCCTCGAGCTTTGTCTTCAGGCAAATGCTGGTGGATAGGGACTTAGAGATATACCAGTTGAGGGTTAAACTCAGAGCGGTGAACCCGAACTCCAACTTTTGGAGTCCATTCTCGAGGTGGGAGCCTTACCTGGGGATCTGCCCCCGAATGGGAGCGCCCAGGGATGCCCAATGTGGAGTAGCCGGGTCTTCTAACGTTGCTAGTGTTCGAGGGTGTCTCAAATTTTTCGGGTTAGGAACTCGTCTCTCAGGGGGAGATGTTGTAGGTCTGGGTTCGAGGACTGCCGAATGGCACCTTGAAGGCGAGTTCCCCAGGCCCCGAGTCTTTAAGAGTCCTTGTAACCCCAAATAATGTAACATGTTTCCCTTTAATGAAAGAGTTATGTTAATACCTAGTCTGAGTTGTGATTCAGGGCGAATCCTGTGAGGGCTTTGAATTCGGAGCACCACTTTGAGATAGGTTATGAGGCTTGCCTTGATTGTGGAGAAGTTCGCGATGGGCTCGAAGTCAGGGCACCATCTCGAGGTGCCTAGCTAATGGGGGGGGGGGGATCTCGCGTTCCACGTGTACTCATCTATCTTCACGTGCATGTGCAGTGTTCGATGTCCCTCCCCCCACTTATATATTATTTCCCCTGTACGTTTCTCAAGTTCACTTGATTTTCTTCATTCCCACTTTGAGTGTTGTTGCTTCCTTGGTCTTGCTCTCCCATTGTGCCATCATGGTTTCTGACAAGTTTTTTAGGGCCAGGCGCACAACACTAAAGGCCAAGAGGGAGGTAGCAGAGGCAAAGGCGAGGGCATAGGCAGAGGAGCAGGCGAGGGTGGAGGTAGAGACTGGGTCGAGGGCGGTAGCGGGGTAGAAGCCTCGGGGTGAGGTAAAGGCCCAAGCACCGAAACTTCCCCTTTCCCGGGATTCAGAGTAGACCCTGTAGAAAAGAAGTCCAAGGGTGCTGGCTCTTCAAAATCCAAGGTGTCTGGGGTCATTGCTAGGGAGAGCCCGAAACATAAAGCTGCATCCCCAAAGGGCATCGGGGTGGCCCTAAAATTTCCTTTACTGACGAAGCTAAGGTGTTCGACATGTCTGCCTCCGTGGCGAGGTGTCTACCCTCTTGGTCTGTCACGGAGGCAGACTTGTCGACCGATTGCCTTAATGCTCTGCAAGTGGTCGACACCTCGCCACTCCCCGAGACAAGGCAGCTTTGACGAAGGAGTCCGAGGAGGAGGTTTACGCTCGTTGGGCCCAGACTTCCATCCTGGTAAGGGGTTTATTCAACGGATGGCTTTGTTTCCTCGGTTTCTCTTTCTTTTTTTAAAACATGTTCCCATTTCCTTGCAGGCGATCGTCAACGAGGGTGGACTGAAGTGGCAGCTTGGTGAGCTTCTGAGCCAGGCGGAGAATTCCAAGACAGGATAGAAAGATTTGTTGCATCGGAACGCTGATGTATGGCAAACCGTGAAGGAGGTGAAGGATAAGCTGGCACGGGAGAAGAAAGCTCGGGAGGAGCTTTTGGCGGAGAGAGAGAGACGCTTACGGAGGAGAAGTTGGCGTGGCAGGAACTGGAAAGAAAATGAGGAAAGAGCATGACGAGATTGTGTAATAGGTTATCAGTGTCCAAGACGAAGGATATGACCTTTCCCTTGAACATGTCCAGTTCAGGTACCCGAATCTCAACGTCGGAGGCCTAGCTATCGATGCGAAGATAGCGGAATCGTTCGAGCTACCGAGGGGGACGCTCCGGCTATCGACGTGCCGATCGACTCTTCTGTCGGGCTCAGTAAAGATCCTCCCACTCCGGTCCTGGAGAAAGGGTCCTCTTCCAATTAACACGTCTAGGTAGATTGTAGTTTCACCTTCTCGTGGGCTGGCCACCGCACTTATACTCGGTTTCATTAATGAATAAAATTTGTTTGAGCACCTTCTGACTCGTCGTACATTTTATCTCTTTTTCGCACCTTAAATTGAGTCTCGGGCCTCAACCACGAGGGTGTGGATCCAAAACCTTGGTTGTGCAATTCCCTTCGCGTGGCCATGTGAGTCACCACGTAGGTTTTCTTACATCACACTTCGTGGGAATCAGTGTGACTGTAGGTCTTGGAAATCAAAATGTTGACTTGTTGAATGTAATAAATTGGGCAGTTGCCTTTGTAGCGCCCCGAATTCCCAATGCCGGGGATTCGAGACACAAACCAGAAATCTTACTTCAAACAAGTTCATAACACAGAATTACACAGGAAATTAAAACTCTTTTATTACATCCCAGAAGTGATATTACAAGAACAAATTTGTTTAACACAGAATCACATCATGAATTCACATCGGTAATTTACATCATAGATTACATGAATCACTTTACTGTACAAATTTACAATCTCCACTTGGACGCTCCTCACAACTCGAGTTCCTGCTTCCATGATCAAGTAGTCCTGCAACTAACCAGACTGTGGGCACGTCAGTTGAATGCAACTGACACAATACTGATAAAACCAGCGACTCTCTAAACTCAACAATCAATATTTGATGCAAAGGAAAATTTGTAGTCAAATCACAAGTGTTACTGAATGTCATGCCCTAGAGTCTAATGCACAATTCCCAATGCACACAATGCACTTACTCTAATGCATTATATTTGGGAACGTATGCATCCCATACTACATAATTTCCTAAAATCAACTTCGATGGAAACGTATGTATCCGATACTACATACTTTCCAAAGAGTTCGCCTCTCCTGATTGTAGGGTTCAATCCCTCGCCATGCATCCTACCCTTGTACTCATCCTGTTCCCAATAGATTGTCCGTTGCCCAAGGAGGTTGCAGTTGGTCGGTCTAGTTCTGCCACTGCAGTGCCTAAGTGGTGGTCGTGTTTGCCACTCTATACCCGCGTACGATCCTCTTCAGAAAGCCGCATTGAATTCGGTCACAAGACTGTGTAATTCTTGTGTCCACTCCTAACCCGGTTGTGGACTGTCCACCCCTAACCCGCCTGTGGACTGACGCATGCGTGTTCACCCCTAACCCTGCTGTGAACTGATATATATATAAACAAAATCCACGTGCATAGGAATGTGATGGCCTCGAGGGTCAAATCCCCCTAGCATCCCGTTCCCTACTCTGGCGAAACTTTGGGAATTAACAGATCGAGATATGAGCTGAGGACTCACTCATGAGTTCCGAAAACGTATCCCTACGACAGGAGAGTACAACATCCGACTATGGTCTGCTAGTACTAATGCAATTACTGAACCTCTAATGCATCACTCTAATCCCAGCCTCATTATAATTACTTTGGGTAAAAGATAAGATAGCTTCCGAAAACTTACCTATCGACCTCTGGCCCTAGCAATACCGGTCCAGTTCGCCACTTCCCCAGCTTGGATTTGTCCAGCACCATGGCCTACATTCACCCCTAACCCGGCTGCGAATGTATGTGTTCACCTTTAACTCGGGTTATGAACTTATATTAATGGCACGGCTCGGATGTCCTACGCTTCGGTGGAAGTTCATAACTTAGGATCGACCGATGCAGGGTATCACCTTACCCTAGTGACTAACCGAGTCACACACCCACTGTGGGAGTCAACAAAAACTAACAACAGATACCAAACGTTCCCAGACAAGAGTGAACAACACTGTAGTACATAGGGGAATAAGTCTTCATAATACCTAGTCAACACTCAAGGCTAAGCAACCTACGGGGTTTCTGCCCGAAACATAGAAAGTTCATAACTCCCTCGATACAACTCCGATTGGGGTGTACAAGCCCAATCTAGAAAGGTAAGAACCTAGGCTACAACTTCCTAGTTGATCATAACCTTAAATTCCATCATCTAAGTCCTCAAAATGGCCTCTCAAGCCTCAGCCTATGTATTTCCTGTACACGGGCTGCACATTACCAGTAGCATAAAATACTACTCACTCATCAAAATGCTACAAACCCAAGTTCTATGGAAATGTGTGAATGTCCTCGACAATCCTCTAGTTGGTCATGAGTCCAAAATATGCCAATAGATCACCCTAACACACACATTACTCACTAGTGTACCAAGTCACACACTAAGACTTCCTCAATCAGAGCACTCAACTCAATTCCTGGTCTCTGTCCAGTATTGCAAAAATCATAATAAATAAACCACTTACTGGAAACACCTCAAATAGGTCTTGTTGGAAAGGTCTTGATGTTTAATACAATCCTCTAAGGAAACACTTCCTCAAAATCTGCTCTTAAGGAGCCTCAAATGTGCCATCTATACAGGGTGTCAAATCTGACTAAATCCAGCATAGTACATGCTAATAAAATCATCATAAATTCTATACTATTACAATTGACACAAAATTTACAGTAAAGAAACTAGATATCATAATGAACAATATGAAAAAGGTTTCATGTCCAAATTCCAAGTCTACACTGAGTTCTTCATGTTTCAATTAGCACAAAAATCATCATGTTCTTCAGTTACAGCTCTAGATACTGTTGATTAATCAATTTTTAACATGCCTATAACTTCAACCAAATATTTCCTTGATTTTTCTGTAGAGTCTATATACAAGAGGAAAAACAAGGTAAAAATTTAAGATTAAGATCTTGACCCAATTAATTATGAAAAATCCAACAATCGTTTGCATCATGTTAACCAATTTCTGCTGCTGCCTTACGGCACAGTTCTACAAATGGATTTTATTAAAATATTAAACAATCTCAGAAAAATACGAAATAATTCATGAACCATCTAGACATATAAAGAAAAAATCTGTAAAAGTTTCATGATCAGATTCCATGTGGTTTGCTCTCGGAAAAATATAGAAAATAGCCTACAGATCAAGATTCCAGTTCTAGTTTCTGATTTCAACTTCCAATCTCCTTAAACATTCGTTCTAATACTTACTACTACACATGCATGCAAGAAATCAATCAAGAAACAAAAAGAAAGGTTTAGAGAAACTCCCCACCCTGAGTTGATTGTAGAGTAGTTGATATCTTTGAGCTTCCCTTCCTCAAAAATCACTCCAAGAGCTCCTTCTTCAAACTTTCTTCTTTTTTTCTCCTTCTCTTCTTTTCTTTGGTTTGAGTTCTGAAATTTTCAGAACAAGGGAGATGAATGGAGGGGTTTTTGATGGAAAGGTGAGTGAGGAAAGAGGGGAGAAGGTGGGGGCCGGATTCTAGAGGGTAGGGGGTAGGGTGTAAGGTGGTTTTGGAGTGGAAACCATGGTCTAGCCAATGGTTTTGGGGTATGATAGGGTGGCTGCCCATTTTAGCTCCTAAATGGGTTCTTTGATGCGAGACGAGGGGTTTATCGAGTGTATGCAAGATATACCCATCGTAGTATCATACAATGATATATTTGCATATGTACTGTACCCAAAACTAGTGTATGTGCTAGTATCGGTCCTCCTCATTCTCGTGCATCATCTAAAACGCAACCACCCTCATAAACCGTCCCGCAAACATGGACTCACTCCAATATTCATATACTCAAACAAAACATTGCAATCATATGCACGCATACAGACAATATATATATATATATATATATATATATATATATATATATATATATATATATATATATATATATATATACACACACACACACACACACATATAGAAGTGTCATACAATCCGGGATATTACATTACTCCCTCCTTAGGATCGTTTTGTCCCCAAAATGCCGCTAGGGGAACAAATAGCAGATAATCATCAATAATCAGAAGATACTTTTTTGGACCATCTCCAATTCCTCAAGGAACACCCTCAAAACTGACTCTTAAAGTGCTCAATACCGGCTCCCACGCCTCAAGTGTTTAACGCACTCTTCCATCCTGGAGATTCATCTCATCATGTGGATCATTTTGGGCATACCGCATCCCGTATCCACCGTAGTGGGATGAATCACCTTGGGGTGTGTTGCTCACGTCCTGGACTACTGGAGATCAATCCCTCTCCATCGAACTTTTTGGGGTCTATTGCGTCCCACGTTCTGGAAATACTAGGAAATATCTCGCTCTGCTGATTATTCTAGAGTCCTCACCACACAAACTCTTCATGAGTTTTACTCTCGTCCTGAACTACTAGAGATCATTCCCACTCCACAGAACTCTCTGGGGCCTATTTCGTCCCTCGTCTGGAATGCTGGGGAATATCTCTCTTCGCGGATCGTTCTGGAGCCCCCTATTCATCCTTGAATTTCTTCGTGAGTACTACTTTCATCCTCGGAATACTGGAGATCAATTCCTACTCCACAGATCATTCTGGGATATATGTCATACCTCGTCTGGAATACTAAGGAATGTCTCGCTCCTTGGATCATTCTGGAGTCAATGTCCCACTAACCTATTTGTGTATGTTACTCTCGTCCCTGGAATACTGGAGACCAATTCCTACTTCCCAGATCATTTTGGGGCATATTTCATCCCTCGTCTAGAATACTGAGAATTTCTCACTCCATGGATCATTCTGAAGTCAACATCATACACGACCTTCCCGTGCCCATCGCTCTCGTCCTAGGAATACTGGAGACTAATTCCTACTCTACAGATCATTCTGGGGCATATTTCATCCCTCGTCTGAAATACTGAGGAATTTCTCACTCCGTGGATCGTTCTGGAGCCAACGTCACACCATCCTTCCCATGAGTGTCTCTTCCTCGGAATACTGTCCTACTCCACAGATCATTCTGGAGCATATTTCATCCCTCGTCTGGAATACTGAGGAATTTCTTACTTCGTGGATCATTCTGGAGCCAACGTCATTATTGAATTTCCCGTGAGTATTGCTCTCGTCCCGAAATACTGGAGATCATTCCCACTCCACAGAACGCTCTGGGGCCTATTTCATCCCTCGTCTGGAATGCTGGGGAACATCTCACTCCGTGGATCATGCTGGAGCCTTTCTACTTACGATCATTCTCGCTTCATCATATCTCCTTTCTAGTGCCTAAGTCAAGTTCTTAGTATATCTTCCAGCTCTCGGTTGCACTGCTTGAGGGTCGGTGACCACTCCCTCTTTAGAAGAAAACGAGGCTTACCAAGGAGAAGGCAAAAAAATTCAATTTTATGCCTTATCCCAAACACTTAAATAAATAAGCACAAGACACGAGATGACCAAATGCCCAAGAAAAACATTCATGCTTTATAAAAAGTCATAATATCTTGCTACAGAACACAGTACAAGTTTGCCATTCATGGCTAGCAAGAAATGCAGCTAGCAAAATATATTACTATTCTAGACCATGCACCACTTCACACTTCCTTCCAGTTAAGCTGAAGTTCGTCCCTGATGAACCGGCTTCTTCCCTTTATCGACCACCTTCAGTAACTGGTTATTGGGGTTCCCTTGCAGTTGTGGACAATTCGATTTCTTATGCCCGGCTCCTCCACAGTTATAGCAGGTGCTTGTCTGGGTTCTTTTTGGGTATTGACTCTTGAAATGACCTTGTTCCTTACAAAAGTAACACACCACCATCCGACTAGGCTCTTTAAGCTTTCTGAAATCGTGAGTTGAATTCCGCTTGTCATGGTCAGGGTTAAGAATACCCTTCTTCCTCTTCTTCGTCTCGGCCTCGCCTTGACTCTGTCTCATGTCTATTTCTGTTACCGCCGCTCGCCTTACTAGCTTGTCGAATCGGCGAATGCCTAACGGAACCATCCTCGACCTCAGTCCAGGCTTAAGCCCTTGCTCAAATCTCTAGGCTTTCTTTGCTTCCTCCTAGACCATCTCTGGTGCGTACCGCGACAACTGAGAAAACTTTGTCTCATATTCCCTGCCAGACATATTTCCCTGCTTCAAATTGTGGAACTCCATTGCCTTTTCTTCTTGCACATCCGTGGGAAAATATTCCTCAAGGAAATCCTCACATGTGATCTGGCCTCCTCCAAGACCACGCTTCACGGACTGCCACCAAACTCCGGCATCCTTCTCTAGCAAAATTGTGGCCAAATGAACCTTGCTGTCCTCTGGAGTCACCAGTACCTCAAACACCGTCTCCACCTGATGTATCCAGTTATCAGTAACCCTAATGCTGGTGGTTTCATCCTCTCGAACGATTCTACCATTTTTATTGGGTCTGCTGGTGCAGCGACTCCTGGTGTTCCCTGTGGCGGCACTGGGTTTCTGCTAGCTTCCACAAATGCTCCCATCATCTGGTATATGCAGGTAAACTCTGCTTCAACTTTGAAGTTTGTGCCGTTGGTCCTACTGCCTTCGCCATCAGCCATTTCGTGGTGGTTGTTTCTGATTCTTCTGGACACCATCAAAGAAAGAAAACACACAGGGTTAGTTTGGGATGTAGGGAAGATCACCACATAAGCAAGAAAGTGAACAATCATGATTTTGACCTTCCTACAATTCAAACTGGACCAAGCTATTTGGCATTTTAAGTCAAATTTCCTACTGTGTTAGCTTGTAATTTGAAGTCAGCTCTGATACCACTTTTGTAACGCCCCGGATCCCCGTTACCGGATATCCGTGACGTAACCAGAAACTTTGCCTTCAAATGCATCTCAACACAGTAATAACACGAAAATTTAAATTTTTTTTTGCCAAATTAAGTCATTACATCATTGATTACAACCAATGTCTTGTTTTTTGAATAAGAATACAAATTACATTAATTCATTACATCTTATTACAAATATACAACAACTTCTCTTGTAAAGTTAACAACTGTCTCTCGGAATGGCAGTCGACGGCTCACTGCTAAAGCTCCGCTGAACGGTCAATCTGCTTCCCTGGGACTTGCTCCTCGGCTTGAGTCTTCTGCTGCACAACTCTGATATCTTTGCACCTGCTCGAAAGGTAGAACCGGTACCTAAAAGGTGGAGAATGTCAGTACTTCGACTGACGCAATACTGATAATAACAGCGATCCTCCAAACTGGCAACCACAAACCATCTTGAATGGAAAGAGAAATGTGCATCCTAAATTATGTAGTGCTCGTGTATGCCATAATCTAACAACTAAATGCACCAAACACAAGCTTATTCCAAAGCAAGCAAGACTTGGGAATCTAGATCCACATGCATCCCATACTACATGCGTTCTAGACCCAAACATGGCCTAGTCTAATGCACAACCAAGAATGCACACGATGCAACTACTCTAATGCATTACATTTGGGAACGTATGCATCTCATACTACATACTTCTCCAAAATCAACTTCGAAGGAAACGTATGTTCCCATACTACATACTTTCCAAAGAGCTTGCCTCTCCTGATTATAGGGTTCAATCCCTCAACATGCATCCTACCCTTGTACACATCCTGTTCCCAATAGATTATCTGTTGTCCAAGGAGGTTGCAGTTGGTCGGTCTAGTTCCGCCACTGCAGTGCCTAAGTGGTGGTCGTATTTGCCACTCAGTACCTGCGTATGGACCTCTTCAGAAAGCTAGATTGAATTCGGTCACAAGACTGTGTAATTCTTGTGTCCACCCCTAACCCAGCTGTGGACTGTCCACCCCTAACCTGGCTGTGGACTGATGCATGCGTGTTCACTCCTAACCCGGCTGTGAACTGATATGTATATAAACAAAATCCACGTGCATAGGAATGTGATGGCCTCGAGGGTCAAATCCCCCTAGCCTCCCGTTCCTTACTCTGGCGAAACTTTGGGAATTAACAGATCGAGATATTAGCCGAGGACTCACTCATGAGTGCCGAAAACGTATCCCTACGACAGGAGAATACAACACCCGACTATGGTCTGCTAGTACTAATGCAATTACCGAACCTCTAATGCATCACTCTAATCCCAGCCTCATTCTAATCACTTTGGGTAAAAGATAAGATTGCTTCCGAAAACTTGCCTATCGACCTCTGGCCCTGGTGATATCGGTCCGGTTTGCCATTTCTCCAGCTTGGATTTGTCCAGCACCATGGCCTACATTTACCCCTAACCCGGCTGTGAATGTATGTGTTCACCCCTAACCCGGGCTAAGAACTTATATTAATGGCACGGCTCGGATGTCCTACGCTTCGGTAGAAGTTCATAACTTACGGTCGACCGATGCAGGGTGTCACCTTACCCTAGTGACTAACCGAGTCACACATCCACTATGGGAGTCAACAAAAACCAACAACAGATACCAAACGTCCCCAGACAAGAGTGAACAACACTTTACTACATAGGGGAACAAGTCTTCATAATACCTAGTTAACACTCAAGACTAAGCAACCTACGGGGTTTCTGCCTGAAACTTAGAAAGGTCATAACTCCCTCTATACAACTATGATTAGGGTGTACAAGCCCAATCCAGAAAGGTAAGAACCTAGGCTACAACTTCCTAGTTGATCATAACCTCAAATTCCATCATCTAAGTTCTCAAAATGGCCGCCTCTCAAGCCTCAGCCTGTGTATTTCCTATACACGGGCTGCACATTACCGGTAGCATGAAACATTACTCACTCATCAAAATGCTACAAATCCAAGTTCTATGAAAAGGTGTGAATGTCCTCAACAATCGTCTAGTTGGTCATGAGTCTAAAATATGCCAATAGATCACCCTAGCACACACATTACTCACAAGTGTACCAAGTCACGCACTAAAACTTCCTCAATCAGAGCACTCAGCTCAATTCCTGGTCTCTGTCCAGTATTGCAAATATCATAATAAATCAACCACTTACTGGAAATACCTCAAATAGGTCTTTTTGGAAAGTTCTTGATGTCTAATACAATACTCTAAGGAAACACTTCCGCAAAATCTGCTCTCAAAGAGCCTCAAATGTGCCATCTCTACAGGGTGTCAAATCTGACTAAATCCAGCATAGTACATGCTAATAAAATCATCATAAAATCTATACTCATCCAATTGACACAAAATTTACAGTAAAGAAACTAGATATCATAGTGAACAACAAGAAAAAGGTTTCATGTCCAAATTCCAAGTCTACACTGAGTTCTTCATGTTTCAATTAGCACAAAAATCATCATGTTCTTCAGTTACAGCTCTAGCTACTGTTGATTAATCAATTTTTAACATGCCTGTAACTTCATCCAAATATTTTCTTGATTTTTCTATAGAGTCTATATAAAAGTGGGAAAACAAAGTAAAAATTTCAGATTAAGATCTTGCCCCAATTAATTATGAAAAATCTAACAATCTTTTGCATCATGTTAACCAATTTCTGCTGCTGCCTTACAGCACAGTTCCACAAATGGATTTTATTAAAATATCAAACAATCTCAGAAAAATACGAAATAATTCATGAGCCATCTAGACATATATAGGAATAATATGTAAAACTTTCATGATCAGATTCCATGTAGTTTGCTCTCGGAAAAATCTAGAAAATAGCCTACATATCAAGATTCCAGTTCTAGTTTCTGATTTCAACTTCCAATCTTCTTAAACATTCATTCTAACACTTACTACTACACATGTATGCAAGAAATCAATCAAGAAACAAAAAAAATAGTTTAGAGAAACTCCCCACCCTGAGTTTATTGTAGAGTAGTTGATATCTTTGACCTTCCCTCCCCCAAGAATCACTCCAAGAGCTCCTTCTTGAAACTTTCTTCTTTTTTCTTCTTTTCTTTTCTTTGGTTTGAGTTCTGAAATTTTCAAAAAAAGAGAGATGATTGAAGCGGTTTTTGATGGAAAGGTGAGTGAGGAAAAAGGGGGGAAGGTGGGGGCCGGATTCTAGTGGATGGGGGGTAAGGTGTAGGGTGGTTTTGGAGTGGAAACCATGGTCTAGCCAATGGTTTTGGGGTATGATAGGGTGGCTGCCCATTTTAGCTCCTAAATGGGTTCTTTGATGCGAGACGAGGGGTTTATCGAGTGTACGCAAGATATATCTATCGTAGTATCATAAAATGATATATTTGCATATGTACTGTACCAAAAACTAGTGTATGTACTAGTATCGGTCCTCCTCACCCTCATAAACCGTCCCGCAAACATGGACTCACTCCAATATTTATATACTCAAACAAAACATTGTAATCATATGCACGCATACAGACAATATATATATATATATATATATATATATATATATATATATATATATATATATATATATATATATACATATATAAGTGTCGTACAATCTGGGGTATTACAGTTGAAACTCATGATCCAAGGAGAGGGGAGCTCGACCTCCATAAGAATGACCGCTTTGGTGCCAAAGGTCAGGTTGAAGGGCGATTTGTTGGTGGTTATCCTTTTAGTTGTTCGGTAGGACCACTTCACACTTGGAAGTTCATCAATCCATGCCCCCTGTAGGGATCAGTCCAATCACTTCTTGAGACCGTTGAGAATCTAACGGTAGGCATTTTTGGCCTGGCCATTGGAGTGGGGGTGTGAAATCTAGGAGAACCTTTGTTGAATTCCCAAATCTTCGCAGAATTGCAGAAACTCTTGCTAGCGAACTAGGTGCCGTTTTCGGTGACGAGGACCCAAGGGATCCCGAATCGGCAGAAGATGTGTTTCCAAAAGAATTTCTAGGTCTGATGCTCGGTGATGGTGGTCAGGAGTTCTGCTTTGACCCATTTCGTAAAGTATTCGAAAGCAACAATTAGGAATCGCCTCTAACCTGTCACCTTAGGGAACAGGCCAACCAAATCCTTCCCCCACATGGCAAAGGGGGTCGCACTTGCAAGTGATTTGAGCTCAGCCTACGGGGCGTGTTTAACCGAAGAAAACTTCTGGCATGGGCCACATTTCGTGACAAGGTCCTAAGCATCTTGGAGAAGGGTCGGCCAGTAGTACCCATGATTAAGGAATTTCTTCGCGAATGTACTACCGCCCATATGGACGCTTCCGATCCCCTCATTTATTTCTGCAAGTGCGTATTTGGCCTCCTCTAGGTTTAGGCATCAGAGGTAGAGTCTCTCGTCGATCTTGGTATATGAGCACTTGAAGAGCACACCGTCAATGAGTACGAATCTCTCGACCATGACCAAGACTTTTCTCGCTTCATACAGATCATGTGGTAGTTCACCATTACTCAAGAATTTCAAAATTGGATCAAGGTAGAGGACTTCGAGAATCTCGATGCTAGGTTGAAGGAGGACCTCTACCATGATAGTACAATCGAGGCCTTCAAAGGAGGACAATGCTGGTTTAGACAAGGCGTCTTCCTGGTTGTTCTACTCTCGGGGTATTCTGATAACAGTACCACTGTCGATGTTTGATAAGAGGAGCTTGATGTGTGCCAAGTATTGGACCATTCGAGTATCACGAGCCTCGTCATCTCCACTTACTTGGTTGATAATGAGTTGGGAATCATGGAATGCTTTAACACACTTGGCTCCAATCTTCCAAGTCAGGAGTCCGACGATCAGGGCCTCATACTCCACTTCGTTGTTTGATGCTTTGAAGCTGAAGCGTCAGGAGTATTGAAGGACGAAGTTGTCTGAGCCACTTAATATGACTCCTACGCCACTCCCATCTTTGCAAGATGAACTATCTACATAAAGTTCCCATACCGGCTTGCCCTCCTGGACTTCAGATGCCTCGAGGATAGTGCACTCTGTTATGAACTGGCGAAGGCTTGCCTCTTAATGATGGTCCTCGGTTTGTAGCTGATGTCGTACTGGCTCAACTCGATGGACCATTTGACTAGTGGACCATAGTTCTCCGATTTGTTGAGGACCTACCTAAAGATCTCGTTCGTTAGCACCTGAATGGAGTGGGACTGAAAATAAGGGTGAATCTTTCTGGCAGCCATGACGAGGGCGTAGACCACCTTCTCCATCTTAGTGTACCAGAGCTCAGCATCATAGAGGACCTTGCTGACATAGTAGATCGGCCTCTGGGTCCCATCATCCTCTCGGATAAGAACGACGCTTAGCGCATGCTTGGACGCCAATAGGTTGAGGTACAGAACCTCTCCTGGCTCGAGCTTGCTGAGGATTGGGGATTGGCTAGGTACTCCTTGAACTGGTAGAAGGCTTGTTGCTGAGGCTCTCCCCACTCTAAGCTCTTCGCCCCCCAGGGGCCTTGAAGAAGGGGAGTGATTTTTCCCCCAAATTTGAAAGGAAGCGCCCGATGCCAGCCGTCCTGTGAGCATCTGGACCTTTTTGACATTCGTCGGCAGGGCCATGTCCAGTATGGCTTGGATCTTTTTGGGGTTTGCCTCTATTCCCCGCCGGGTCGCCATGAAGGTGAGGAATTTCCCCGACATTACACCGAATGCACACTTTGATGAATTGAGCTTCATGTTGTGCATCATGAGGACCCTAAAGGCCTCATCCAGGTCCTTCACATGGTCTTTCCCCTCCCTTCTCAGGCTTTTGACTAGCATATCATTTACATAGACCTCCATATTTCGGTCTATCTGCTCCTTAAAAATCAGAATGATGAGTCTCTGATATGTGGCACCGGTGTTTTTCAAGCCGAAGGGTATGACCCGGTAGCAGTAGAGCCCTTGGTCCGTCATGAATGCCTTTTGGGGATGTCTGAGGGGAACACCCTGATCTAGTTGTAGCCCGAGAACGCATCCATGAAGCCGAGCAGTCGTGCCCAGATGTTGCATCAATTAGCGCATCGATGCTCGGGAAAGGGAAATTGTCTTCAGGGCAGGCCCTGTTTAGGTTGGTGAAGTCAATGCAAATTTTCTACTTGCCATTCGACTTCTTAACCATGACGACGTTGGCCAACCACTCCAGGTAGCAGACCTCTTGGATGAAACAGGCGGAGAGGAGCTTATCAACCTCCTCCTTCATCGCTTGCTGCCTCTCCGGGGAAAACTTTCGGTGCCTCTGCTGAACCGGCTTGGAGTACTGGTGGACACTTAGTTTATGCATAAGGAGGCCCTCGAAGATCCCGGGTATGTCCGAGGGGGTCCAGGAGAACAAGTCTTGGTTGGCTGGATGCAACCGATGATATCTTCCCTGAGGTAAGAGGGTAGGGCTCTGCTTACTTGAACCATTTCGTTTCGTCTACTTCGGAGAAGGGGACCTCCTCTAGTTTGTCAACTGGCTCAGTGCCCATTGAGTTCTGCTCGGAAGGGAGCTCAACTACGTTAAGGGGAAGGACTGAGCCCCCCACTATGGTGGTGTAGCAGGCCCGGACGGCTTCCTGGTTGCCCTTGATGACCCCGACCCTAGACCTAGTAGGAAACTTCATCATCATGTGGTAAGCAGAGGGCACAACTTGAAGGGAAGTGAGGCCGGGTCGCCCGAGGATGGCATTGTAGGCAGTCTTGATGTTGACTGCCGAGAATTCCACTGCCTCGGTACATGAGGGCAGGGCTTTTCCGGCCATGAAATCTAAGGTGATGATCTCCTTGATCTGAACCGGGGTGCCTAAGAAGTCATGGAAGGTGTATCCTGCAAGCTTTAGTCTTTCTCGCGTGAGATCTTAATCGAGCTCCCATTGTCCACAAGAACACGGTGGACCTCGTGGTTTGCTAGGCCGAGGCTAATGACCAAGGCATCACGGTGAGGAACCCGGACGCCCGCTAGGTTCTTGTATGAGAAAGAGACCAACAACCCGTGACCTCGAGGGGGAGGACAGTTGTGGACCGAGTTGACCTCTCGGACGAAGGCCCAGCGGGAGATGTTTGAGTCACCCCCCATCGGACCACCGTGGAGTAGTGCAGGATGGCCGTCATGTTAGAGTCCTGAGGTTCAGACTCTACTTCTGGGTGCTTGTTCGCGTCTCCCTGAAAGGGAGAGGTTCTTGGGCCATCCAGGGTGAACTTAGTCATGCACCCTCTCCGGATGAGGGCAGCGATCTCATCTTAAAGAGCTGGATAGTTGTCGGTCTCGTAACTGTGATCTCCATGAAATCGGCAGTAGAACTTCTTATCCCTCTTCTTGTTGTTGTTGTGCAAAAGGGGGTGCCAAATTAACCCCACTTCCTCCACCTCCATCAGGATGGCAGAGACACTCGCGTTAAGCGGAGTGAATTGTCGAAACGAGGAGCAGGAGGTGGTCGCTTCTGTCTAGAGGCGTCCTTTGATGAGTGAAATTAATACACAATTTTATTACTCTCTTTACGCATTAAAACAATGAGTTCTCAGTTATTTTGTTGAATTTCATCTTGTTTGTAAATTTTATTTGTCTGTTTGATTTTTTAGGAATGACATGGATTAGTGCAGAAGGTGAACGTTTTGGTGAAATCAAGGAAGAAAATAAGGACAAAGATTTCAAAATTTCAAATTTTCAAATTGATTTTATGTGGAGATGTCTGAAAATTTTGAGCACTCAAATGTGCGTTTTTACAAATTGGCCCAATGAAGAACTAGTTTAAAATGTTATGGTCAATTAGGGGGTAGAATGAAATTGTGTAATAAAAAAGTTTTTAAAAAAATAGAAACTCTACGGATTGAATTTGGTTTTGGATAAGAATTAATTGGCTGACTAGTTTAAAATTAAAAAGATCAACCTTAATCTTGATATTTTAGTTAATTAACTAATTGATATATCCTAATACTATTTAATTAATCCTATTAAACCCATGTTCCTAGATAAATCCTGAAAGAATTGCGGCTTGGAGGTGGCAGCAGAAACCCAGTCAAGAAGGGGCATAGAAACCGATGGGCTTGGATTTGTGGCTGGAAGAAAGAAAAAAAAAAGTAAAAAAAAAGGGGAAGTGGTGGCTGAGAAACCATAGAATAAGAAAAAAAATATAAAAAATAAATAAAGGAAAAGAAAAGGACAGAGGTGTGCGGCTGGGAGTTGCGGAAGAAAGAAAAAGCTCGGTGGAAGAAAGAGAAAGAGAGAAAGCTCTGACTTGCGGCCTAGACTTCGGATTTTTTTGCAAAAAGATTTTTTCTTCTTCTCTTATAATTTTTATTATTATCATGCAATCCAAAATAGTGTTTGTTAGTTGCAAATTCATTATGAACTAAATTTATTTTTCT
This sequence comes from Hemerocallis citrina, assembly GCA_017893485.1. Classification (NCBI taxonomy): domain Eukaryota; kingdom Viridiplantae; phylum Streptophyta; class Magnoliopsida; order Asparagales; family Asphodelaceae; genus Hemerocallis; species Hemerocallis citrina. The sequence continues at coordinate 39,100,625 of CM030365.1, forward strand.
AGGGCTTCGATGTAGCCTAATTTTGAGAACACAATTCTAATTTCATGTTTTTTGAATCATCTATTTTTTCATGGTTGTTTGTTTAATTTTTGTTTTTAATTCTTACAATTATTTGGCCAACTATTTTTTGATTTATTGAATCATGGGGAGATCGAGAGGTAACTTGTGATTTAGAGTGATAGAATTAAACACTATTGATTGAGCGAACTTAGAGATGATTTACCGCAATTAATGTGATTATAAAGAAATTCATAGAACTTAATGAATCTTCAATTAATAAAATCTGCATAGAATTATGATAAACTGTTAGTTGGAGATATGTTTCGTGTTGTTCGAGAGAAAACATTGAATAAATAGGAGATTTGGTCTACAACTTGAAAAAATAGAATTTCTAGCTATATGGTATTATGAATTGTGTGGGATTAACTAGGTAAATCAAAAGCCTTAGAACTAGCTTTACTATTAACAAACAACAAAATTCCATATTTTCATTATTCTTAATTAGATTAGCTTTTCCTTTAGTTTAATTTATTTTAGTTGCTATTTTTATTAAAATTTAGATTTTCCAAATAGTAGTTAATCTAGTGAATTTCGGTACTCAATAAAATAGTAAGTCTTTGTGTGTTCGACACTCATTTCTTTTAAAGCTATAATACTTGTTGCGATTTTGTACACTTGCAAAATATTCTGTCATCCTTCTGGGACATTTTCGGTGCCTCGGAACCATTTGCCTTCTTTTTTCCCTCAGCAGGGGACTCCTTCTGACCCCGGGGTGCATGGCCTCTTCGACCTGGATATACTTCTCGCTGTGGAGGAGAAGGTCGGGGACATTGGTGGGCGTCCTCTTAGCTAAGGAGGCCTTCAGTGAGTCATGTCGGACATTGTGACGGAAAGCAACTATTGTGACCCCTGCATCGAGGGAGGAAATTGATTAGGTCGTGGCTATAAATCTCTGGACGAAGTCCCAAAAGGACTCTCCATCCTTCTTCTTGAGGTCTAGCAGGGAAGCACTTGTCTTCTCAACCTTACGGATGGTTACGAAGTGAGCGAGGAAACTCTCCTCGAGTTAGTTGTAGGAGTAGGTCGAATGGGGGAGAGCTTGGAGTACAATTCTAGTGTGGGCCCTTGTAGCATGGCTGAGAAAGCGCAGCAGAGAAGGGGATCCGAGGCACTATGAATCATGATGAGGGTTTTTAACCCCTCGATGTGAACAGCAGGATCCGAGGGCGTACGTCTCAAGTGCCGGAGGCTTGAAGCTCCTTAGAATGGGGGCTTCTAGGATGTAGGCCGAGAAGGGCGACCAGGCTGGCTTTTACCCTTGGTTAAACTGTCTCCCTTCTTCACCAATCAGAGCGAGGCATTCTTCCATATCTTGCAGTCGCTTGAGGACCACGTCTTCATGTCCCTCGGATCAGGTTGATCCCTGGGACTCTTCGTTTCTGACCTTTCCGGAATGATGGTCGCTAGTATGGTGCTCGCTCCAGGATCCGCCTCCGATAGCCTGGCGGACCACGTTCTTAAATTCTTAGAACTCAGCCCTCATCACGTGGCATCCCTCTTTGTGGCCATTTGATGGTCGGTGATCCCACGGGGAGTGGCTTCATCCCCTCTCCCGGCCGTGGGACAAATTACAACTTTGGCTCGGCTAGCGGTTAGAAGGTCCCTCATTTCCAGATCGACTGAGGTGATTCCGAAGGTCGACCTCATTCAGCTGGTTGTTTATGACGTTTCGGAGGTCGAGAATCATTTGAGGCTCATTCCCCTGTGCAACCGAATGGGAGGCACTCAGAGCTGAAGCCTGCGGGCGCTCGACCCGATTCTATTACAACCCCTGAGTGGCCGCTCTGCTGCGCAATGTTCGAGGAGGAGGTGGAAGGTCGGCCTGACAATCTGCAGCGACTGTTTTCTTGGCCTTGGGGGGCATATATGTCAACTATAGGGGAGGGTCTCAGTCAAAGGTTCGGATATGTGTTTTCTACATACGGTGTCAATCTGATGCTGTTGTTTTTCTGATGTGGGAGCAACAGATAGTGAGTTTTTTTGTTAGGGAGAAAATTTAAGATCTCAGTCTTAGATCTAACCCTAGTGTGAGGCTAGTATGAGTGGGGTGTATAGGATCAACAACCGCGCTGGACCTGCAAAAAGTCTGAAATACTGGAAGGATTCACGACGATAGACCCTCCGACGCTCAAGTCAATAAACAGCGGTTAAAAGAAGGGTTAGGTCGTAAAAATGCGATTACCCTGCTAATAGTGTTGGTGGGCTGTATTTATAGGTCAATGAGCATCTATTAGGGAAAGATTCCCAATTGCCTAAATAGAGTCCGTTGATTAGGGATCTCAAATAGCTGAGTTATCCCCTGATCTGAGGAGATTTGACTGCTCCATAATTGACTAGGTGATCCTCCTTGGTGGGCCGAGCTGGACTGGTGGGCTTATGGAAGGCCAACAAGCTGTCTGCCTCATGATCCGTGCGGTGATCGAACGCAGGGGATTAACCCAGATTTTCACCCGAATCACTAGTAATAATAATATATAATTCTAAATAATATTGAGTTGAGTTTTCTTTCCGCAAAAGAAAATTGAGTCATGGTTTCTTATTTTCCTCCATTCTACTCTCTTTAATTCTCCATCCTTTTCTTTTTCGTTTTTTTAAAAAATTTCATAGCGACACACACCCTCACACTTACCATCTATTTATATTAATTGGGGATTTTATGGTGCAAGTAGGATTCATCTCCATCCACCCTCTTGACCTTGCCTCTACTCATATCTTCCTTTCTCACTTCTTAATCTGTATACCCTAAACCGTATTCAAATCATAAATCGGCACTCAATTTCTTTAATTCCTCTCTCTTTCCAAGAATTCTTTTTTTTTTCCTCTGAGAAACTTGTGTTTTTCATGGTTCATTGCATTGAACTATAGAATAATGATTAATAACATAAGTTTTAATACATAATTTTTTTTAATTATTAAATCATCAATTTTTTTTTGAAATCTGGGACTTAATTGAAGCAAGCATTATGGATAAGTAGTTTGAAGATGACAGAGTAGTACGAGGAGAAACGAACAACAACAACAATAAGGCTTTTTTTCAACTAGTTGGGGTCGGCTACATTATTCCTTGTTTTCCATTCTGCTCAGTTTAGCGCAATATTATCTATAAGGCCACAAGCTATCAAACTTACATTTCCATCCAAGTAAGTTTAGGTCTTTCCTTACCCCTAACTCTATCCTCAATATTTATCGAATCACTCTTTCTAACTGGGGCACTACTAGGTCTAGTGTGACATATCAAAACCACATGCGGCGATTCTCTCTTAATTTAACTTGAATAGGAGCTACCTTTACCATATCTCGTATATGCGCGTTTCTAATACTATCTTTTCTAGTTTTACCACTCATCTTTCTTAGCATCCTCATCTCTGCTACACTCATTTTTTTGACATGTTGTTTTTTTGTGCCTTACACTCTGCTTCATACATCATTGCTGATCTAACAAGTGTCATATAAATTTTTTTCTTCAACTTCAAAGGTATACGTTTGTCACACAAAACACCACTAGTGTTTCTCCAGTTAAGTCACCCTGCTTGGATGCTAGTATAATGTAACACCCTGAAATTTTTAATATAATATTTTGAATTAATAAATAATTTTTAAATTAATTTATTTAATTATTTTGATTTTTTTTAAAAATTGACATTTTCACACGTGCAAAACACATGCAAATATTTGTGAGGTGAAAATTTCTACTTTTAAATTTCTGAATAAATTCTCCTATTTATAGTTGAGTATATTCTAAATTTTTGGATTTTTCTGAATAAAGAAATTTTTTTATAATTACTTTGAAAGAAAAAGGGCTTTTGTGCAAAATATCATTTGGAGGCAAAATTCGAATTCAAAATTTGGTTGGGATATATTGGTAGGCCTATTTGGCAGTGGAGAGATTGGGGGGAGAGATTTTATCCCTGTAATTTGATTTGATTTGATTTTATTGAGTATATATGTTTATGCAATTTTGGGATTATTGGGGGACTAATTTGCAAAACTAAGATAAAACCCTAATAATTTAGATCCCGACCTATTTAAAGAGGGGAATAATTTCGGCCTCCCTCTGGGCTTGCTGGGATTTTTGTGATTTTGGAGTTTTTGATGTTTTTGGCTTGGAGGAGAAGGCTACTAGTAGCATCAATAATTCTTCTTGAGGTGGGTGTCATCTCTAACCCTCTTGATGTGTTATTTTTGTTTTTTCATGATGATGTATCATCATGCTAGGAAATTTATTTGTGGATATATGGATGTATATAGCATGCATTTATTATATTGCCATGAGATGAATTGTTGAGTTGACTAATATATGAAGTTTGGTTGTTATGAAGTAAAAAATCAAATCTTTATATGAGTTGAGCATGAATGAATGATTCTTGAATATTACACAATGTGAGGGTATGAAAAGGATTAAATTTTTAAACTCAATTGAATGATCATGTATATTGTGGTTATTAAGTAGAACTTGATATTGATCTATAGACTCATGTTTAATTGATTAAAAGATAAGATCATTAGTGTTTGTTCACGGTTTTTATTCTATTAGAATTCATGATTTAAATCCTAAAAATTTTCTACATGAATTGATGTATGTATGGATGTGAATAATGGGGTTTGAATAATTATTTTGATTTGGAGCATATGAGAATTGGGGGTTACTATTCACGGCATGAATAGTAACTAGGGTTATTGTGTACAATTTGGAGATTGTAGGGTTTCGGGTTTGTACAGGATCTAGAGTCTGTACCGAAACCTGAGAACTATCGCTTTGTAAGCGCAATTAGACAGTGTGAAGCGATGGGATAACTGGCTAGCCCACGTGGGATTGGGAGCTGTGTTGGGCGCTGGCTTTGGCACTGGGTCGTGGGTTCGAACCCAAGGATCCGCAACCCTTTTTATTTTATTTTCATTTTTGTTGTTGTTTTGGGCTGTCGACCAAGGGGGCTTGGCTTCATATTTTTGGGGTGTTGGGTGTGCTAAGGTTTGGGGAAACTCTAGTACATGCGTTGGTGAGATATATATATATATATATATATATATATATATATATATCCAGCTAATCGTATGTTGACTAATTTGATTTTTACCAAGATTTTGCAAAGTTGCAAGTTTTAAATTTTATTAAAGAACTAGTTTCAGTTTATTGATAATTTGGGACTTCTATTTTGTGCAAGTGGATTATAAAATTGGTGACGTGATGTACATTTATGAAGTATATATAAAGTCAAATTTTCCAGAATTAAATATTCATTTTTTATGGACTGTTCTTAAGGATAAGAACACATAAATTTTAGATTTAAAGAGAAAGAGTTTTCAGTTTCGGCAAGTTTGAGTTGGGATTTCGAATGTATAAAACTATAATTTTGGGGATGAAATTCTCAGTTTTTAGCGAAGTTTGCGTTTCAAGTTTTGAAGGATAAATGTTTCAGATTTTAAAGAGCTATTTTCGGTTTTAAAGAGGTGTAAATTTTCAGATTTTAAAACTATGAAATTACGGATTTTAGAGATAAATCCCAGAATTAAAAGATGGCTATTTCAGTTTTAAAGTGGATAAATCATCTAGAGACTTGAATGTGATTTTAAATATGGAAAGGGGTACTGTGACTTGAATTTGAAGAGGTATAATTAATTTATTTGTTTCTATAAATGAAAAGGGTCTTTATGGGAGTGAATTGCTTATTAAATGAGGAATGATATATGATAGAGTGATTTTGGATAAATGAATACTTATATTTGATATGATATGATCTTAAATGAGACGTTGAAATTATGTTTGAGTATTTATGAAAAAGTGGTATTTCCACATATGAATAAAATAAAAAATGTTTTGATGATTGAACCAAGTGGTGGTTCATACTGAAATTTACGGTTATTGTGAGAACCCTTGAAAGATTGTTGAGGATTTTGTGTTGTGAGCATTTAGAGGCTGAGCAGGACCCATGATTACCGACAGTGAATTATTTGATTATAGGAATTATCCAGGGAGGGCTAGTGTTCCTAATTTTGTGGATTTAAGTTCGGTAGGATGGAGCTAGCTCTAGGTGGCTCATGTTACTCCTATTTACACATAAGGACAGGCACTAGATGGTGATATGATGAAACAAGAGAAAACGTGAGTGTGTGGGCTCCAAGATGATCCACAGAGCGAGATAGATCCCTAGTATTCCGGGAGGAGGTATGAGAGGCCCCAGGATGATCTGCGGAGTTAGATTATCTCCAGTATTCTGGGACGAGAGTGACGCTCATGGGACATTTGTGCAATGAGAGTTCCAGGATGACTTGCAAAGGGAGATATTCTCTAAAAGAGTTCCTGGACGAGAGGGGAAGGCCTCCAAGGGTGTTCCGTGGATAGAGTCTGACCTCCAGTATTCTGGAGCGAGAACCAATACTTGTAACTTGTCTAAATCTCGTAGTAATCATGGTGGTAGGTTTCATAGCATGTGACCGAACCCTAAAAAATGGAGAACGCTAAGAGCTTGCCCTCGGACCTAAGTTGTATGGGTGGCATAGAATCCGAACAAACATGCATTAGTAAGCATCGTAGGACCTAAGTTGTATGCCCTTGAACCTTGTGTTGTGCAATTCGATGTTTTCCTGTCGCATATTTTATTCTTGCAATTTCAGTATTTATTGTTATTGTATGATTCTTTTTGTAACACCCTGAATTCCAAACACAGGTAATTTGTAGCAAATACAGAATCTTTTACTTCAAATTCGTACAAATTTACAAGGAATTTAAAACTTTTTATTTACAACATGTTCCTTACAACAGCACATTGGAACTACAATGAATACAATATAATCTACAATGATAAAAATTCTTCAATTTTGTAACAATTCATCATAGTGACTTCAAGTCCATGCCAAGTGCAATCCTGCAACTAGAAAACTATGGGCACGTCAGTTGCACACAATGCTATAAGAGAGTCTTTAATTTAGCAAACGCAAACTTGAATGCAAAAAGGAAAAGTGACTATCCTAGCCGTGTCAGTGTATGATATGACTCAATGCCTAATGCAGACATTACACTACGATGACACTAATGCATACTTGTTCGGATTCTATGCATCTCATACTACATAGGTCTGAGGACAAGCCCTTATCGTAATCCTTATTATAGGGTTCAATCCCTCATTATGAAAATTCTACTACGGTAACAAAAGCAAGGTTTAAACATTCCACGAGTACGGATTCCAGTCCCGGAATTCACTATCAGACTATACAGAATCCTCATTATGCGAACATCTCGCAAGTACCGCTCGAGCCCCGGTATATACATATATCTTGGAGATCTACGTCCTATCTGCTTGACTATTCATGATCCCAAAATTCACCGTTTGATCAATCGTAGTCTCGGATTTAATTGAGATTCGTCTCACTCTGCAAGCAACAACAGTCCCGGAATCCACCGTTCGACTGGGTCTATATTCTTGGAATCCACCGTTGGACTATATAGAAGCGTCCCACTTACGTTTGCCCATATTTCATTACATTTTCTTCTAGTGCCTACCCTTAAATTTATACATGAATAATAATACCACATAGATCTAGCTTACTCTCCTACCGGTCTTAAACAATATACCGAGAACGATGTACCATATTGGCCACTTCTAAAATTTCAATTATCACTTTCATCACTTTGCCGGTACTCTGGGTCTCACTTAGCCTCTAGTATCAACACAATTCATGTTCACAGCATTCATGGGTTATCCATACCCTCTTTATTCACATTTTAAAATTTTATGCATTCACATATCCAATTATTCTCTTATTCACATAATTCAGTCATTTGTATAACTAGTTTCATAGTCTTATCCAACATTTCAAATCAACACTCTTTGTAAAATAGATGGTTTATTCACCCCCTTCTAATAGGATTCTCAATGAAGTTGTAATTACATTCAATAGAATTTTTTTTCTAAACAATATAATATTCAACTTCCAATTTTATTCTTTAACAAACTCAAATTAATAGATCAAGTTTAATCCAAATGATATAATTTTTAGAATACCTCCAGTCAAAATAATCAAAATTTCCTTCTTAATCAAAATGTAAACTACTAATATACACATGTGATGCACATATTAACTTTTTTTTTAAAAATAAGGTAAAAACTCGGATTTACACGTGCGATGTATGTCTTAATAAATAGGTGTAACACCCCGTGTTAAGAATATATATATATGTACTCATTCATTCGGAAGAAAATCAACGGTCTAGATTTGTGCTCCCAAAAGACATCTCCCCCCCCCCCCAAAAAAAATTTCAAAATATCCCCCCAAAACAAAACAACTCCTTCATTTATTACTCACTCTCTCTCTCTTCCCCCTTTTTTCTCCTTTTTCATAATTCTTTTTATCTTTCTTCTCTATTTTTTTTACCCAGGTATGTCAATAAAAAAAACAGTGAATGTTTTTTTGGGTTATGCAATTTCGAATTAGGCTTTTTTTATTATTTCAAATTTTTAATGATGTTTTTTTCGGATTATGCTTTCATAACTCAATAACATTCACTTCCATTTAATTGCTTTTGAATCAGCATATATGATCTGATTGTAGAATACTTCACTGAGTAATTGTTTTAGATTAGAATACTTCACTGAAATAATTTTGATTAGAATGCTTTTTTTTATTAAGCAATTTTGGATTATGCTTTTTTTGAATCTTTGAGCATTTGCTGCTTTGAAAGATCGTTGCAAATTCTTTAATTGACTCGCTTGATCATGTTTTTATGGACAAATCCATGCTTAATCCCTGTATTTCGGGTTTTTGTAGCTGCAAAATTGTATCTTGACCTGCTTTGCTGCAATTTCACTTCACGTATACATCACAACAAATTTGAGGCGATATCCATAACTCATGCAGTTAGAAAACGAATTGCTATTTATTTTAGGGTCCAAATCAAAAAAAAAATCTCTTATGCTCAAGTCATACATAGCAAGGAATTTCCGATTCACTACTGTTATAAATTCACAATACTATTTTTGAATTTCGAGTTGCTGACAAATAATTCTGCAATATACAAACCAATAAATATCAAGGTCACTTCATAATCCTACTTCAAAGTACATCAATACATCAACGTCTACTAGTAAATAAACATCTATATAAATCATCACTTACTGTTTACATGATTTTTCATATCTTGTATCGTTCTGAATACGTGCCCTAGGCACGTGCCTACGGGCATACCTAGTATATATATAATTGGAAGTGTGTCCTATAGATTATTCTATAGGAGTAGTTGTGTGAGATTTAATGGAGGGGGGCCCACGGGATTTTTCAGCAGCAGTGCTGCTTGCTGCTGCTGTCCACGTGGGTCATGTGGGGCCCGCCCAGGAGAGAGAACAGCATGCTACGGCTGTTGTGTCTCTCTGGTCACGTGGCAATTTGTGTGGGGCCCGCCCGTTTGTGAAAAGCGTTGTGCTCTTGCCTGCTGACGTGGGGGTGAGAGAAGAGCAGTGGGGTGAGTTGAATTGTCCCATATCGGAAGTAATTGTGATTAATTGTCTATATATATAATTTCCTGGGATTGCAGGCCACCAATCAACAATGGCACTTTTTATGAAGCAAGCCTCTAGTGGGCCGTTGTTTGAAAAATCGTTGTTTCGGGCCGGGATGTTACAAATGGTATCGAGCCGACTTTCGACACCAATGTTGGTAAGAGTGGGGTGTGTCTTGTATGCTTGAGAGCGAGTTGTGGTTAGTATGTTGGCGGTGTAGCTAGGGGCAATACACTAAGATTTGACTGAATCATGGGTACGCCACTCCACATCGGCTAGAAAGGAGATCCTGGTGCTACGTTGCAAGTCCCGGCTTCAGTGAGGACGCTGAATTCTTAAGAGGGGTGTGTGTAACACCCCCACCCCATTTTAAGAATATATATATATATAATTGAGAGTGTGTCCTATAGATTATTCTATGGGAGTAGTTGTGTATATATATATATATATATATATATATATATATATATATATATATATATATATATATATATATATATATAATTGAGAGTGTGTCCTATAGATTATTCTATGGGAGTAGTTGTGTGAGATTTAATGGAGGGGGCCCACGGGATTTTTCAGTAGCAATGCTGCTTGCTGCTGCTGCCCACATGGGTCATGTGGGGCCCACCCAGGAGAGAGAACGGCATGCTGCGGTTGTTGTGTCTCTCTGGTGATGTCGCAGCTTGCATGGGGCCCGCCTACTTGTGAAGAACGCTGTGCTCTTGCCTTCTGATGTGGAGGTGAGAAAAGAGCAGCGGGGTGAGTTGAATTGTCCCATATCAGGAGTAATTGTGATAAATTGTCTATATATATATAATTGCCTGGGATTACAGGTCACCAATCAGTTATAGCACCTTTTATGAGGCAAGCCTGTGGTTGGCCGTTGTTAGAAAAATCGTTGTTTCGGGCTTACATGCAACTCCAACTCTTCCATTATAGTCTTCACATTTACTTTTAAAAATATATAACATAGTATATATTATATACTATATTATATTATGTTATATTATAGATAGATAGATAGATAGATAGATAGATAATAATTTACAGTGTGATGCACATTTAATATAGTAAAAAAAATTAAAGTAAAAAATTTGACATAGTGAGGACTCGAACTTAAGACATCTGTCATATTAGTTATGCGTGTGCAATGCACGCGTTGGTAGATTTACAAATGACACTAAGGCCTTCTCCGATTATAATATTAGAGATTAGTATTTATTTAGTTCCAACCTTGATATGGCTAAAAATGGGGTTAAATCGGAACCATTCAAAGTGGGCGCGAATCTTAATGTCCCAGGGGCAAGACGGTAATTTCGGCTACAGACGAGTCCGAATTGGGAACCGGGTCCCTCCTCTTGGACCCGCTAACTCATGAACAGACCTGACCTGTTGAGAATGGGTCGTAACCTGCTAGGGGCCAGATCAACAGGATTGAAGGAAATCCTGTCACCCCCTGATCTTGAGGAGGTGGTTACAACCACCCATATCCTGCCACACCGGGAAGTAGAGATTCACCCTTATCTTGAAAGAGATCCCCTTGGCGACTATAAAAACCCCCTACCTCCTACAGTGAAAGGTGATCACACTTTGCATACTTGAGCTCTTTTCCCTTCACTTTTTCTGTGTATTGACTTGAGCGTCGGAGGGTTCGTCGCCGGGATCCATCCCGGTGTCTCGAACGTTTGTTCAATTTCAAGAGAGAACCAAGAGATCAATTGGTCAACAAGGAAGAAGAAGGGTTCCGCCTGTTCGATTCCCTCACGAACCTACAAATCTCATCTATTTCCCCACACTAGAATCCAGTGGCAACAGATTGGCGCCGTCTGTGAGAACTTCTCGACAAAGCGATCCAAACTTCCTCCTTCCACCAAAGTCACTTCCAGCAATACCTCCCAAGAAGAGACCCGCAAACTCCAACCGTAGGACGACCTCTTCTCAACCTCCTCCTCCTGCGAAGGGGGATCTCCCTCCTCCCAATCAACCAGCCCTGCAGCTCGATCCTCTGGCTCTGTAGTCCATCCAGCAGCCTGTGGGACCCCAAGCCACAGTGGGGGAACATTCTCGACGAAGCCGCCACAAGCAACCTGTCCATCAGGTTCGAGTCTCCATCCACAATGCCGACACTGATTCCATGGCTTCCTATACTCCCCCCACTCCAAGGGATCTACAGAACGTGATCAACAATCGGTAGATTGAGCCCGGACCCGACCTCCGTACCCATCTGAATGAGAGGAGGGCCCAGGAGGCGAACCTTCGCCGTGAGCATGCCAGGGGTCGTTCGCCGTGCTGATCCAACCAAGGAGGGTCCAACTCTCCCTGCAGACGAAGAGAGTCGCCCAAATGTTGCTCAAGATGGAGCTGCTCCCCGGTAGGCCGTCCTGCACCTCGAGCCCATCATGAGCAGGAGGCCCCCTTCACAAGGGCAAAATTCCTGCAATTCCAGGAGGCCATCCTCTGGGCTCTTAATGCTACCCTCAACAATAGACGTAGGGCTTCCAGTCCTTCGCCAGCTCCTCACCATCCTCGCCGCTCCCGTAGTCCTCGACCGGCTCCTCATCATCCTCGCCGCCCGAAGCCCTAGGCCTGTAGCGAGCCATCGCTGCCCTTCTCCCGAACACCGCCGCCGCTCCCGAAGTCCTAGGCCGTCTACGAGCCATCGCCGACCTTCTCCCAATCACCACCGCCGCTCCCGAAGTCCGCGTCCAACTCCGAGTCACCCTCGTCCCTCAGTCAGTCCACCACCTACTCTGAGCCATCACCGGCACAACCTCAGCCCTCCTCGACATGAGGATGAGTCTCGGGGCTCGACCAGGCAAGACCAAAGGGAGGACTCGGTCTACCGCCGTCTCCACGAGATGGAGAGGCGCCTCGGACCGCTCGACCAAGACGAAGAGCGACGGGTAAGGGACCTTCGTCCAAGCAGGCCCCCATTCTCCCGTGCTATCATGGAGACTCCAATTCCTGACAACTTTAAGCCTCCGCATTTCGAGACCTACACCGGGAAGTCGGACCCCGCAGATCACATTGAGAGTTTCAAAACTCTCATGATGATCCACCATGTATCCAATTCCCTCCTTTGCAAGACCTTCCCGGCCACACTTAAGGGGTCGGCTCGGGAATGGTACTCTTGGCTTGCACCAGCATCTATCTTCTCATTTGACCAGTTCGAGGGTCTTTTCCTCATGCATTTCGTGAGTAGTCGCCGCACCGAGAAGACAAGCGACACCCTACTGTTCCTCAGTCAAAAGAAGGGCGAACGGCTGAGGGACTATGTCAAGCGCTTCACTGCTGAAGCCAGGTCCATTGCTTCCTTGGAACCTTCGATTGCCACCATCGCCTTCCAGTCCAACGTCCTCAATGCCGACCTCAGGGCGTCCCTCACCAAGAAGCCCCCTCGGGACTTCTCAGAGCTCCTGCTTCGGTGCGAGAAGTACATCCGAGCGGAAGAAGCTGTCCGCCGCCCCACCTTCGAGACCTCGTCTTCTGCGAACAAGCAGAAGGGTGCAGAAGAAGGAGCAAAGAAGCTTCAAAAAGACAATGGGGGTTAGCAGCGTCCTCCTCCTTGGTTCGAGAAATTCACTCTGCTTAATGCGAGTGTATCTGCCATCCTTATGGAGATCGGAAATGATGGCCTCCTACCGCCTCCCCCAAAGATCAATACTCCGGGAAAGAAGAAGGACCAGATTAAGTGGTGCCGTTTCCATCGGGATCACGGGCACTACACAGACGAATGTCACGCCCTCAAAGATGAGATTGAGGCTCTCATACAGAGAGGACAGCTCACCCGGTTCATGAGGAGGGACCGGGCCGATCTGCCCCCGCCGCCTCGGGGGGCTAACAGGAAAACTGAGCAGCGCACGGAGACTCCGGAAGCCGAAGTAGAGGGCATCTTGCACCTGATACACGGAGGCCCAATGGGGGGAGATTCCAATTGCTCCTGAAAGGCCTTCGTAAGGGAGGTTAACTCTGTGAAAAGACATCCTCCCCCAAAGGGCCTCGGAGTCCCAAGGACGTTCTCCGATAGGGACCTGGAGGGCGTCCGCACGCCCCACTGCGATGCCCTTGTCATCAATCTCCGAATGGCGAACTTCGAAGTTTGTCGGGTCTTGGTAGACAATGGCAGCTCCGTCAACATCCTTTTCTTGGAGGCCTTCAAAGGCCTCCCGCTGTCAAGGGACTGGCTCAAGCCTGCAGGCTACACTCTCCATGGGTTTACTGGGGTCCCGATTACGGTCGAGAGAATTATAACCCTCGACATAACGGCTGGAAAGGCCCTGGCAACTCGCACGGAGCCAATGGAATTCATGGTGGTCGACATCAAGGCTGCCTATAATGTTATCCTAGGTAGACCAGGTTTGGCCGCACTTCAAGCCATCCCTTTAGCCTACCACATGAAGATGAAGTTCCCCATGCTCTCGGGAGTGGGAGAAGTAAGGGGAAGCCAAGAAGCTGCTTGGAAGTGATACATAACCTCAATGGGGGGTCTGGTTCTCTCCTTGGAAGTGCTCGAACTGCCCCAGGAAGGCAGTCAGACTATTTCCGAGCCCGTGGACAAGTTGGAGGAAGTAGCCTTCTCCGAAGAAGACACCACTAAGACGTTCCACATCAGCAAGGCTCTCTCCCCCTCCATTAAGTCTCCCGGTGCATACGGGAGAATCGTGACCTCTTCGCCTGGATTGCAGCAGACATACCCGGAATCTTAGAAGAGCTCCCAATGCACCGTCTGAGTGTCGCCCCTGGGGTCAAGGCTATCCAACAGAAGAGGTGGAAGTTTTCCCCCGAGAGACAACAGGAGATCAAGGCAGAGGTTGAGAAACTCCTCAACGCCCGCTTTATTCAGGAGGTAAACTACCCTGAGTGGCTCTCCAACGTGGTGATGGTCAAAAAGGCCAATGGGAGTTGGAGAATATGCATTGACTTCACCGATCTTAACAAGGCGTGCCCGAAGGACCTTTTTCCTCTTCCCAGCATCGACACCCTGATCGATGCGACCTCCGGGCACGAGCTTCTTAGTTTTATGGATGCCTTCTCAGGGTACAACTAAATCAGGATGTTCCCTCCCGACATCCCGAAGACCTTGTTCGTAACGGATCAAGGCCTCTATTGCAAACGTGTTATGCCCTTTGGCTTGAAAAACGTGGGGCTACCTATCAGAGCCTGGTGAACAAGGTCTTCCGAGACTAGATAGGCTGAAACATGGAGGTCTATGTCGACGACATGTTGGTCAAAAGCACCCGGGGGCAGGAGCACACCCGCGACCTTCAAGAAGCCTTCGGGGTGCTCAAGAGGCACAATATGAGGCTAAACCCGAACAAGTGTGCGTTCGGTGTCTCGTCGGGTAAATTTCTGGGGTTTATGGTCAGTCAGAGGGGCATTGAGGCCAAACCCAAAAATATCCAAGCCATTCTCAAAATGGCTCCCCCTCCACCGTCAAAGAAGTACAGAGGCTCACGGGTCGCCTCACCGCGATCGAACGATTCCTCTCCAAGTCCGGAGAAAAATGCCTCCCCTTCTTCAAAGCCCTCAGGGGGGCTAAAAGCTTCGAGTGGGGGCCACAGTAACAAGAGTCCTTTGACAAGCTCAAAGAGTATTTGGCCAACCCCCCGCTCCGGAGTAAGCCAGAACCCGGGGAGGCCCTCTACCTCTACCTCGCAGCTTCAGAGCAGGCGCTCAGCGCGCTCCTTGTAAGGGAGGAGGAAAAGTTGCAGAAGCCCATCTATTACATGAGTAAGGTACTCCACAATGCCAAACTCCATTATCCGAAGCTAGAGAAGATGGCTCTCACCCTGGTCATGGCATCCCAAAAGCTCCGTCCCTAATTTCAATCCCATTCGGTGGTCGTCATTACCGACCAACTGCTGAAACAAGTTCTCCACAAGTCTGAGACTTCCGGGCAGCTCATGAAGTGGTCAATCGAGCTGAGTCAGCACGACATCAGCTACTAGCCCAGAACGGCGATAAAGGCCCAAGCTCTGGCCGAGTTCATCGTGGAGAACACCATCCCCGACTCATGCGAGTCGCCTGCCGACTCCTCCATCGGGACCGTCTATGTGGACGGGTCCTCCTGCACCGATGGAAGCAGGGCCGACGTCATCCTAACTGGCCCCGACGCTTTCGTCCACCAGTATTCCCTCCGCCTCAACTTCTCAACATCGAACAATGAGGCAGAGTACGAGGCCCTCATGCGGGGCTTTGCTTGGCTTGCAAAGCGGGTGCCGAGCGCGTAAGGGTCTTTAGCAACTCCCAATCGGTTGTCAATCAGGTGTCCGGAGAGTATGAGGCCAGGGACGACCGTATGGCTAGGTACTTGGCAATGGTGAGGGAGCTTCTAGCTCTATTTGAAGATGTTCAACTCCAGCGGGTTCCCTGGGAGGAAAATGCGCAAGCGGATGCCCTCTCTAAGCTCGCCTCCTCGTCCCTCCAATGTCTAGAACAGACCGTATTGATAGAGGTCCTTCTCAAACCAAGCATCGACGAAGATGGCTAGGAGCCAATGGAAGCCTACCCCCTAACACTTGGGTAAAACTGTATGAAGCCCCTCCTCGAGTACCTTAGGGATGGAGTCCTCCCTGAAGATTCGAAAGAAGCAAGGAGGATCATGACACGAGCAAAGCGGTACACACTCCTAGACGGGGTCATGTACAAACGCTTCTGCACCCAGATCGATGGTCGACCCTATCTGAGGTGCCTCTCCCCGGAGGAAGCACTCTACTCCCTAAGAGAAGCCTATTATGGTCTATGTGGTGCGCACTTGGGAGCGAGATCCCTTGCCCGAAAGCTCTTAAACTACGGATACTTCTGGCCCACGCTGCTAAGTGATTCCGAGGAGTACTTCCGCTAGTGCGACTCCTGCCAGAAGTTCACCCCAATCCGTTGCCTCCCCCAAGCACAATTTGCCTCCTTGGCGAGTCTGATCTCCTTTGCAATGTGGGGGATGGATTTGCTCGGACCTTTCCCTCCAGTACCAGGCCAGCTAAAGTTCTTGATGGTAGCAATAGACTACTTGTCCAAATGGATAGAGGCTGAACCTATCTCAACAATCACCGAGCACAAGGTACAGAAGTTCTTTTAGAAGAACATCGTCTGTCGGTTCGGGGTGCCCCGCGTTCTTGTAACCGACAATGGGACCCAATTTACGGGAGCGGCCTTTCACCACTTTTGTTCCGACCTCGGGATTCAGCAGCGGTTCTCTTCAGTAGCACACCCCCAGTCCAACGGCCAAGCGGAAAACGCGAACCGACAAATCCTCTCAGGCTTGAAGAAGAGGCTGGATAAGTCCACTAAGGGGCTATAGGTAGAACAACTCCCCAATCTGCTTTGGAGCTATCGCACCACCAAAAGAACTCCAACGGGAGAGCCCCCTTTCAACCTCACGTACGGATCCGAAGCTATTATCCCTTTGGAAGTGGGTCCACCTTCACCTCGACTCATAGCTTACAACGAGGCACAAAACGCAAACCAGCTTCGCAACTGTCTAGACCTCATTGACGAGGTTCGCGAGAGAGCCGCAATCCGCCAAGAGACCTACCGCCGTAGGATCACTCAAACTTACAACAAGAGGGTACGGCCCACCAACCTAAAGAAAGGGGACTTAGTGCTGAGAAAGTTGTCAATTTTCGATCCAAGCAAGAGGCAAGCTGGCGGCTAATTGGGAAGGACCGTATAAGGTCTTCAGAGTTATACGCCTGAGCGCGTATCAACTCGAAGACCCAGGGGGCAGAAAGATGCCAAGGACATGGAACGCCGAGCACCCGATGAAGTACCATGAGGATGTCTAAACACCGCTCCAAGCAACTTCCCCAGAACCGCTCCAGAGGACTTGTCGCAAAAACCTTACTTGTATTTTATTTTCCAGCAAAGTGTAAAGGTGGCTCGCAACTTAGAAGCGGCCGTCCAGTTGTTTTCAATAAAGAGAAATTTTCCCCCACAACTTCCCTATCTCTTGAGTAACCTAACTCTACCTAGCAAATTTTCTATTTTTGGGGTAATCTAACTCTACTTGCAAAAAAAAAAATCTCTTTAAACGAAGAGTTCGGAGTTCAACACTTAGCTCAATTCCGCTTCGACTACTTACTTATAAGTGAGTAAGAAGTGGTTCGCCATTCGGAATTGCTCCCACAACCGTTGACTTTCTCTTTAAACGACGAGTTCAGAGTCCAACACTTAGCTCGATTCCGCTTCGACTACTTGCTTATAAGCGAGTAAGAAGTGCTTCGTCATTCGGAATTGCTCCCACAACCGTTGACTCTCTCTTTAAACGACGAGTTCGGAGTCCAACACTTGGCTCGATTCCGCTTCGACTACTTGCTTATAAGCGAATAAGAAGTGGTTCGTCATTCGGAATTGCTCCCACAACTGTTGACTCTCTCTTTAAACGACGAGTGCGGAGTCCAACACTTGGCTCGATTCCGCTTCGACTACTTGCTTATAAGCGAGTAAGAAGTGGTTCGCCATTCGGAATTGCTCCCACAACCATTGACTCTCTCTTTAAATGACAAGCTTGGAGTCCAACACTTGGTTCGGCTCCGCTTCGACCACTTGCTTCTAAGCGAGTACAGAGCGTCTCACTACTCAGAAGTGCTCCTACAACCATTGACAACTACAAATGCCAGCAAAACACGCAAATACGGAGACAAGTATTATTTCATTAAAATCTGAGTAACAAGTCTAGTTACAAGACCAACTTCTCATCTATACAACGAGAAACAACACTTGTGAAGTTAAAAGTGCAAGACTCCTAAGGCCTACTTCAGCGCCTCCGAGGCGCGGGCATACTTCGGTTAAGGGACACCCGGGGGCGACGAATGTTGAACTGCCGACGTCCCCTCTCGGCACTCGTCTCTAGACCGGCTAGCCGAGAAGCATCGTAGGCACCTATTCTAGCGGTGGCCCCAACTGACGCTCCACTCGACGTAGCTGCCGCCCCACTCTGAGCGTCGCCTAGACTCCGATGCACTGTCGGCGAGCGATGCGCCAGCTCGTAGAAGGTTATCCCCTATCACGCTCTTCGTGAGTGCAAGTGGTGGATCTGACATTGCTCTGCTCGGGTCGTGGTTGAAGACGAGCGACCTCTGCCTCGAGCTCGACAATTCGCTCTTTAAGTGAGTCATCTCTCACCGTTATTGACAGAAGAGGCAACCACATCGAGCCTGCCCCTCGGGATCCTTCGATGATTGTCCGCCAAAGGTGAGCAACCTCCATGCTCTTATCGAGGGTCACCTTCTTCAACTCATCCCTCTCCGCCGTCACCTTAGATAAGGAGTGGCGAAGAAGCTTAATCTTCCGGGCCAAGGTTGGCTTCAGCCAACGAATCTAAGTCATTGCCTTTAGGGGTCCTCTCTTTAATCTGCTCCTCTAACCGCCTCCTCTCTATGTCTCGACGAACTAAGGTCGACCTCAGGTGCTTCAGCTCGTATTTCGCCTTACGGAGGTCCGACTCTACTTCATGAAGATGCTCTCGGTTCCGCTCAAGCCCCAATCTTATCGCCTCTAGACTAGCTCTTAGGCGAGTCACTTCGGCTATTCGAGGTATCCTGACGACCTGTAGTGCTTCGACAATCTGAAAAGAATCAAGGCACGGGACCGTTGAGATTCACACTACTCCAACACTTAAACAAAAAAGAGTTTGAAATTTCCTCAACACTTAGACAAAAAGAGTTCAAAATTTTCTCAACACTAAGTCAAAATGGAAAACTTTCTCATTCATTTCAAAGTTGAAGCGGTGGCCAGTCCGCAGTTTGGCAATACAAAAAAAAGGGGAAAAAAAGAGAGGCGACTGAGTTAAGGTGCCACCTCGAGGTGCTGCTCCGGAGCGCCCTCGCTTGGCAGAGTGACAAGCGCCACTTCGGGGTTCACCTCCTCCTCGCCATCGCCCTCAGCTTCGTCACCCTCCCGTTCGGGCTCGACTTCCGCCAGAGGGATGAGTTCCTCGCCCTCTACCGGATCGTAGAAGTAGTATGTCGAACCGTCGAAGGCGGGGATGCGAGCCGCCACATGCTTCAGAGCTCAAGCGTAGGCCTCCTCCATATTTGTCATCATATGGGCCTCCTCCTCGTCCTGAATGGCTTTCTTCGCCTCCGCCACCTTCATCTCCTGCCCCTCCAGCGCCTCCTCGGACGCCCTCAAAGCCTTCGCCAGCTCCTCCTCGAGGCGAGCCTTCTCCTTCTCCAGCGCCTCAACCTTGGCTGTCTCGGCCGATGAGTGCTTGAGCGCTTCAGCGAGCTTCATCTCGAGGGCACCCACCTCGACTGATCGTGATGCTGAGAACAACCGTTCGGCCTCGAACAGTTTCACCGCCTTGGAGCGCTCCGACCGCTCGCGATCGTTCGCTGCCTCATCTCCTTCTCTTGCTCGGCTAACTGCTCGAGCATATGGCTGAAGTGGTAAAGGGTCTGTGGACAAAACAGAAGAATATGAGAACTCAAGATCACTAACCCTGAAAGTGAAGAAAACAGAGCGGGGCAACTTACCGACATCGTCGACCGGGCGATCTCCAAGGCATCGTCGCTTACCGTACCTGCCCTCAGTACCGCGTGATCCTTTGGGGTCGACAGATGGCGCACCGCCTGCATACACATCCCCGCATCACCGAGGAAGCCATCAAGCTTCATCACTCGCCAGTTGGGGACGAAGAGCTTCTTGTGCTCTTCGGTAAGGATGGCCTCTGCCTCGGTTGTGAGCAGTGGCACCTCGAGGGCCAGAGCGGCGCTGGCCGAGAATGCCCCACTCGAAGATCCCGGGGCTTCAGCCAAAGGAAGCGTAACCTGCGACTCTGAGGGGGCGTCGCTGACTAAGTTAACAACATCTGCAGGTGCCGAAGGCGCCTATACTGCTCGGCTAGAAGGAGGCCCTACCATCGTCCTCTTTCTCTTTTTGCTATCCTTCGCTGCCACTGCAGTCCGCTTTGCCATTAGGGCTCGATAATCCATACCGGGGGCTTCTAAACAACAAAAAATCCGAGCAAAAGAGTTAGTGAAAAAACACAAACACTAAAAGTAAGTGTCTACATAATAAAGGAAAAGAAGTAAGGGAGCGTACTGGGGTCGATCGGACTGAGACCCCACCGAACAAGACCTCCTCGGTGATATCCTTCCAATCGAGGGTCGGAAGACCGAGGATCTTCGTCACTATCTCCTCTTCTTCTTTAGTGAGCACCGGCTCGGCCTTCGCCCACTTTGGAACGTCCTCCTTCCATGCCGTAGAGAAGCCCCACGGCTCAGGACCTCGGATCCGGAAGTACTTCTCCTTCCAATGCTTGATGGAGTCCGGGTTCTCGATCAGTTTAACCCCCTTCCTCGGTGATAAATAGTACCAGTACTCCATCTTGCTCATTCGGCAGATCCGGTAGAGGCTGCAAAGGAGAACGAGCTGGGGCTGCACATCGACTGCTTGACATTGGAGGATGAAGGCGATGACGTGCCGCCACATGTTCGGCATGAACTGCACGGGGCTCAGGATGTACCACTGCAACACCTCGACCACGAAGGGCGGGGGCGGTAGCCGAAGGCCGACATTAAGTGTGTCGTACGGGAAGAAGATGTGTCTAGCAACGTCCCCGTACACGCTCGAAAGCCGGGGCTGGGGAGCAACAGAGCATACTCCTTCGGGATGCGGAATCCTTTCCTGATCCGATGAAGGTCCACCACGGTCATGATCGAAGGGATCTCATCCACCTCGGGAGGATCCCTCGGGCTGTTCTCCTCGAACACCGCGGCCTTCTCGTGTACCGCCTTCTCCAAAATATCCTCGGAGTAGCTCCTGACCCTTCCGAGGCTCGACAGTGTTGACGGCAGCCGACCCAGCTCTCCTGCCCCCTTCGGAGTCTCCACTATCGTCTCCACAACGGCCGACTTCGCCACTTCCTTCCCTTTCCTCGGCGCGACCACTATGGATTGGTCGGTACCTTGGTCCAAAGTGGAGGTCTCATTCCTAGACGACACTCTAGACATTTCAAGATTAAGTTTGAAATAATTTACCTCGAAGTGACGTTAACGGTCGGAATAGTTCGCCAGAGATTGAAAATGCCTGGCCACGAAAGCTAGCAGCGCCGCTCAAGAGCAAAAGTGGCTTTAGTAAAAGTGAGGTGAAAGTAAAATCGTAAGAAATGAGAGGAAAAATGAGTGGTGAAAACTTGTAAGTGTTAAGGTGAAATTCGGGTGGGCCTTCGAACACGTTGGGCCCCTATAACGACTCATTGGAAGCTTAAATGCCTGACCCTGAAGCCTAAACGTCTCTTGCCTCGAGATTCGTGCATGATCTCTAGATGGACGTCCCAGATTGCGCCACGTCGCTCGGAAACCAAATCCGAGCAACTGCCATTCCGAGCTGCTCATACGGAGAAAATAACGGCTGAGCAGCAAGAGCCATCCGATCGCCTCGTGATTCGTGTCGCGACCTGGTGGACGGCTTTGATTCAGCCACGCCAACCAAGATCACATTTTCTCGTGATCCACGCCTTCATTCCTCGAGATTCGTGCATGATCACCAGATGGACGTCTCAGATAGTGCCAAATCGCTCGGAAACCAAATCCGAGCAACTAGCATTCCGAGCTGCTCATATGGAGAAAATAACGACCGAGCAGCAAGAGCCGTCCGATCGCCTCGTGATTCGTGCCGCGATCTGGTGGACGGCCTTGATTCAGCCACGCCAACCAAGATCACATTTTTTTGTGATCCACGCCGTCATGCCTCGAGATTCGTGCATGATCTCCAGATGGACGTCTCAGATTGTGCCACGTCGCTCGGAAACCAAATCCGAGCAACTGGCATTCCGAGCTGCTCATACGGAGAAAATAACAATCGAGCAGCATGAGCCGCCGATCGCCTCGTGATTCGTGCCTCGACCCGATGGACAGCCCTGATTCAGCCACGTGACCAAGTGTAAGATCCACCGTCAAATGACCTCGGGATTCGTGCTGCATCTAGATGAACGTCTCAGATTGCGCCACGTCGCACGGAATCACAATCCGAGCGACTGGCCTTCCGAGCTGCCCACATGGAGAAAGTTCTGCCGAGCGATACGAGCCGTCATATCACTTCGAAACTCGCATCATAATCCGATCAAGATCCTAGATTCGTCCAAGTCGCTCAGCTCCGCCCCATTGTCTGATCATGCCGAACCACGCACCGACACAAGATGAACGGTTCAGATTGTGCCGCGTCATCAATTTGACGATAAATCCTTTTATTTTAATTAAAATTCGAATTAATTATTTAAAATTGCGAAAAAATAATTAAAAATTCAGAAAAATAAATTAAAAATTCTAAAAAATAATCATAAATTTGGGAAAAATATTTTCGACCTCCTGGACAAATAATTATTTGCTAGAATAATTAATTGACGCCTCTTGAAATTAGATTATTGTCTCGCAAAATTAAACAATTGATTCGAAAAAATAATTGAAAAATGGGAAAAAATCATCAAAATCCCAGAAGGACCTGAAGACAAACTTGGGCATGCTACCAGCTCAGAAAGGCACCATCACCCCTTAGACGAGATTCGAACATCCTTTGAGAACTCCGATAAAGGCTTAAACGCCATTAAAACAACAAAACTACTCCCCAAAGGCCGTGGCACACAGTCTTTGGGAGTGGGGGGCTCGTGATATGGCTAAAAATGGGGTTAAATTGGAACCATTCAAAGTGGGTGCAAATCTTAAAGTCCCAGGGGCAAGACGGTAATTTTGGCTACAGACGGGTCTGAATTGGGAACCGGGTCCCTCTATTTGGACCCGCTAACTCATGAACAGACCTGATCTGTTGAGAATGGGTCTCAACCCACTAGGGCCAGATCAACAGGATTGGAGAAAATCCTGTCACCCCCTGATCTTGAGGAGGTGGTTATAACCACCCATATCCTGCCACACCAGCAAGTAGGGATTCACTCTTATCCTGAAAGAGATCTCCTTGGCGACTATAAAAACCCCCTACCTCCTACGGTGAAAGGTGATCACACTTTGCATACTTGAGCTCTTTTCCCTTCACTTTTTCTGTGTATTGACTTGAGCGTCGGAGGGTTCGTCGCCGGGATCCATCCTGATGTCTCGAATGTTTGTGTAGGTTTAAGGGAGCACCAAGGGATTAATTGGTCAACAAGGAAGAAGAAGGGTTCCGCCTGTTCAAGTCCCTCACGAACCTACAAATCTCATCTATTGCCCCCACACCAGAATCCAGCGGCAACAAACCTCAATTTTTATATTCATCTTAATCCCCAAATTTTCTCCTTAATTCACATTTTAAATGTCATGATATGATCTTAGTTCAAGATAATTAAATGTCTCTTAATCAATTATAAATTTCCATTTATTTAATCCCAAAATAAATATCAATTTTATATTTAACTCATTTCTAATATTTTCCAATAATCCATACTTTAAATCCTTCAATAAAAATCCAATTAATTAATAAAAGAAAGAAAAATACAAAAAAAAAGAAAAAAACAAGTTGCCACCCCCCAGCTTGAAACCGAGCAGAACCCAGCGACGCCAGGCCCCACACGCCAACCAAGAAGTCCAACATCACTAACTGATCTAATATCTATTAAGTTCTTTTTGTACTAACTCCCAGTTTCTCGATTATTTTTAATCTAAGGACATAACTTCAAATTTTCTTCTTTTTTAAATATTTTCATGATCATTAGTATACACAGCACCTCTAAAATTTTCAGAACGAAAAATCTCTCTAATTTAATATATTTTAACTTGGAAATTATTCAAATCAATTTAGATAGTGCAATCTGTCACTTTTGCATTCTTGTTTCTTATTGATTCAAATTAGACTACATTTTGTTTTAAAAATTATAAAATTAGTATGAATGCCCTACAAATTATTATAGAGTTAAGAAAAATACCCATACCCCCCAATCTACATGCAATTTACATGCCATTCTAATATAGATTACTCAATTTTGCAAATTGATATGCATTCTCAATTTCACATATACAATTTAATCACGGTGTAGCAAAATCTAATATGAATCAACATTCATGAATTAACGTACATGAGCAAACACACATGAAATTATCACAAAAGAAATCTTATGTAAATTTATTTTAAAAGCATGACAAATCAATTTCCATGTTGTATCTTCACCTATTCATCAAGTCCATTTAATCTAGCATGCATTTATACTCAAATTAATTCACCAATCACATTCTAGATTACACAAAGCAATTATCTAACAATTTCATGCATCAAAATAACTAAATTTGAAATTAAAGAGACACCCACCTCAAAAGCTCCTAGTAGTAGAATCCCTAGACAAATAATGCTCCAAAGCTCCTATGCTCCAAAGCTCCTAAGCTCCACAAGAGAAAACCGGCCTCCTCCTAGCACAACCCGCAAGCTACTTGCTCTCTTTCTCTCTTTTTCTTTGTTTTGATTTTAGTGTTGTTCATGACAAAAGAGGAGGACTACTTACAGAAAAATGAGCGGTTAAAATGACTCCCCACATCCTAAAATAGCTTCCCACTTCTCCACACTCTCACCCACTCTCTCACATGCTCAAAGATGGCCGGCCACTTCTCTAATGGGTGAGAAACACGTGCACGTGCACCATATGTGTGTGCACACTATTTATTAAGAGTTTTTATTTAAATTAAATGCATATGTTATAATATGTAACATGTATTTAATAAAACTAGTTTAATTTAATTATAATTAGAGTCTTCATGCTCAAATAAAACTAAGCACACACACTTCATAAATTTTATTTTGAAAGAGAATACAACCAACACGTGCACTGCAAACACATGCGTCGCACGTAAAATAAATATTCAAATACGAAATAGATTTGATCAATAGGAAATGTTTATAAATAATCGAAATACAACATACAAAAAATACATTCCATTAATTATATACATACAACAACGTAATCAACACGCACATAGAAAACACGTGCATTGCATGTATAAATATATTTGAGTCAAAATATGAGAAAAATAAATTTCAATTTATAAAACGAATTCGAACAGTTATAAAAATAAATAGTTGAAATAAGTAGAAATATTACACGTAAAGGTGGAATATACGTAATCATCACGTGTATTGAAAGTACGTGCAATGCACATAAAAACACAAAGATTAAAATAAATGTTTAAGTTGGCTTAGAATAGGATAAAAAAATTGAGAAGTCAAAAAATGTAGAAATAATTGAAATGCATAAATACGTAGGATATTTATATTAAAATACCTTACGGATATTACTCGTAATAGTACAAATATATGTGTGTAACACCCGTGGGCAAAATTGTCATAACTCAATTTTGCGAGGTGTTACACTTTTATTATCGTTTTATTTGTGCTACAAGTGTGTAGTTGTGAGTGTAACCCATGTTTTCGCAAATAAGTATTTTCTGTGTATTTTCGGTGTTTAAAATTTTTGTAAATTAGCTTTTTGCTTTCAAATTATTTTTGTTAAAATGTATTTTTGAATCTTCCATTAAAGCCTTTTTTATCAATAATTTTATTTGTAACTATTTCTTATGATTTTTATACAAATCTTATTATTTTTATTATTACTTTGATTTCTATTTTTATTACTATTACTGTTATTATTATTACTATTATTATTTTTATCATTTTTTTATTATTATTATTGTTATCAGTATTATTATTATTACTGTTATTTTAATACTATTATCATTATTATTGTAATTGTTATTATTATTATTATTATTATTATTATTATTATTATTATTATTATTATTTCTTCTATAAAATCCTAATTGTATATTTTTATTATTTTTTTAATTTTCTCAAAACCCAAACCCACCTAAATACCCTATTGATCCACTACCCATTAAGCCCAACTAAACCCAATACCCATTTACCCCCCTATCCATTAAGCCCTACCCGAAACCCATTATTTATTTACCCATTAACTTTTACCCCGTCAGCTAACCCTAACCCTAATCACACCCTATATAACCTACCCTCTGTTTAACCCAATTACCACCTAAACTCTGGCCGTTTCATGTTCTCCATCTCTTCAACCCACCCGTTCTTCCTCCACTCTCTCTCAGCCTTCCTGTGCAGTCGACCCCCTCGGCGACCACCCCCTTCGCCCTGCTCCCTCTCTCTCTCCGGTGCTGGCAGGCACAGCCAACAAGCCACCTCAACAGCGCCGACCATCCCGCGTCGTCCTGCTCCTCCCGTAGTTAGCAGCCTCGACAACAGACGCCAGTAGTAGACCCCTCCTCGACGACCGCCCTGTGCCGCCCTACTCCAGTGCAAACCCCCCTCCTGCGGTGCTGCCAGCGACGCAACTGATCGCCGATGCTCCTGCTCGACTTCTCCCGGTGCTGCTCTCCCATCCCCATCGCCTCAATGCTAGTGCCTCCGCCTCCCTGCCTCTCGTCGTCAGCCACTTGCAGGCAGTCGCGACGCAGCCTTCGCTCCCAACCGCACGCCCTCCCTGTGCAATGCTCGACTTCGACAGCCCGTCGCACCCCCTCTCGGCCTGTCCCCTGGCTGTCGCCCCGTACGTTTGTTCACTGTCGATATCGCCCCGGCCGGTTGCCTGTCCCCGTTTCCTGGGTCCCGCTATCTGGCCGAGCCCACAGCCACCGCCATGTCCCCTATTTGTGATCAATAGCGAGCTTCACCTTGATTCCTGGCCATCGATCACCCGTAATCTTGATCTCTTGATCTCGGCCGTCGATTGCTTGATCCCTTGATCTCGACCGTCGGATCTGCTTGATCATCATCATCTTCATCATCAGTCTTGATCTGGCCATCCGATCTGATTCGATCATCTTGATCTTGATCTTCGATCTGATCTGATCTTGATCTTCATCACTCTTAGATCTAGTTATTGATCTCTTTATCTCAGCCGTCCAATCGTGTTCGCGATCAGTTGTTCTTTATGTTCGTGATCTTGTTCGTGTCTGCTTGCTCGTGTTATTGTGTTCGTGGTTGATTCGTGATTCGTTCGCTCGTGTTCATGCCTAGGAATCCATTCCCGTTATTCTTGCTTTGGCTTCGTTTTCATTTTCGTCTCTCAGACAAGTAACTTTTATTCTTTTCTTTGTGTAATACAAGTACTAAATACTGCCTGTAGTGTAGTTGTGTTCTAGAAACAATTCTTGTGTGTGAACCCTTGTTGATCTTGTCTCTATTGTGTTGACCCGTCCGTAGTTGCCACATGACACACATGACATGAAATAACCTAGGGATGACCACTTCTTGTTGTGTAAGTGCATGTTGTTCATGCCTCCCTGCCTCTCGTCGTCAGCCACCTGCAGGCCAGTCGCGATGCAACCCTCGCTCCCGACCGCGCACCCTTCCTGTGCACTGCTTGACCTCAACAGCCAGTCGCGCCTCCTCTCGGCCTATCCCGTGGCCGTCGCCCTTTCCATTTGTTCACCGTCGACGTCGCTCCACCGGTTGCTTGTCCCCGTCGCCTGGGTCCCGCTATCTGGCCGAGCCCACAACCACCGCCATGTCCCTTGTTGGTGATCAATAATGAGCTTCACCTTGATTCCTGGCCGTCGATCACCCGTGATCTTTATCTCTTGATCTCGGCCATCGATTGCTTGATCCCTTGATCTCGACCGTCGGATCTGCTTGATCGTATTCATCATCAGTCTTGATCTGGCCGTCCGATCTGATCCGATCATCTTGATCTTGATCTTCGATCTGATCCGTCCGATCTGATCTGATCATGATCATCATCGCTCTTGGATCTAGTCGTTGATCTCTTGATCTCAGCCGTCCGATCGTGTTCGATCGGTTGTTCTTTATGTTCGTGATCTTGTTCGTGTCTGCTTGCTCGTGTTATTGTGTTCGTAGTTGGTTCGTCATTCGTTCGCTGGTGTTCGTGCCCGGGAATCCGTTCCCGTTATTTTCGCTTTTGCTTTATTTTCATCGTCGTCTCTCAGACAAGTAACCTGTATTCTTTTCTTTGTGTAATACAAGTAGTAAATACCGCCTGTAGTGTAGTTGTGTTCTAGAGACAATTCTTGTGTGTGAACCCTTGTTGATCTTGTCTCCATTGTGTTGACCCGCCCATAGTTGCCACATGACACACATGACATGAAATAACCTAGGGATGAGCACTTCTTGTTGTGTACGTGCATGTTGTTCATGACTTGTTGTATGATCTCGTATGCTTGATGTGTTCATAGTAGTATAACTTGCGGTAGACTTGCTACATTCCCTATTCCATGTTGCTTGGACATCTAGTACATCATATTTCACGTTTGTTTATGTTTTGGATGAGTTTCATATGAACTGGTTGATTTTACGCGTGAAGGATATTTTCTGTTTTGCCGGTTTCCCGTTTTTTATCAGTATTTTAGACCCTATTAATGTCAGCATATGAAAATTATTTGTGAATATGAATTATAGAGAATTCTGTCTACTTTCCAGATTTTCTGACATATCTCAGTTTTGATTTATGAGTTGCGAGTTATGACTATTTTACTATAGACGTGTTTAAAATTCTAGATCCAGTTTTATATAAATTCTGTATGGTAAGTTATTTTTCTACTGATGCAAAAGATAATATTTTGATCCAATATTTTCTGGTTACAACTAGACTTAATTAGGATTAACCCCTAATTTTTGTGGATTTAATTGATAACTTTTATACACTATTCTATGCTTGCAAACAGCTACTTTACATGCAGAATTTTCATACTGTTCAGTAAAGATGGATAATTTCGACCTGATTCTACTTGCTTACTATAAAAACTTTGTGAATATGAATTGTAGCCTACTGTATCTATTTTATCACCCTTTTGACGGATCTAGATTTCAATTTATATTTTGTGAGATATCGCTGTTTTAGTACTACTGTGTTTATGATTCCAGATTTACAAAACTGCCGTATCTTGCTGCTTTTTTATTTTACTTGACTATTCTATTTATGTTGAAAAATTATGAAACTTTATTTTCTGATACTAAACATACTAGGGAATATCCTAGACTTTTCTTGGATTTAATCAGTAAGTTTTTATGTCGTTTTCCTGTTTATGAATACAAACTTCTGATTTCTGACTGAACACGTTTTCTAGATTCAAATCTGTTTTGAGACTTGATTTTGTGAAATACTATATGACTTATATATATTTGCTGGATTCGGTCGGGAGTCTATTTTTTAGATATTCTGACGGATCCAAATTTTCATGTCCGTGGCAACAGGAATTCCAGATTTAGTGCGGTACTGTCTTGCTATCGTGAACTAGAATTCTCATTGTCCTAATCTTTTATGAGTTTTCATCTGTACATGTTTATCTTTCAACCTGAACTTGTTACTTGTTTATACCATGTTATACTTGCCCTGTTTGTGACACATGCATACCTATTTGACAATAATAATAAATAACCAAGGCGGGGTTTAAAATGGAAAGATCTAATAATGGAAAATACAGAAATGTGTACTCGGAAGGGAATCTATAGATCCTACGTGATTACTTGATACTTGATACTTGGCTTGATACATGATACTTGATACTTGAGGCTTGATATTCCGTACTTGAGGCTTGATATTTCACACTTGAGGCTTGATACTTCATACTTGAGGCTTGATATTCACACTTGAGGCTTGATACTTCATACTTGAGGCTTAATACTTGATTACTTGATACTTGTCCCTAAGCACACTGTCCTCTATGATCCATTATGAAATCTAAAACGAAACTGTTTGAATATAGTAACCATGTGGTAAAAGTTTGGGACACATAAAGTGCTACCTAGATAAATTTAACGCAAGACTAGAACATGATTACTTGACACTTGCTACTTGTTACTTGCACATGATACTTGATACTTGAGACTCGTTACTTGTTACTTGTTTACGTGATACTTGTTCACTTGACACTTGATACATGCCACTTGCACTGGTTCATCTTGCTATGCTAGTTGCTTTATTTTGTTATCATATCTATTCCATGCTATCCTTGCTTCCGCTGTTACCCTATATTTGTTTAGCTTTCCCTGTACTTGTGCCTGCACTACAAGCGACCCATAACTTGTATTGATGGGCGTTTTATTTTCTTTTCCTCTTCCTGTAATTTATTAAATTGTAGATTTTGGAGATCAGCTGCCAGATGGAGTAGGTGATCTGAGATTCTAAATAGTGGAGTTTTTCTATTATTATTTCTTGTTGCTTATCTTGAATAATTGTACTTGGTTACTTGGATTATTTTGTATTGGGCAATGTAACCCAGGATTATTGACTTGTTCAGATCTGGTTTATTTGAGATTATTATATTTGGTTTCAAGTAAATTTCTGTTAGTATATTGATTCGTATATGCATGCGTGTTGACTTCTCTTGCTTCCTACTCTTATTTTTCTTGTGCGTGTTGTAAATATCTTGACAGCTTATGGATGATGAAAATCATTCGCTGGGCTTAGTCACGTATCCGTATTTCGTATTCTCTTTTTGGAAAGCGGGGCGTGATAGTGAGACTTTGGATGATCGCTGCTTTTATCAGCATTGCGTCAGTTTCCTTCAACTGACGTGCCCACTCTTCAGTTCATTTGATAGGATTTGCATGCGAGTGGATTAGCAGGGCTTCAAGTTGGAGCTATGAAAAGATTGAACTCTTGTTATTCATTTGAGCTTTATCAAAAAATGTTGTAATTTTTCGTTGTGTATTGTATAATAAAGAACTATTGTATAGAAAAGTTGTAATTTTTCCCTGTGTGTTTATTGTGTTTGATTACAATGAAGTAAAGATTCTGGATTTATGTCTCCTATTTTCTATTACGGGCGCTACATATAACATCTTCACAAATCTACCCATCTCTTTGTATAATTTAGCCTAAAAATAAGAATATGTCTCTCTTAGGTATCTGTTGACCATCAAGCTTTACCTACTTCCTCATTTGTGTTCTGAATATCACTAAAATTACACTCCGTATACTCTGTTTTAGTTCTGCTTATTCTAAAGCATCTGGCTTCCATAGTTTCTCTCCACAATTATAATTTAGCATTGAATTATGTTCTAATTTCGTCGACTAAGACGATGTCATCAACAAAAAGCATACACCAAGATATCTCATCTTGTATTCCTCGTGTCAATTCATCCATCGTCAAAGAAAAGAGGTAAGATCTTAAATCTAAACCTTGATGTAAATCTACTATAATAGGGAATTCACTACGTTCTCATGTGGTTATTCTAATTATGGTCATTTCCCCTTCATACATATCCTCAGTCAACTCAATATACTAAATAGTTACTCTTTTATTATTTAACACCCACCATACTATGTCTCTAGGGAGTTTATCATAAGTTTTTTTTAGATCTATAAACACCATATGTAGATCTATCTTATTCTCTCTTTATTTTTTCATAAGTCTTCTCAGTACATAAATTGTTTCTATTGTTGACCTCCAAGTATAAATCCAAACTAATTCTCGACACTATTATTTCTAGTCTCGGTCTATGTTCGATCACTCTTTCCCAAAGTTTCATCGTATGACTCATTAATTTAATCCCTTGGTAGTTTGAGCAACTTGTATATCCCTTTTAATTTTATATATAAGTACTAAAATACTCTTCCACCATTCATCAGACATCTTCTTGGTCATCAATATTTTATTAAACAATCTTGTTAGCCAGCCCACTCTAAGTCACTTCCAAATTTCAATGGGTATATCATCTGATCCTAAAACTTGTCCTTTTTTCATCCTTCCTACAACATTTCGAACTTCTGAGATTCTAATTCTATGGAAAATCATATGCTCGAGACTTTCCCTCGATTCTTCTATATTTAAGTTGCCTACAACTTTTCATCTAATAACTTCTCAAAGTAACTTTGTCATATTTAAGTTGCCTGGTTTGCTGTTCATTTCTTTTTTCTTAATATTCCCGTATAGTTTTCAACCTCCTCTTCTCATTCTCTGTTTTTGTGCCTCTTGATTGACCATTTAACCCACCGTCCGGAGTTCTCCGGTTTGTGAAGGACATGCTTCAGCGGATGATCAATGAGGACTTGGACAGAGTGTGCCTGAAAATAGTCCCCACTATTGTGATAATAATGGGGCCATTGCACAAGCTAAGAATCCTAGATTTCATCAGCGGTCCAAAAATATACTTAGGCGTGTTCATCTTATTCGAAAGATCATCGATATTCAGAGTACCAACAGATGATAACATCGCTGACCCACTGACAAAGTCTCTTGCATAGCGAAAGAATGAGGGTCACACTAGGTCTATAGGCATTAGATGTATGTCGGATTAGCACTAGTGCAAGTGGGAGATTGTTGGCGTATGCCCTAGAGGTCAGTTGTGTATTGATATTTACTAGTTCACATTGCATCATGACAATTTTTAAGAATGATGTTATGATTTTAGTCAATAGGATCTCACAATCAAGTCTTGCACTTGATATCCCATGACATTGAATTTAATATTTTAAGGACATTGATATCCCTAGTCAAGTATTATTGTGAATTAGGACAACGATAATACAAAGAGACTAGTGTGTTTGTAAACTGATGACCGTTCTCACGGGTCATGGATATGAGACATCAAGTCTTCACATAGGTACATATTAGAGTAATAATGTAGTGCCCCGAATTTCCAATAAATAAAATTAGAAATACTTCACACAAATTCCAGAATCAACTTCAATTGTAATCATAAACACAGAAACCAAATACAAGGAAATTTAAAACTTTTTATTACATCAATTCTTTACATAGCACAACGGAAATTAAACACACTGAATTACAATTTCTTTCTTTTACAACTCATTCTTTTATAATTTGCATAAGCCACATTATCATTCTACTACAAGTATCCAATCCCAAGCTAACAGTATCTACCTGTAAAACATGAGGCTAGAGATAACCCTAACCCCCCAAATTACAAGGGTCCATTACGGTGTGAGTGACATAAAAGAAAATACAATTTAAATGAAACATAAAGAATAAATTTATAATCAACACGTACCCACAGTAGTAATAACGGAATATGAAATAAAGATAAATAAAACATAAAACATCAACTGAAACTAAGCTAAGTGTAAAGTGTAGGAAAACCGGAAAACATCATGCATAAAACAAGTCAAGAAAACACAAATGCAGTATTATGACTCTCTAATGCATACTTGTCGGATTCTATGCATTCCATACTACATAGGTCTGGTGCAAGGCCTAATCGTTCTCCACTTTATAGGGTTAAATCCCTCGTTATGCAACAAATCCCACTATAGTGATAGAAACAAGATCTAGAACACTCCGCGAATAGGCCTGACAACCCTCGACGTGCAAGCATCAAGTAAGCATAGGTCAAAAACCGGAAAATCACCTCCCTGCTGTGTACCCCACGAATAGGCCTACCGACCCTCGATGTGCAGATACACAATACATCCCGTGAATAGGCCTGCTGACCCTCGACACGTGAACATACCAACAGTCCTCTCGGGACAAAACAACACACAGTCCTGTAATACATCCGTTGAACTAACAACAGAGCCATACTTACGTTTCCCAAGTTCTATCACATCTCCACTAGTGCATGTCCTTAAGTTGATTATTATTAATTAAAACACAACTTCCCCCTCTCTAGAGTTGGTGTACCCTACCGGACTTAATTCCACCAAAACAACCCCAAAGCCCAACTGGCCAATAACCACGAAAACTAATGTCACGCCTCGCTTCCCAAAAAACGAAATACGGATACGCGACAAAAGCCTAGCGAATGATTTTCATCATCCATAAGCTGTTCAGGAATCTTTACAACATCTCACAAAATTATCAGAGTCGGAAGTAAGAGAATCAACCACACATGCACAATTGAATCAATTATACCAACAGAAATTTACTTGAAACAAAATGTATTAATCTCAAATAGATATGAACAAGTCAAAAATCCTGGGTCACACTGTCCAAACACAAGAATCCAAATTAACAGATACATCGTTCTAAATGAGCAACCGGAAATAAATGAAGATAGCAAAAGCTCCAGCCAACTAGAACTTTGGATCACCTACTCCATCGGGCAGCTGATCACCAAAATCTGTAATCAATAAATTACAGGAGAAGGAAAAGAAAACAAGGTACCCGTCAATTGCAAGTTACGGCCTGCTTGTAATGCAGGATACAAGTGCATAGGGAAACATCAAGAAACGAAAATTTGGCAATTCTGGAATTCCCAACACAACTGTACGAAAACTAAAATATCTCGCAAACCGTGCAACGAAATCCAAATCCGCCAAAGGGAGATGAAAATATACACAATAATCTAACTTTCATATTTCATAAATATTTTCCATACAGTAGCAGGAAATCGGATGAAAATACGATTCTTTACAAAACAGCGAGCAAAATACAGCAAGTATAGCTTTCATAAACAAGCATGAAACGGCATATAAAACTCATCAATAAAATCCACCAAATTCTAGGTAATCCCTAGATAGATATGGAAATACTGACCAAAGTTTCAGATCAAAATAATATGTTTAGCATAAGTATCAAGATAATTTTAGTCATCAAAATCATCAAGAAACGAAATCTGAAAAAGATCTACACCTCTGTAGTAAAACAGTCATATCTCACACATACGAAAACGAAATCAGGCAAGGTCAAAGGGGTTGGAAAGAAGATGAATTTCTCTAATACTCGTGTTTTATACTGAAATTAAGATTCTGACCTTAATATGATCTAAATTATTGATCAAGACAGAATATCGACAAAACACAGAATTTCTTCAAAAACCAAAAACAACATAGATTCAACGAAACTTGATTCAAATACAACCAAACATGAAATTGAGTCTACCAAGTGTCCAAACATCATGGCATAGGGTACTTGACATATCTAAAACAAGTCTATCACATGGATCTCAACAAATACCCAAATTCTCATAAGTAGTCTCACATACATGATCAAATCAAGAACGGGCAAAACCTAAGTTGTTTCGTGTCAATATTGTGTCGTGAGGCAACTATGGTCAAATCACTATAGAGACAATGTCAACAAAGGGTTTCACACACAATTGTCTCTAGTACCCAACTACACTACAAGCGATATTTTTGACTAGTATCATATAAAGGAATTTGAGTACAAATTACTTGCCTGAGAGACGATGATGAGAACTAAGCAAGAACAAGAATAACAGGAACGTATTCCCAGCACGAACACCACGAACGGATCAAATCACAAACCAATCACGAACACACGATCACAAAATCAGACGGCTGAGATCGAAGATCAAGATCAAGATGATCGGATCAGATCGGACGGTCAGATTTCCCTGATGGTGCAGATAATAATGAAGATCAAGATCGATCGATCGAATGGCTGCGATCAAAGGAAATTGATGATCATCATGATCGTGAAGATCAAGAAGAGATCGAACGGCTAGGATCTAATCGGATGATCAAGATCAAGATCAACAAGATCGGACGGTCCACAATCAAAGCAATCAAGACTCTAAGATTCAAAGATGATGATCATGACGATCGACGGCCCAAGATCAAAGAAGATCAAACTCATAATCCAACAACAAGGTGACCCACGATCAACAGCAACCACCAGGCTTTTGGCTCTGGCATGATGGCACAACGATGACTGGATGGGACTGCCGGTGGTGGCACGCTCAGGGTGGCGCGATGGTGGCGTCAGGGAGGCAGTAAGCACTGGGGGTGCACTAGCCGTCGCAGTCACTAGCAGACGGGGGCTGGCGCGATAGGGCGCTGCAGGCTGACACGACAGGAGAAGCAGGGGAGCACAACGGGAGTGCGGCTACTGGCATCGTAGTACAGGGGAAGGCAGGACCAGGTAGAGGGACGACGCAGTCTGGCTGGTCATCGGGGTGTGCAGGCAGATGAGAGGGGAGAGGATGAGCGGGAGCAGCAAGGTCGGAGGAAGATGAGGTCGGGAGAGAGAGACGAGATAAGGGTGACGATGGGTTTTGGAAAAGAGCAGGAGGTAGGGAAATAGCGGCTGAGTAAACAGGGGATAGAAGATGAAGAGGTGGAACATGAAATAAGTAGGTGTAGGGTTTAGGTATTGGGTCGGGTTGGGTTGAGATATAAACAGGGTAGGGTAAAGAGGATTGATATGGCTAAAAATGGGGTTAAATCGGAACCATCCAAAATGGGCACGAATCTCAAAGTTCCAGGGGCAAGATGGTAATCTCGCCTAAAGATGGGTCCAAATTGGGAATCGGGTCCTTCCTCCTGGACCTGTTAGCCCGTTAACGGGTCTGACCAGTTGAGAGCGGATTTCAACCCGTTAGGGGCCAGTCCAACAGGATCGGAACAAATCCTGGCTCCCCCCTGATCTGGAAGAGGTGGTTATAACCACCCGTATCCAACCGCATCGGGAAGTAGGGATCTTCTCTGATCCTGAAAGAGATCCCCATGGGTGACTATAAAACCCTCCTGATCTCCCACTATAGAAGGTGATCACACTTTGCACACTTGAGCTTTTTTACTCTTTTTCTCTGTGTATTGACTTGATCGTCGGAGGGTTCATACAAGGTCTCCAGAGTCTGTGTATTGACTTGATCACACTTTGCAACTAAGTCCATACAAGGTCTCCAGAGTTATACGCCTGGGCGTGTATCAACTTGAAGACCCCGGGGGTAGGAAGATGCCAAGGACTTGGAACGCCGAGCATTTGATGAAGTACCGAAAGGGCATCTAAACGCCGCTCCAAGCTACTTCCCAGGATTGCAAAAATCTTACTTGTATCTTCCTTTTTATCGAAATGTAAAAGGCAGTCTACAACTTAGAAGCAGCCGCCCAGTTGTTTTCAATAAAAGAGAAATTCCCCCCTTACAACTTATCCATCTTTCGTGTAAATTCTTTATTTTTGGGTAGTCCAAATCTACTCACAAAAAATTCTTAAACGACGAAGTTTGGAGTCCAACACTTGGCTCGACTCCGCTTCTACTACTCGCTCATAAGCGTGTAAGAAGTAGTTCGCCATTTGGAATTTGCTCCCACAACCGTTGACTCTATCTTAAATGACGATGTTTGGAGTCCAACACTTGGCTCGACTCCGCTTCTACTACTCGCTCATAAGCAAGTAAGAAGTGGTTCGCCATTCGGAATTGCTCCCACAACCGTTGGCTCTATCTTAAATGACGTAGTTCGGAGTCCAACACTTGGCTCGACTCCGCTTCTACTACTCGCTCATAAGCGAGTAAGAAGTGGTTCGCCATTTGGAATTGCTCCTACAACCGTCGACAACCATAGATGTTAACAAAACACACAAGTACACAAGAGAAAACAAGTTTCATTTCTATAAAGCTTGAGGGACAACTCAGATTACAAGACAAACTTCTCGTACTTATGACGAGATACAAGACTTGGACAAAACTTGGAGAACAAAAATGCAGATAACTCTCTCAATGCCTCCTCGGGGCAGGGATGTTTCGGTTTAAAGACACCCGAGGATGGCGGCGCCTAACCTCGGAGCTCGTCCCTAAATCGGCAAACTGAGATGCATCTTCAGCACTGCCCCTGACGGTGGCCCCAACGGACGCGCCGCTCAACGAAGCAGCCACCCCACTTTGTGCGTCACCAGGGCTTTGCCGAACAACGGGCGAACGAGTCGCAAGCTCGTAAAAGGAAATTCCTCTCTCGCTCTCTTCACGAGTACATGACGTGCTTCGGACATTGACCCGTTTAGGTTGGGGTTTGAGGCGGTCGACCTCCGCCTCGAATTCGACGATTCTTTCCTTCAGAGATTCGTCCTTCGCAGCTATTTTTAAGCGAGGAAGACGAGCGGAGCCTGCAGCACTAGGACTGTCGGCAATAATTCGATGGAGATGAGTAACCCTCTTCAACTCGTCAACCTCTGCCGTCAACTTGCTCATCGCTGCTGTTAGTTCTCCTCTCTCCGCCAAAATCTCGTCTTCTGCTATCTTCAAGTCGTAAATCTCAGCTAACAGTTTATCTCTCTCCGTCGTGACATCGAATAGCGCCTGCCGAAGCGACTCCACTCCCCTTCGGGAGGGGCTTCTCGAGCTCGTTTCTTTAGCTGCTTCAACTCGAAGATGCGCTTCGCCAGCGATAGTTTGAGATGTTCTAGCTCCAATTCGCTCTTGAGAAAATACTCTTGACTGCGAGAAAGGGCCAACTTTGTCGCTCCTAAGTCAGCTCGAAGACGAGAGGCCTCAGCCGCTTCAGTGTTTGGAGATGCCTCGACCAGACGCAACTCCGTGATCTAAAAAGCAAGAGCACAACAACACTGAGTTCGAGCAACACTTAGCTAGATTTTAAAGCAAGTTGTTCTTAACACTTAGCTAGACTTCAAAGCAAGTTGTTCTTAACACTTAGCTAGATTTCAAAGCGAATTGTTCTTAACACTTAGCTAGATTTCAAAACAGGTCGTTCTCAACACTTAGAAGAATTTCAAAAGCCAATCACTATGAACATGGGCCAAAATTTCAAAAGTTCTTCTTTTCATTAAAGTCCAAAAAGTAAAAAAGAAAGCGGTGGCCAGTCCGCTATTAGGCGTTGATACAAAAAGACCCTATATAAAAAAATACTACTGCCAAAACACAAGAGAAACTCTAAGGGAGTTGAGTGTCCACCTCGGCGGATGGAGCCACGAGCGCTAAGGCCCCTTCGCCGCCCTCAGCTCCCCCTGTCGCCGACGCCATAGCTAATGGCGTCTCCGCACTACGTCTTCATCGTCGCCAACCACCTCCTCTCCTTCATCCTCCTCTTCTCCTTCGACGACCGTTTTCTCCTCGTCGGGGAACAAGAAGTATCCCAATCAGTCAAAGTCGGGGATACGCTCGCCCACATCCTTCAGCGCCTTGGCATAGGCCTTGCGCATGTTCTGCTCGAGGTAGCCGATCGCCTCATTCTCCGCCGCCACCTTGGCCTCCTTCACTGCCGTGAACATCACGAATGTGGCCTTCTCATGCTCGGCCACCCACTGCCGAGCCATCTCCTCCTTCTCCACGATGGCGGAGTCCTTCGCCTTCGCCAACACCTCCTCCAACAGCCGCATCTCGATTGCTTGTGTTTCGATCTTGAGGGCGGCCGCCTCCAGCTCCTTCTTGGCCTTCGAACGCTCCAACCTCTCCCTATCTTGAAGAGCCTTCAGCTCTTTCTCCTGCTCCGCCACTCGCAACAGCAAGTGGCTAAAATGACAGATCGCCTGCAAATAAAAAAAAGCAGCGGTTTAAAAGTAGAACAAAAAAAAAAGGACAGAGGTCGAGCGAGAAGTCAAGACTTGCCGTCATCTGCGCTTTGGCGATCTCCAACGCCGAGTTGCTCACGGTCCCATGCTCCATCGCTGCCTTGTCTTTGGGCATAGCGAGACTACGAACGGCATCCATGCAACTCGTTGAGTCGCCGAGAAAACCGTCGTGCCTAAGGACCTGCCAATCCGGTACGAAGAGCTTCTTCAGTTGGTCTGTCAGAATCTCCTCGATCGCCGCCGTGCGAGGCGAGGCTGACAAGGCAAGGGTAGCCGAACAGTCGAGCTCCTTCGTGGCAGAGCAACAGAAGAAGGAGCGGCCTCCAAGTCAACAATGGGCGTGGTGGCGCTCTCAACTCGAACCCCTTCGACGTGGTTGGGCGAGCTACGGCACGCTTCTTCTTCTTCTCCTCGACGCACTTGCCGCTCAGCGCCGATCGCCTATTCATGATATCGTCGAAGTCTATGGCGGCAGATCCAGCGAACAAAAAAGATAGAAGAAAAGAGAGATTAGAATCTTGTCACATTCTATCGAGAGAAAAAAAAAAGAAAAAAAAGACTCGTACTAGGGTCCATAGGGCTAAGGCCTCCCCCAAAGAGGCTCTCCTCAGTGATCTCCTTCCAGTGCAAGGTCGGTCGATCCAAGAGGATGCCGACCATCTTGTCCTCCTCCGGACTTAGACACGGGTCCGTCTTCGCCCTCTTCGGCACGTCCTCTCTCCATACCGTGGGGATGTCCCACAGCTTCTTACCCCGAACGAGGAAGTACTTGTCCCTCCAACACTTTACGGAGTCGGGGTTGTCGACCAGCTTCACACCCTTCCGAGCAGTGAGGTAGAAACGGTACTCCGTCCTCGTCTTCTGATGGATCTTATACAAACGGCAAAGTACGTTCATGTTCGGCTCGATCCCGACCGCCTGGCAGTGGAGGACGAATCTTGTGACATGCCTCCATATGTTCGGCATCAGTTGAATAGGGAAGACCCCATACCACTGCAGCACTGCCCTGACGAAAGGGTGCATAAGAAGACGAAGCCTGGCGTAGAAAGCGTCGTAAGGGAAAATGCAAGTGTCGGAGGGGAGAGAAGAGCAAGATCGGACACCTGGCCCCGGGACGATGAGTTCGAACTCCGAAGGGATCATGAAGCACATCCGAACCATTCGCAGATCGTATTCCTT
The DNA here is from genome assembly GCA_017893485.1 of Hemerocallis citrina. Taxonomy (NCBI): domain Eukaryota; kingdom Viridiplantae; phylum Streptophyta; class Magnoliopsida; order Asparagales; family Asphodelaceae; genus Hemerocallis; species Hemerocallis citrina. The sequence continues at coordinate 39,141,483 of CM030365.1, forward strand.
CAGGATGCTGACGATTTCGTTCGCCTCCGTGCGCTCCTTCGAATTGTTCTCCTCGTAAAACTGAGCCAGACCATGCTCCATTCGCCTCAAATCCTCCGAACTAAACTGCCTGGTCCCCCCAAGAGTGGATACAGCAATCGAATATCGGCCGAACGCCCCCATTCGCCAATCCCTCTCTACAATCGTCTCCACCACTGTTGAAGAAAGAGCCGCTTCGCCACCTCCGCCTTCGGCGCAAGCACCTTCTCCTACTTCCTAAGAAGACAACATGATGGTAGCCTTCCCCTTGTCGACCGAAGGAGGAGTCGACCGGGGAGGCACTTCGAACTCACTCGAGGAGGAGGCCTCTTTGCCGGACGATACCCTAGACATCTCTTAAAATTAAAATAAGTTACCTGGATGTGACAACCACGGTCGGAATGCTCGTCAGAGATCGGGAAGGACGCCGGAAGCTCTGTGAAGAAAGAAAAACTTCGGTGAAGAAAAATGAGAAAGTGAAGTAAGAGTGAAAGAGGGTGGAGACTTATAGGAAAACTTGATGGGCTTGGGCCGCGCAACTTGACCGGCCTAACAAGCGCAGAAGTCTAAGCGGTCAAGTATACGAAACGACAGGACATTCGCCAGGTTCACCGTCAAATCCGTGCAAACGTGTTTCCGAGCTGAAAACACCAAGAAATCCATTGACCAATCAACGCTCTCTAAGCTTGCCATTTCGCTCGCCAAGCTCGACAGGACGTTCGCCAGGCTCACCGTCAAATCCGAGCAAACGTTTTTCCGAACTGAAAACACCAAGAAATGCGTTGACCAGTCAACGCTCTTTGAGCTTGCCGTTTCGCTCGCCAAGCTCGACAGGATGTTCGCCAGGCTCGCCGTCAAATCCTAGCAAACGTGTTTCCGAGCTGAAAACACCAAGAAATGCATTGACCAGTCAACGCTCTTGGAGCTCGCCGTTTCGCTCGCCAAGATCGACAGGACGTTCGCCAGGCTCGCCGTCAAATCCTAGCAAACGTGTTTCCGAGCTGAAAACACCAAGAAATGCATTGACCAGTCAACGCTCTTTGAGCTCGCCGTTTCGCTCGCCAAGCTTAACAGGACGTTCGCCAGGCTCGCCGTCAAATCCGAGCAAACGTGTTTTCGAGCTGAAAACACCAAGAAATGCGTTGACCAGTCAATGCTCTTTGAGCTCGCCGTTTCGCTCGCCACGTTCGACAGGGCACTCGCTATGTTCACCGTCAAATCTGAGCAGAAGCGTTTCCGAGCTGAAAACACCAAAAATATCGTTGACCAGTCAACGCCTCTTCACCGTTCGCCAAACTCTGTTAGGGTTATATACTGAAAGCATCACTTTTGTATTAACTTTATTTCCTTATTTTTTTGAATGAGAATCATATGGGCATATGTTTGCATATTGTGTTTATTATAATATTAATGCAAGTATCTGATATTCTATAAGGTTGATAATATGGTGTGAGGTGACACACAGAAGATCATATTATCAGTTCCCTATGGAATATATAAATAGTTCACAACCTAGACGGACTTGGATAATCTATTGGAAAGGTTGTAGTGTAATCTGGTATTAATCTATCTTGACTATAGGTTTACACTAGTACACTTTGTGTGTATTGAACAGGACCACTTGAGGTTGTTCTCTTTGTACTGACTATAAAAGAGAACAAATACCTCTGTTATTATGGATGCTTATGCTCTTAATCCAGATATAATAACAGACATGTATATGCAGTGTGCATTACTTTGACTCATAAAAGAGTGAGATTCATTATGGATCAACAACCTCTATGAATTGGGTAATAGTATTGTATGTATGATGGGCTGTTGATTGTAAAAGGAATCCATGTCCCGATACGTCGGGTTGATGATGTCCCCTTAAGGAGATCATAAGGATTGTCATGTAAACCCTGCAGGTGGATTACATCCGACATGACAAATAAAGTTGAGTGGTACTACTTAAGGATAAAAGATGTTGATCAATATAGTTGTCAGTAACTTAATTTGATCGATGGACATTCGATATCTTAACATGGGGAGCTCAACGAGCATATAATAAAAGGAGCCCATAAATATAATTTGGAATTAGGAAGGTAGTGCAACAATAGCTCCTTAGTGGACCGAGCTATTGTTAATGGGCCTGGGTTGTGTGTTCGGGCTGAACACGGGATACCCAGATTCATTAGGAGACCTAACCCTAATTTCTCCTCATGGTCCCTGCCGTAGCCTTATATATATCCTCTATTTCTCTGGCCGTCATTGATCATCTGAAATATAAGATTTTTTTTCTAAATTCGTGATTCACGTAAGGAGAGAAAGAGAGGTCAGCCAAAGAGAAGAAAGGTTGGGAGATCGTCGCCCACACGACGTCCAACCCGAGGAAGGAATACGTGCAGAAGATCTTGGGGTCGCTGTCGTCTTCTTCTCATCGCAGGTATAATTCGTGAACCCTAGATTCCGCTATATAGGGTTAGATCACGTATTTAATTTGTTAATCTTTTATGATCGATACGCACTCCAATCCGTAGTCCTGGTAATCATCTCAGTTCCATCAAATGGTATCAAAGCCAGGTTTGGATCTGCGTATTGATTGTTACATCCATGTTGTCCAATAAAACTTGTGTTGTATGATAGTCGGTAGATGTAGATCTGTTCTAACTCGGTTTTGCAGGCATCTTAGATCCAACTATTATGGTCCTATGGATGTAATTATTGTGTTGTTGTTGTTTTATGGATGTAATTAATGTCACGAGGGTTGATCGTGCTTATAATTTTAATTTTTCAATCTAGATTATGTGTGAACTCCTTCGGGAGGCATAGGATTGATGTAATTTTAATTTTATTTTATTTTTTATTTTTTCGATCGATCGTGATGGCGGTGGTGGCTGTTTCTGACACCAGAGGAGATGCTGTTTTTAGGCAGTCCGGAGATCGACAGATGGTTTTCGATGAAGAAATCGGGTAGCCAAACCTTCTTTTTATTTTTTTAAATCGGGGCGCTGCCCCGAACCCCACGACCTGACCGGGCAGGTCGAACCCCGGATAGCTCCGCGCAGGGTCAGATTTGGGATTCGCACAGTCGGGGAAGAATCAGGAAAGATGGCCATAATAGTTGGATATTTATTTTCAAATTTATTGCCATTATTGCTTATTCTGATTATGCATGTTTATTATTTTGTGATTTTTTTGAAAAAACTAGGATCACATTAATAATGGACAACATGGACATAAATTAACTAGTAGAAAAACCCTCATTGTTAAATAACTAAGTGGGAGAGGGAATTCATTTAACATGAATCCCACGGTCTCCATTGCTGGTTTGTAGGTGATATAATTATACTTGCGTGTTGGCTTTAGTGCTTTCCTCCATATCGGATGAGTATAATTATGGATCACCAGTACAGACTTCCTTAGGGATAATTGTAGAAAGTTACCTAGTATGTGTTCACTTCTCCATCTGAAGGAACTCAATACAAGATAATGGACTTAGTATTAAGCAATGGTATACACTTAGATACAAATAATGGTATCCTCCCCATCGGAGTCACTGCTATTATTTGTAGGACCAGAGCAAGACCAACAGATTAATTTTATTTGTTAAAAAGTTGTGTTGACATGATAGTAAAATTAATAGGAAAAAGCTACTTGAACAAATATTGAATTTGTATACGTCCACACTATCGTGGCATGCTAAATTCATGGTGTTTAAGGTGTTGGTGAATTTTTTTATTATTGTTTTGAGGGAATCAATATTTAATTAATTCAAAAGGTTTTGCCCTACATAATTTTTTTTTATGTGATTCTCAGGATTTCAAAAATGGGTTCTTTCAGTCCACTTATGGTGATTCTTAAAGAAAACAAACTTACTGGCCCTAATTATATTGACTGGAAACGTAACTTGGATATTGTCTTAACTGCTGAAGAGTACAAATTTGTTCTCAATGAAGTATGCCCACCTAAGCCTGATGCTAACTCTGATGAAGAGGTCAAAGAGGCTTATAAGAAGTGGAATAAGGCAGATGAGATGGCACAGTGTTACATTTTGGCATCTATGTCAAATGTACTGCAACATCAGCATCAGGCCATGCCCACAGCTTATGATATGATGTACAACCTTAAGGAACTCTTCGGACATCAGAGTAGAGCAGCTAGGCAATTTGCTATGAAGAGTTTGATGAATGCATCTATGGCTGAGGGGACACCAGTAAGGGATCATGTTCTCAAGATGATGGGTCATCTAAATGAGATGGAGATCCTTGGTGCTGAAATCGATGGGGAAACCCAGGTCGATATCATTCTCGGGACTCTGCCTAAAAGTTTTGACTCGTTTTGCCTTAATTACAACATGAACAAAAGGTTGTATACTTTGTCAGAACTTGCAAAAGAACTACAGGATGCTGAAGCTCTCTTCAAGCAGAATGCCCATGTTTATGTGACTGAAAAGGACTCTACTTCTAAGCCGAAAGGTGGTAAGAAAAAGAAAGTTCAGAAACAAGTAAACTCAGCAAAGAAGGGCATGGGACCTCAAGGCGCTGTGAAAAAGCCAAAAGGCAAGTGTTTCAAGTGCAAAGGGTCAGGACATTGGAAGACTGACTGTCCACTTCTCAAACAAAAGAACAAAGAAGGTATATCTCATTTACTAGTTGTTGAAACATGTTTAGCGGTGTTATCTACCGGCACCTGGTGTGTAGATACAGGAGCCACTAATCATGTCTGCAATACATTGCAGGGGTTCCAGGAAACCAGACGGCTCAGTGATGGAGAGATATGCTTGTTTATGGGTGACACTACAAGAGTAGCGGCCGTTGCAATAGGAGATGTTATTTTATCTTTTGGTAGAAATAAGTCTTTGACATTGAGAGATTGTCTTTATGCACCTTCACTTAGAAGGAATTTAATTTCTGTTTCCATGCTAGTTAAGGATGGATATTCAGTTTATTTTAATGACAATATTGTTATTAGAAAAAATAAGCATTTTATCTGTTCTGGTGCATTGGTTGATAATCTATATGTCATTAATCCTATTTCACCCACGATGCAACTTATGGAAATGAATAATATGTCTTCTAACATAAATAAGAGAAAAGAACCTTCTTGTATAAACCAAACATATCTTTGGCACTTGCGATTGGGGCATGTTAACCTAAGAAGGATTCAAAGACTGGTTAAAGATGGATCTTTGAGTTTATTGAAAGTGGAGGCACTACCAGTCTGTGAATCCTGCTTGGTAGGTAAAATGACCGAAAGGCCTTTCAAGGCAAAGGGGTATAGGGCCAAAGATGTGTTGGAATTGGTTCATTCTGATTTGTGTTGGCCCATGACTGTCTAGGCTAGAGGTGGCTTTGAATATTTTGTCACATTTACTGATGATTATTCAAGGTATGGATATATTTATTTGATGCGCCGTAAGTCTGAGTGCTTTGAGAAATTCAAAGAGTACAAGGCAGAAACGGAGAAACGTCATGAAAAATGTATCAAGTCATTACGTTCAGATCGTGGTGGCGAGTATCTCTTTGGAGAGTTTAGGGACTATTTGTCAGAGGCTGGGATTACATCCCAATTATCAGCACCTGGAACACCCCAACAGAATGGTGTAGCAGAAAAAAGGAATAGGACTCTTATGGAGATGGTTAGATCAATGATGAGTTATTCAGATTTACCAGATTCGTTTTGGGAATATGCCTTAGAAACTGCAGCTTATATTTTGAACTTGGTTCCTTCTAAGTCAGTACCAATCACTCCCACAGAACTGTGGACTGGGCGTAAGCCTAGTCTGAAACATGTTCGGATTTGGGGTAGTCCAGCACACGTGCTGAATGGGAAAGCCGATAAGTTGGAATCTCGTACAGAAGTACGCTTGTTTGTAGGCTATCCAAGAGGAACGAAAGGTGGTTTATTTTATAGTCCTAAGGATCAGAAGGTCATTGTTAGCACCAATACTCGATTCTTAGAGGAAGACTATGTGATGAACCATAAACCCATAAGTAGAGCTGTTCTAGAAGAACTGAGAGGTGAGACGCCAAATACTTCAGTACCAACAATACAACAGGATGTACCACCAGTAACTGCACAGCGTGTCACAAATGTTGCACCACAACCGATAGTGCCTCGTCGTAGTGGGAGGGTTGTGATACAACCTGATAGATATATGTTCTTGAGAGAATCGTCAGACTTTGTCCCTGAGGAACAAGATTATGATCCCTGTACCTACAAGGAAGCACTCCAAGATAAAGATGCAGAGTCTTGGCAAAAAGCAATGATATCTGAAATAGAATCTATGGATTCTAATCAAGTCTGGGAGCTTGTAGAACCACCTATTGGTGTAAAAGCCATTGGATGCAAGTGGGTCTATAAGAGAAAAAGAGGATCAGACGGTAAGGTTGAAACCTTTAAAGCTCGGCTTATTGCAAAAGGTTTTACTCAAAGAGAGGGTATCGATTATGAGGAAACCTTTTCGCCAGTAGCCATGCTTAAGTCTATCCGGATTCTTTTATCTATTGCAGCTCATCTTGATTATGAGATTTGGCAAATGGATGTCAAGACAGCTTTCCTTAATGGAAGTCTTGAGGAAGACATCTATATGAAGCAACCAGACGGGTTCATTGAAAAGGGCCAAGAGCATCTTATTTGTAAGCTCAAGAAGTCCATTTATGAACTTAAGCAAGCTTCCAGATCTTGGAACATATGTTTTGATCAGGTGATAAAATCCTATGGATTTGATCAATGTCAAGATGAATCGTGTGTATACAAAAAGTGTGACGGAAACGTAGTGGTATTCCTAGTACTTTACGTGGATGACATCTTGCTCATTGGAAACAATGTGAAGGTATTATCTAACGTAAGGGTATGGTTACCCAAACAGTTTGATATGAAGGACTTGGGAGAAGTAGGTCACATCCTTGGGATCAAAGTTCTACGAGATCGCAAGAAAAGGATGTTGGGCTTGTCCCAAGCTTCCTATATCGATACTATACTAACTCGTTTTAGCATGCAAAATTCTAAGAAAGGTTTCTTACCTTTTAGGCATGGAATTGTCCTATCAAAGGAGCAGTGTCCGAGGACACCTAAAGAGATAGAGAGCATGAAAGCAGTTCCTTATGCTTCAGCAGTAGGAAGCTTAATGTATGCAATGCTATGTACGAGACCAGATATCTGCTTTGCCGTTGGCATGGTTAGCAGATATCAGTCTGACCCGGGACAAGAGCACTGGACTGCCGTAAAGCATATTTTGAAGTACCTGAAAAGGACTAAAGATTACATGCTAGTTTACCAGGCAGATAGTTTAGTTGCCTTGGGGTATACAGACTCAGATTTTCAGTCAGATAGGGATTCCAGGAAATCAACCTCAGGTTATGTATTTACTTTGGGAGGTGGAGCCACTATATGGAGGAGTATCAAGCAAAAATGTATTGCTGATTCTACCATGGAAGCCGAGTATGTGGCAGCCTCTGAGGCAGCCAAAGAAGCGGTTTGGCTCAGAAACTTCCTATTGGACTTGGATGTGGTACCTAATTTGCCTAAGCTATTACACTTTATTGTGATAATAGTGGTGCAGTTGCAAATTCGAAGGAACCACGAGCCCATAAGGCAAGTAAACACATTGAGTGCAAGTACCACCTGATACGAGATTTCGTAAAGAAAAAAAAAGTTGCTCTGATCAAGATAGCATCAGCAGACAACCTAGCTGATCCCTTCACTAAGAGCTTACCAGCTAAGGCTTTTGATAGTCATGTTGAGGGAATGGGAGTCAGATGCGTAGCAGCATGGCTTTAAGTATAAGTGGGAGATTTGTAACAATATATACTGAAAAGCAATGCTTTGAGTATAAGTGGGAGATTGTTAGGGTTATATACTGAAAGCATCACTTTTGTATTAACTTTATTTCCTTATTTTTTTTTGAATGAGAATCATATGGGCATATGTTTGCATATTGTGTTTATTATAATATTAATGCAAGTATCTGATATTCTATAAGGTTGATAATATGGTGTGAGGTGACACACAGAAGATCATATTATCAGTTCCCTATGGAATATATAAATAGTTCACAACCTAGACGGACTGGATAATCCATTGGAAAGGTTGTAGTGTAATCTGGTATTAGTCTATCTTGACTATAGGTTTACACTAGTACACTTTGTGTGTATTGAACAAGACCACTTGAGGTTGTTCTCTTTGTACTGACTATAAAAGAGAACAAACACCTCTGTTATTATGGATACTTATGCTCTTAATCCAGATATAATAACAGACATGTATATGCAGTGTGCATTACTTTGACTCATAAAAGAGTGAGATTCATTATGGATCAACAACCTCTATGAATTGGATAATAGCATTGTATGTATGATGGGCTGTTGATTGTAAAAGGAATCCATGTCCCGATACGTCGGGTTGATGATGTCCCCTTAAGGAGCTCATAAGGATTGTCATGTAAACCCTGCAGGTGGATTACATCCGACATGACAAATAAAGTTGAGTGGTACTACTTAAGGATAAAAGATGTTGATCAATATAGTTGTCAGTAACTTAATTTGATCGACGGACATTCGATATCTTAACATGGGGAGCTCAACGAGCATATAATAAAAGGAGCCCATAAATATAATTTGGGATTAGGAAGGTAGTGCAACAATAGCTCCTTAGTGGACCGAGCTATTGTTAATGGGCCTGGGTTGTGTGTTCGGGCTGAACACGGGATACCCAGATTCGTTAGGAGACCTAACCCTAATTTCTCCTCATGGTTCCTGCCGTAGCCTTATATATATCCTCTATTTCTCTGGCTGTCATTGATCATATGAAATATAAGATTTTTTCTCTAAATTCGTGATTCACGTAAGGAGAGAAAGAGAGGTCAGCCAAAGAGAAGAAAGGTTGGGAGATCGTCGCCCACACGACGTCCAACCCGAGGAAGGAATACGTGCAGAAGATCTTGGGGTCGCTGTCGTCTTCTTCACATCGCAGGTATAATTCGTGAACCCTAGATTCCGCTATATAGGGTTAGATCACGTATTTAATTTGTTAATCTTTTATGATCGATACGCACACCAATCCGTAGTCCTGGGAATCATCTCAGTTCCATCAAACTCCTCATAACAGTCGCCGCGTTCGACAAGCCATTCGACGCATTCGCCTAACCGTGCGGCCAGATCGCGAGAACCCCTTCTTTCTCCTAGCCGTCCGATCGCCCAGAAATCCTCGTCGGCATGTGATCAACGGCCCAGATTTGGTCACGTCATAAATACGGCGATTAATTCCTTTTTCTATTTTATTAATTCGAACTATTTATTTAAAAATTACAAAAAATGATTAAAAATTCTTGAGAATTAATTAAAAATTCTGAAAAATAATTATAAATTCGGGGGAGCATTTTTGAGCCCCGGGTTAAATAATTATTGTCCAGATCGATTAATTAAGGCTCCCGGAAAGTGAATCGTTACTTTGCAAAATTAAGTAAATGTTTCGAACGAATGATATAAATTGGGAAACAAATCACCAGGGATCTGGAGCAACCTAGAGGCCACTTTGAGCATGCTTCCAGCTCAGGAAAAATCCATCACCCCTCAGACGAGATTCGAGGACCTGTTGAAAACTCCGATAAAGCCCTATACACCATTGAAACAACAGAACTACTCCCACAAGGCTGTGATACACAGTCTTTGGGAGTGGGGGGGGGGCTCGTGATATGGCTAAAAATGGGGTTAAATCGGAACCATCCAAAACGGGCGCGAATCTCAAAGTCCCGGGGGCAAGATGGTAATCTCGCCTAAAGATGGGTCCGAATTGGGAATCGGATCCTTCCTCCTGGACTCGTTAGCCCGTTAACGGATCTGACCAGTTGAGAGCGGTTCTCAACCCGTTAGGGGCCAGTCCAACAGGATCGGAACAAATCCTGGCTCGCCCCTGATCTGGAGGAGGTGGTCATAACCACCCGTATCATACCACACCAGGAAGTAGGGATCTTCTCTGATCCTGAAAGAGATCCCCATGGGTGACTATAAAATCCTCCTGATCTCCCACTATAGAAGGTGATCACACTTTGCACACTTGAGCTTTTTTCCTCTCTTTTTTCTGTGTATTGACTTGATCGTCGGAGGGTTCGTCGTCGGGATCCATCCCGGTGTCTCGAACGTTTGTGCAGGTAGCAAAGGAGCATAAAAGAGCCAGTGAGTTTCCAAGGAAGAAGAAGGGGTAGATCTTTGTGAGTTCCTCAAGAACCTACAAATCTCATCTGCTGCCCCCATACCCGAATTGAGCGGCAACAGGGATAATGGGTTGTAGGGTAATTTTTAAAGTAGTTTTAATTGTTTAAATTGGGTATTTGGATTTAAAATACAAAAAAAAAAAAAAAATTAACCAAAAAGAAGTAGGATTATATATCCAAATATATATTGTACTACAATATGAAAATTATTTGAAATACTACAATGCAATTATCAATAGAAATATGTTTTAAATTAAGAATCAACGGTAAAAGATAAAAATAACAATAATTACACAAATAAAAATAATCATAATAATAAAAATAATAATAAAAATCATAAACATAAACAAAATTATCCAAATCATAATAAAAAGATTCGTATTATAAAAAAACTAGTTATAAATAAACTACTGATTAAAAATAGGTTTTAACAGAAGATCTAATAACACATTTTAACAAAGAGTTTGAAAGCAGAAAAATTAATTTACAAAAATTTTAAATACAGAAAAATACACATAAAATATGGGTTTGGGGAAACAGGGGTGACAAATCCTACCCACATTATAACAAAATTTCGTCCTCAAAATTTGCTTAGGTGGTAATAGGACAAGGCAAAAACAAACTAGGGGGTAGGGTAACAAAACAGAGGAATAATGGGAAAGGAACAAAGCAGGAGCAATACCACAAAAAAGAAAAATGGATAGCAAGGATGTCAAATGGAATGCAAGAAAAGAAGCAAACGGTATCAAAAATAGAGAAAAAATAACACAAGACTTGCAAGATAACAAAGCAAAGAGATGAAGAAATAGATAGAGATGGAGTCGAAGACAGAACGGACAAGGAAAAGATGAACCAAGCAATGAGTCAACGGATGAGGACAATGCAAGGAATGGAACAAAACAAACAATACAAGAGAGGAGAAGCAACATAAGGATCCTGGAACCTATGGGTTATGGGCCCACCATGTTTCCGCTGGAACACGCTGATGGTGACGTTCCAAGCTGCAGACATGTCGTTGTAGACCACGTGATACCAAGCGACGATCCGTGCAGGAAAAAAAGAATGAGGCACCAGAAACAAAGAGAATATAGGTAGGAGAATTTGGGTTGGGCTTGAGTTAGATATTAATAAATACTTTAATCGAAGGGAAAAAAAATAGGCTTCAGATGATGGCTTTAATTTAAATAATTAGGTCAAAACTAATGGGCGTTAACAAAAATAAGATTAATAATACAAAAATCAACACATATTAATAATAAAATAATAATAACAAAAATAATAAAAATAATAATAACAAAAATAATCGTCATAATCATACTGGTAAAAAAAATAATAATAAAAATAAAAATATGAACAATACTGGTAAGGATAATAATGCAAGACAGAATATAATTTAGGGTTCATCAATTTTGTGAAAATAATTTAATACTAACAACAATAATAAAATGGTAAGAAGAAAATACAATAATAATAATAATAATAGTAATAATAATAATAATAATAATAATAATAATAATAATAATAATAATATAATGAAAACAATAATAATAGTAGTAGAAATTCTTTGATGTGGGTTCGCCTCATTTATATCCATCTGTAGACTTGCCTTCTCGACATCAAGTTGCAGGTTTGCCTCCAAGACATCAGGTTGCAGGTTGCCATCTGGATATTCGGTTACACATTTTGCCTTCCCGATATCCAGTTGCAATTTGCCTCCATTGACGTCTAGCTGCATGTTTGCCATCTCGACATCTAGTTGCAACAAAACGATGAACGAGATGTTGCAATCTTCCACACGTACTTAGATATTGATTGCTCAATTTAAGTACGAAGTTACATTTTGAAATTTGTGATATTAAAATACACAATTTTTCGAAATAGCAAAATTTTCGTTTTAGAAAACAATTTTATAGAAGATCCAAAATATAACAAATAATAACCGAAATATACAAAATATTCGGATATATATATATATATATATATATGTATAAATAAAATATAGGCAGGAGAAGAATGAATTTTATACCTAATAAAGAGTCAACAAAGGAGGACGACTACAAGGGACAAAAGAAAATAAGAAATCAAAGAATTGAATATGAAGGAAGATGAACGAGGGGGCACAAGCAGAATTTGAAGAGAATATGGCATGGAAGGAATAACTAGCATGATACTCAATATGAATCAACAAATGAAGATGAATGCAAGGCATGGAAAGCAATAAATGACACACGAGCTAAATAAAAGGAATCAACGAGGCAAGCATGAATAAGAGATTGCTTGCACTAGAATCAAAAGAACATGGGTACGAAAGAATGAATTCATACCCAAGGAGAAATCAATCAAAGAGAATGACTGAAAAAGAACGAAAGAATCAAGGAATCAAGGGATTGAATAAGAAAGGATCAAAAAGAATGGAATAAGACTAGTATTCAGATAAATGTTGATTATGATTCATTTATGCATGCATGGTTGGTGAAATGTTTAGCAGATCCCAGTACGAGCCAAGCTTGTCTAATATATTAGACAACTAATACATTAGCCAAACCTGGTGCTCTGATACCACTAAAAATCCTGTCACGCCCCGCTTTCCAAAAATACGGAATATGGATACGCGACAAAAGCCCAGCGAATAATTTTCATCATCCATAAGCTGTTCAGGAATCTTTACAACATCTCACAAAATAATCAGAGTCAGAAGCAAGAGAATCAACCACACATGCACAATTGAATCAATTACACCAACAGAAATTTACTTGAAACAAAATATATTAATCTCAAATAAATCAGATCTGAACAAGTCAAAAATCCTGGGTCACACTGCCCAAACACAAGAATCCAAATTAACAGATACATCGTTCTAAATAAGCAACAAGAAATAAATGAAGATAGCAAAAGCTCCAGCCAACTAGAACTTTGGATCACCTACTCCATCGGGCAGCTGATCACCAAAATCTGCAATCAATAAATTGCGGGAGAAGGAAAAGAAAACAAGGTACCCGTCAATTGCAAGTTACAGCCTGCTTGTAATGCAGGATACAAGTACATGGGGAAACTAACAAATCTAAAGTAATAAGAAAACAAACATAGCATGGTAGAAGCGTGTCAACAAAAATGTAATATCTAACCTAAATCAGGAAATAAATCAGATAATATGGTATATCAACAGATACAGATAACATGTGTCAAGTGTCAAAGTCAAATAGCATGCAGACAGATACACAGATAGTGTCCGATAATAATGTCAAGAGATAGTGTCAGACAGATAACAGATAATCAGATAACAGATTGCCAGATACAGATAACAGATTCAGATTCAGATTCAGATACAGATATCAGATTCTTATAAGTCTTGTATTAATTACTAACAAGGTAGTACTTCATGTGTCATCCTTTTATCACATGGTTGCTACATTCAAAACAGTTACGTTTGTAGATTTCGTAGGGATCATATAAGGCCGTGTACTCAGGGTTCAGATAGATATCAGATAATCAGATCAGACAGATAGAACCTAGTGGTTCTGTTCTTCTCTACACCTTCTATAGGAAGTAATGTAGACAGGGTCAGATAACAGATCCAGACAGATAGATAGAACCTAGTGGTTCTCTTCTTCCCTACACCTTCCTATAGGAAGTAATGTAGACAGGGTCAGATAACAGATAGCAGATAATCATATGGGAAACACGGGCTCCCTTCTAAGTACACATTTCTATGTTTTCCCACTACTAGATCTTTCCCACAAACCCCGGCTTGGTTATTTATTATTATTCTCAAACAGGCATGTATAAGCATGAAACAGTGTCAAACTAACATAGTATGATCAGTATCAGGTCTAGGGAAACAAATAAATAATCATAGATGATATACGGTCACATAAACAAGCAAAACAGTGTATATTCATATTCAGGATAGCATGACAGTACAGTGTTAAAACAGGGAATCCCGTTGATAACAAAATGCAAATCTAGATCCGTCGAAGAATCTGGAAAATAGACTTCCACACGAATCCAGCGATTATAAATAAGTCATATAGTATTTCACAAAATCATAACTTAAAACTGATTTGAATCTAGAAAATACGTTCAGTCAGAAATCAGTAAAACAAATTCTCAGTCAGAAAAACAGCATTAAAACTTCTCAAATAAATCCTAGAAATATCTGGGGTAATCCCCTACATGTCTAGTTTTAAAATATAAAGTTTCATAATATTCCAGAAAAATTAGTTCAGTCAACAAAAATCGGAAAACATCAAGAAACGAAAGTTTGGCAAATCTGGAATTCCCAACACAGCTGTACAAAAACTGAAATATCTGGCAAACCGTGAAACGAAATCCAAATCCGCCAAGGGAGATGAAAATTGACAATAATCTAACTTTCATATTTCATAAATATTTTCCATACAGTAGAGGAAATATGGTGAAAATACGATTGTTTACAAAACAGCGAGCAAAATACAGCAAGTATAGCTTTCATAAACAAGCATGAAACGGCATATAAAACTCATCAATAAAATCCACCAAAATTCTGGATAATCCCTAGAAAGATATGGAAATACTGACCAAATTTTCAGATCAAAATAATATGTGTAGCACAAGTATCAAGATAATTTTAGTCATCAAAATCATCAAGAAACGAAATTGGGAAAAGATCTACACCTCTGTAGTAAAATAGTCATATCTCACACATACGAAAACGAAATCGAGCAAGGTCAGAGGGGTTGGAAAGAAGACGAATTTCTCTAAAACTCATGTTTTATACTGAAATTAAGATTCTGACCTTAATATGGTCTAAATTACTGATCTAGACAGAATATCGGCATAACACAGAATTTCCTCAAAATCCAAAATCAACATAGATTCAACGAAACTTGATTCAAATGCAACCAAACATGAAATCAAGTCTACCAAGTGTCCAAACATCATGGCATAGGGTACTTGACATATCTAAAACAAGTCTATCACATGGTTCTCAACAAATATCCAAATTCTCATAAGTAGTCTCACATACATGATCAAATCAAGAACAGGCAAAATCTAAGTTGTTTCATCTCAATATTGTGTCGTGAGGCAACTATGTTCAAATCACTATAGAGACAATATCAACAAGGGGTTTCACACATAATTGTCTCTAGAACCCAACTACACTACAAGCAATATTTTTGACTTGTATCATACAAAGGAATTTGAGTACAAGTTACTTGCCTGGGAGACGACGACGAGAACAGAGCAAGAACAAGAATAACGGAAACGGATTCCCAGCACGAACACCACGAACGGATCGAATCACGAACCAATCACGAACACACAATCACAAAATCAGACGGCTGAGATCAAAGATCAAGATCAAGATGATCGAATCAGATCGGATGGTCGGATTTCCCTGATGGTGCAGATAATGATGAAGATCAAGATCGATCGATCGAACGGCTGCGATCAAAGGAAATTGATGATCATCATGATCGTGACGATCAAGAAGAGATCGGACGGCTAGGATCTAATCAGATGGTCAAGATCAAGATCAACAAGATCGGACGGTCCACAATCAAAGCAATTAAGAACTCCAAGATTCAAAGATGATGATCATGATGATCGACGGCCCATGATCAAGGAAGATCAAACTCATAATCCAACAGCAGGGTGACCTACGATCAATCAGCAAGGTAACCCACGATCAACAGCAACCACTAGGTTCTTGGCTCCGGCATGATGGCACGACGATGACTGGATGGGACTGTCGGCGGCGGCGCGCTCAAGGTGGCGCGATGGTGGCGTCGGGGAGGCAGTGAGCACCAGGGGTGCACTGGTCATCGCAGTCACTGGCAGATGGGTGCTGGTGCGACAGGGCGCTGAAGGCTAGCATGACAAGAGAAGCAGGGGAGCACAGCCGGAGTGCGGCTGCTGGCATTGTAGTACAGGGGAAAGGCAGGACCAGGTAGAGGGACGATGCTGTCTGCCTGGGCATCAGGGTGTGCAGGCGGATGGGAGGGGAGAGGATGAGCGGGAGCAGCAAGGTCGGAGGAAAAAGAGGCCGGGAGAGAGAGATGGGATGAGGGTGACGATGGGTTTTGGAAAAGAGCAGGAGGTAGGGAAATAGCGGCTGAGTAAACAGGGGATAGAAGATGAAAAGGTGGAACATGAAATAAGTAGGTGTAGGGTTTAGGTATCGGGTCGGGTTGGGTTGAGATATAAATAGGGTAGGGTAAAGGGGATAATGGGTTGTATGGTAATTTTAAAAGTAGGTTTAATTGTTTAAATTGGGTATTTGGATTTAAAATATAAAAAAAAATAAAAAATTAACCAATAAGAAGTCGGATTATATATCCAAATATATATTGTACTATAATATGAAAATTATTTGAAATACTATAATACAATTATCAATAGAAATAGGTTTTAAATTAAGAATCAAGGATAAAAGATAAAAATAACAATAATAACACAAATAACAATAATCATAATAATAAAAATCATAAACATAAAAAAAATAATCCAAATCATAATAAAAAGATTTGTATTATAAAAAAACTAGTTATAAATAAACTACTGATTAAAAATAGGTTTTAACAGAAGATTTAATAACACATTTTAACAAAAGAGTTTGAAAGCAGAAAAATTAATTTACAAAAATTTTAAATACAGAAAAATACACATAAAATATGGGTTTGGGGAAACAGGGGTTACAACTAATCTGCCGGTTTAAAGGAATCCCACTCAACCTCTAGAGACTCACAAATCGAAATATCAACACAATTCTCACAATAAGATTTCTTAATTCCATCACCAAATCGTTTATATTAAGAAAACATCTTTAAATCACACAAATCCAAATTTATCTGAATACACAAAACTCTCTGAAATAAAATCTGAGATTAAATCTCTTAAACAACTGAGTTTTGCTTTTTGAAGTTATAAAAAAAATCACAAAACATCAATCCTTCAAAAATCTCATATATATTAAAAATCTGAAACTTTGACAGTACGATGGTAAAAATTGCATATCTTACAATCTGTAATTCGGATTGAGAATCTGTCAACTGTTATGAAAACTAGATGCACTGAGCTACAACTTCTATTTTATAAGTTTTAGGAAATTCCATCAGCAACTAAGTCAAAAACTCGTTCCAAACTGGATCATACAGCAGTTTTAGACAGCGCAAAATCCTTTTGAAAAGCTTGACAATACAGTAGAAAAAATTTCATATCTTACAATTTATAAGTCGGATTGAGGATACGTCAACTGTTCTGAAAACTAGACGCAGTGAGCTACAATTTCTATTTTATAAGTTTTAGAAAATTCCATCTGCAACTAAGTCAAAAACTCGTTCCAAATTGGAACATACAACAGTTTTAGACAGTTCAAAATCCTTTTGAAAAGCTTGACAGTACAGTAGGAAAAAAAATCATATCTTACAATCTATAGCTCGGATTGAGGATCTGTCAACTTTCTGAAAACTAGACGCAGTGAGCTATAATTTCTATTTTATAAGTTTTAGAAAATCCCATTTGAAACTAATTCAGAAACTCGTTCCAAACTGGAACATACAACAGTTTTAGACAGCTCAAAATCCTTTTGAAAAGGTTGACGGTACAGTCGAAAAAAATTCGTAGCTTACAATTCGGATTGAGGATATGTCAACTGTTCTGAAAACTAGATGCAGTGAGCTACAATTTCTATTTTATAAATTTTAGAAAATTCCATCTGCAGCTAAGTAAAAAACTTGCTCCAAACTGGGACATACTGCAGTTTTGACAGTGCATTTTCAGCCGCTTTGAAATTCGTATTTCTCACAACCGATACGTAGTTTTAAATATTTAAAAGCATGAATTCGTGAAATAAAAATCATGAGATGATCAAATACAACTTGTCTAATATACTGGAGTTCATAATTTAAATCAAACTCTCAATGAAATCCAGTGTTCTAAAAATTGCTAGGCGGTAGTCGGGCGGCCGATGAGGGCCTAGTGCCTAGACCTTGTAAGCGGGGCCTAGATGGCTAGGCGCTAGGCATTTATTTATTTATTTATTTTAGTTTAGTTTATTTTTGCCCCAAATTATCTTTTGGTTTTGTTTTGTTGTTCCATTATGCATTATCATGCTCTTTATTGCTTCTCATTCTTACTCTTAATTTTTCTCCTTGCTATTGCAAGATGAGCTTTAGATAGTCTAAAAGACACAAATGCATCAAGGTGTTGGTTTTGGTAACAGATTTTGGTAGAGCAGTTATTTGTCAAGATAAAGTATTGCTTCCCATCAGAATTTTAATGTCTTAATTAGATGTATCGGGAAAATAAACTATTATACTGGTTCCAGTTTATCTCTTTTGAAATATGGATTGACTTATCTTTTCATAATTAAAAGCATCGGTAGATTTGATATCTTAGAGGTAAACAGTATAGCACTAGTGGTTTTCAGTGAACTCCAACTTACAATTTGTAATGTTGAGTTGTGTGTTCTTCTATGAAAATAATTTTGGGAAAAAAATAAAGAAGTCATCTATTCCTAATCTGATGATTGTCTAAATATGTAGTAGCTATACAAGTATATATATTTTTGAATATAGAAAAATATTTGTTATCCTGTTTCATTGATAAGTTGATATCAGAACAATAACGCTAAATCTTCAAGATGAAAACAAACAACCAGACCATACCTACTACTACAAATAAATGACACCACCTAAGAACTATTACTACTACTACTACTACTACTACTACTAATATGAACCAAGTCTCTAATTACTTCTAGACCTGAAAATTATTTTTAAACGGGTTCAAATTGGGTCAGATCGGGTTAAGCTCTATTTTATGATCTGGGTCCGCCTAGGCTGCCCAGATCAACCTAGGCCGCTCAGACCCGTCTAGACCCGCCTGGACCCGTCTAGATCTGCCCAACAGGCCAAACTGATTTTTTCAAACGCCTAGGGCCTAGGCGAGTCGCCTGGAGACCGCCTAGCACCTAGGCACTGCCTAGATCGATTTTTAGAATAGTGATGAAATCACAAAAGAGCAATTTTTCAACAGAACTTCTCTAAATCAGGAAACTTATGAATATATATATGTATATATGTGTATATATATTAGTAAACCATAAAAATTCATTGTATTTGAGTAGTATAATGTTCAATCCAAATCTAAGTAACAAAATGAATCAAGGTTCAATCAAAACTTCGCAAAACACCAAAAATTTCACTTCAGTCTACATAACATTAGACACGAAGCCATCCCCAACTCAATTTCTTCAAAAACTTAATCTTTTGATCTCAAAAACCTCTTTGCAACTGGTTATACACATATACAACTAGTTAGATTAATTTTCCCCTTAACATATGCATCTACAACATTCATTTAGTCAAGTTCTTTTTATCAAAATATCAAAAACAGATCATACATATATGCACACACAGTAAAGACCCTTCTTTATTCATCTATATGCACTATACATCATACAACTCATCATAAACAATCAAATCAGCAAGAAAACAGTTCATCCATGAGTTATATTAAGTTCTTAATATTCTTAAGTCATCCATATAGAAATTCATTCATCCATTGCATAGTTTTCATGAAAAAATCTATTTTTAATTATTCATCCATCAATAATTTATTATATCATCATACAATCTTTTATCATGCATTCTAACAGAAAAATCATCGTATATAACATGCATAGAACAGCAAAAAATCAAACACATGTAACTCACCTTATTGAAGAATCAACCGAAAAATAATAAAGAGAAAAAGAAAAGCTCATTCCTTACAAAATCCAAGATCCTCGCTTCGAAACTCCAAGAAATTAATAATAAAAATAGTTCTTTTGTATTGTGTAGAGGGGAGGCGGCTGTAGCCGTTAATAAATAGTCAGGATCCTGATTTAATTAGGGTTTTACAAGTTTTTTTTGAAATATCCCTCAATAATTTATTTCATTACATATATAGACCTATCTTTAATAAATTAATTAAATAAGTTAAATAAATTAAAATAAAACCAAACCCCTTTACTACTGAGTTAGCCGGCCATCAGGCATAGCCCAGAAATTGAAAATTTTCGGATATGTACTCCAAGGTGGTAATTTTGCACAAAAATCCCTCTCTTTTTAATATTTGCAAATATGTCATAAAATATTCATAAAAATCCAAAAAATTCAGAATTATTATCTACTAATAAATATTATATTTTCCA
This sequence comes from Hemerocallis citrina, assembly GCA_017893485.1. Lineage (NCBI taxonomy): Eukaryota > Viridiplantae > Streptophyta > Magnoliopsida > Asparagales > Asphodelaceae > Hemerocallis > Hemerocallis citrina. The sequence continues at coordinate 39,161,873 of CM030365.1, forward strand.
AATAAAATTTTCGACTTTTAGTTTCTAAGAAAAATATTTGCACATGGTCCAACTTAAATTTTATATTTGCAAAAATACCATATTTGTTTAAATCTTTACCAAATCAACTCTAAATAAATTTTAAATAAATTTTATCTTCAATGATGACCATGGCAAGCCCAAAAAGTAGCAAAAATAAATTTTCATTATTTGTTTGAGATCCAATCGGCTTTTTACATAAAAGCCCCTCTTTCGAAGTATTTATAAAAATAGTTTCTTTATTCAAAAAAATCCCAAAATTTAGGATATACTTAATTATAAACAGGAGAATTTATTCAGAAATTTGAAAGTGGAGATTTTCTCCAAAAAAATATTTGCACGTGTAAAATCGACAAATTCATAATGTAGCCCAATTAATTCAAATATATCTAAAAATTAAAATATCATAAACAAATGAGAAGAATCAATCATTAACCAAAAAATTTTAAGAATTCAAAATTTTCTAACCTTTGCACGTGTGATGCACGTGCAAAATTGTAATTTGAAGAAAATAGTCAAAATAGTCAACTTTACCAATTTAATATTATTTAATAATGCAAAATAAATTATTTTATTTTGCGGGGTGTTACATCACTCCCCCCTTAGAATAGTTCTGTCCTCAGAACTACTCCAAGCGAAAGAAAACAAAATACAAAACTTACAAGATAGTTTTGAAAATTTACTCTATCATTATTTTAGTAAGGTTTAATTACTAAGTAAAACAAAAACAACATATAATTATAGCTCGAAAAGTAAAATGTGGAAATTGACATGGCAAAAGTATAAGAAATCCATTTGAATTAATCCCAAAACGTGAGAAAATAGTAAAACTATTCTTATAGAATAAGAAGACAAAAGTGAAGAGTTAAAACCCAAACATTATCAAAAGTTAATAACAATACAAACAACGAAGGAACACAAACTTTAAAGGTTATATAAAAAAATTAGTTTTGCAAAAAATAACCAGTCAAGATACATAGAAAGACGAACAAATTTAGTCAAGTAAAGAAAATATTAATAACAATGAATGTACAAGACAAAGAATAATGAGTATACTAGTGAATGTTGACATTATAATCAATATTCTAAAAGCACATTAAAAGGTAACGGACAAAATAGACCAAAATATATATGCAAGAAGACTTAAAAGAAGTTCATTGAATATTACAAAATTAAGCGTCAAATCATTAATTAGGACGTGGAAACAAAAGTAACTGAGAAATCTAAAATGCTACAGAATTGAGAAACGGTAGCAATAAATAGTAATTACAAAAGAACGAAAGCTTAGACCATAGTTGATGTACTCCATCTTGACATAAACATAAAAATTTCGTAAACACAAAATAGAGTAAAATCAACTATACTAGTTCAAATTATATAGAAACATAAAGTGTAATTGTATAAACAAAATTTCATAAAGAAAAGATTTCTTTACCATTAGTATCATTATATAAGTAAAAGTCTTGAAATATCAATTAGCAAATAGTTAGAAAATCTCTTTTGTTGTGGGTTTGCCTCATTAATGTCTACCTGCAGACTTGCCTCCTTAACATCAAGTTGCAGATATGCCTCCACGACATCAGGTTGCAGGTTTCCGTCTTGATATTCGGTTGTACATTTTGCCTCACCGACATCCAGTTGCAATTTGCCTCCATTGACGTCTAGTTGCATATTTGCCCTCTCGACATCAGGTTGCACCGAAATGGTGAAATGGAAGATGTAACCTTCCATATGAAAATAGATATTGGACATTTAATTTAAGTATGATGTTATGTTTTGAAATTCTTGATATAAAAATATTAGCAAAAGTAAGAAATGGAGTTGAAAGTCACACGATTGAATATTAAAATAGATGTATAGATTATAAATATCAAACACAATGGTACAAATTAGCAATAGTGAAAATAATTTATAAAAGTAAGGAGAAAAACAGAATGAAATACATGCATAAGCATAGATGCGAAAGTGAATGAGAAAATAAGTATGCAGTGTAGTAAATTTACACAATAAATATATTATAAAATATACAGTAATGTAGGAATTGAACAAGTGTAAAATGATATGCATAGTAAGTATGTTGAAATATATGATACATATATTGTAATTAGTATGAAGTACATGTAGAAATCAAGAATGTAGTGATAATAAAAATTAAGTAAAATATAAGTAGTGAGTGCATATAGTACATTCGAGAAGTATAAATCAACAAAATTAATAAGTAGCTATAAATGGTGAAAAGTAAATATAACAAAAGCAGTAAACAATACGTAATAATAAAGGTATTGAATATAAGGTGCAAAAACATAATTAATAATAAAAATTTAAATGTGCAGAGATATATCAGATTTATATGAGTAAAATATCACAATCAATTTTAAATGCTGCGAAATAAATAAGACAATACAAAATAATGGAAAATATAGTATCAAAAAATCCAAGTATATATAATGAAAGTAAATATGAAAAAATCAAATTTTATAATCTAGTAAAAATAATAATGAAAGAAAATAGGAGTAGCAATAATAACTTAACACGTAGTAATTCAAAACTTAATGTAATATGTAAAAGTAATAGCAAAATATACGAGTAACGTAAAAGCGCATGAAAGTAAGAAAGATAAAAACGTCAAGAAAGAAATGAGTAAGAGTTGCAAAATAAAATTGTGCTTGTGAAATGCTAAAGGATGCACTATTGAATACAGCAAAAGTTGCAAAATAATAATTTGGACAAAAGAATAAAAAGTAAGAACCAATAGTAAAGTCATAGAAACAATTTTAAAAGAAAAACAAGACGATTAGTGAAAGCTTAATGATTGTACTAATGAATAAAAATAATATAAACTCGGTTAGAGATATAGAAACTAAAAATAGAATCAATCACTGAAAATATAAGAAACCGAATAAAAAGTAGAAATAAGTTAATTTACACAAAAGTTATCTAGTAAGCAAACAAATGTAAAACAGTAAAAGTGATAGGATACAAGAGTGAGAACTAAAAAACTAAGAAACATAAAAAAATACGAGAGAATAAATAATTAAAAGAAGGTAGCGGAAGATAATTAAATTTAATAACTGGAAAAAAAATACCGGTGAAAATTATAGAATCCAAAAGGTATACACAGTGAGTAAACTAGGAAAAGATATAGTGAGCATTAGTCAGTAAGATAGAAAGGATACAAGTTGAAGGGATAATACCTTAACAACAACAACAATAACAAAGCCTTTTTCCCAACTAGTTGGAGTCGGTTACATTAATCCTGGTTTTCCATTCTGCTCGGTTTAGTGCAATATCTTCTGTAAAGTCACAAGCTATCATATCTTTTTTTCACCGTTTTCATTCAAGTTAGTTTAGGTCTTCCTCTACCCCTAACTCTACCCTTAATAATCCTTAATTTAACTCCGCCATTGCCTGTCCCAAGCCAGGTATCCAGCCACAAACCAGGTAAGGAGGGGGTTGCATTAGGCAGTTGACAGCCAGCATAAAATTTTGTCAAATCATATGAACATGAAGGGATAATACCTTACATTGTAACACCCCGCAAAATTTAAATGACAATTTTGTCCTCGGGTGTTACGCACGTTCATTTTGTACTGTTATTAATTATATCCATAACGCATTTTCATATGTATTTTTGAATTCCAATTATTTATGCAATTCCGTATTCTTAAAATTCCATTTGAGACAACTCAAATGCTAAATTTCAATCTTTGAGTTTTACGTGCTTTTTACGTATTAATCGATGCACGTGTCGATTCTGGACATTCCACCGTTACGTGCAAAGTTTTCGATGGGTTTCAATTATTTATTTTTATAAACATGTTTAAATTCATTTTTGTAAATAGAATTCAATTTTTTGTCTATTATAATTAAAATAAATTTTTACGTGCAATACACGTGTTTTCTGTATGTTTGAGTATATCATAGAAAATGTATATTAAATATACTTTATGTTGCATCCCAATTAACTATAAATATTTTTCGGTCGATAAAGTCAATTTTTGTATTTTTGAGATTTTACGGGCGACGCACGTGTTTTGGTGCACGTGTTTTAAGCGTATTATTCTTTCAAAATGAATTTCATGAAATTGTGTGTGTCTATTTTAATTGTGCATGAAAAGTATAATTTTAAAGTTAAGTTTTTATATTTATTACATATATAAATAAATTGTTTTAAAGAGATTAAATAAATAAATTGTTCTGTACACAAAGCATGTGCACGTGCACACGTGCGATGTGCACACTTTTGAGGACCGGGCTACTTATGAGAAGAGAGAATTCTGAAAGTTTGATTTTGAAAATAGGAGGAAAAGCAAGTTACAAATTTAATTAATGGGGTTAGTGGTATTCATGTGAGGGGTGGTTATTATAACTACCCATTATTAATCTATAAATATGCCCTCTTAGTCTCTCATTCTGTCATCTCTTCTCCTCCCTCTCTCCTGCCATTTTCGAGAAGAAAAACCAACCAAAAGCAACAAAGCCTTGCCCATTTTTCCACCTAATTACCTATCCCACATGCCTATATACATATACTAATATATTTATGTGTACATACATAGTATATGCATATAAAAGAAGATGAGGAGGTGCTATTGGTTTACCAAAAGTGGAGTTGGAGGCTCACTCTTGCTGACTGAAAGTGAAGTGGAGACTTGCTTTGGTGCACGGATTTCGAGGAAGTTACAATTGGAGTTTTCTTTAGGAGCTTCTAATTCTAGGAGTTCATTTGAGTACTATTTCTTCAACTTTAGGTGGGTGTTTCTTAAATGCTTTCTAAATTAAGAATAGAAATTTGCATGATAGATGATATATAATTTATTTGGTTGAAATTGAATTGATTGCATGCAAATTAATGTAGAAATGGATCGTTAAATTTTGATTGGTGTGGTAGATGCAAATTATTATTCCATTTTCTAAATGATTATGATTGTTAGTTGAGATGCTAGAATTGAAATGATTTATATGAAATTGATGCATGTTGAGACATGATTAGAATAATGCAAATATGTTGTTTGTTGAGAATGTGGCAAAGAAGTGTGATTATAACCTCAAAATATTATTTATACGAGTATAGAGATTTCTTGTAAAAGTAATTTTGATAAAAGAAAATAGTTTATTTGGAAAATTGATTGAATATGTGTTTTGATGCATTTTAAGGATTTCATTGAAAAAAAAAAGAGAAACTTGAGAATTTGATAACATATACGATATTGTTTTTAAAAGGAATATATTCTGGAAATGATCTATATTTTATATATGGAAGTACAAATCGATTAAAAAGATCGAAAAATATATGCAAGCTCCAAATTGTGTGATTGACAGTCGACTGACTATTTCCACAGTCGACTGGAAAGTATAAGAAATTGAGTTTTCGTCGGCAGGACAGTCGACTGACTACTTCCACAGTCGACTGCTGCTGTCCTGAATTTTGGTGTTTGAGCTTTCAAAGTATTAGCGGAATAGCCGACTAGTTCCTTGTCAACAGTCGACTGAACCGACTGAAATGTTTTGATGTTCGCAGAGCAGTCGACTGATACTGTCACCAGTCTACTGAATCGAACTGTTTTCTAGTTCTTGAGTTAGATTGGATCTTTGATAAATGAAAATTAATTAAGCTTGAATATGAGATTTTATGGTTATTAATATTTGATTGATTTTATTGTGAAATACACACTAGGATATGAATGGTTAAATCGATATAGATACCTAATTGAATTGTTCTCATGTTATGAGATTATAAAAGAAATGTTTTGAGAAAGAGTTTGTGAACAAAAGAAATGGAAATGATTATTTGAGGTTAATTATGAAATATTGATGATCTCTAGAAAGAGATAGTTGTTGGAATCTAGAGGCTAGGCGAGACCCTAGTGACCGGCAGTTTTATTTATGATTTTGGGAGCTAACCGTTGAGGGTTGAGCGTCTCTTGAGAAGTAGCCAGGTAGGCTGACTGTCTCTATTGTTTTGATTTAAGTCCGGTAGGGTAAGCTAGCTCTAGGTTGTGATGATTTTCTTTTAAAACAAACATTGTAGGGATGTAATGAAAGTATGAGGAAAACACAAGTATGAGGGCCATTGGATGGATGTTGTGAGGGTATGCACAGGCTGTCTTCACGATGCGTCGTGACATGACGTGGATACTACTCCAGAGTACCATCCCGGTGGCGACGCTTGTGGGATGTTTGGTGACTATGGGTGGTGCCATTGTTCCAAGGCGGAGGCTGAATTGTCCATAGATTGCCTGCTCGATGTGTCGTGTCAGTGCATGGGATTCCCCTCCAGATTGCCTGGACATGGGCTCACAGATCATCGAACATCTAGGATACTTATCGAAATTACAGATAGATACATAGTGAAGATGTGATGAAAGTAGAAGGAAAACACGAGTATGAGGGCCATCGGATTGGCGGTGTGAGAGTGATCCATAGGCTGCCTGCTTGTTGCGTCAAGACATGGCATGGGCACTACTCCAGAATTATCGTCCCGGTGGCGACGCTTGTGGGATGTTTGGTGACTGCAAGAGGATCGTGTGCCATGAAGTGAGGCTGAATTGCCACAGGCTGTCTTCACGATGCGTCGTGACATGACGTGGGACTCCCCTCCAGGATTTTCTTTACACGTGCTTGTACTCATAGATCATCTAAGATACCTACCGTAATTACAGTAGTAGACTAAGTCATGGCGAGGGATTGAACCCTACAAAGATGAAGAGCGATTAAGGGCTTGCCCTCGGACCTATGTAGTATGGGATGTATAGAATCCGAACAAGTGTGCATTAGTGTCATGTAATATAAATAACTGTATTAAGGACTAAGTGCACCGCACAATACGACATCAACAGGATAGTCCCTTTGTAACTTTGTTTGTGATCAAGTTTGTGTTTGCTAAAGTATTTAAGGATCGTTATACTGTTCCGGCATAGAGAGGATGGCCGTGTATAATATTTCGTCAGTTGTAAGCAACTGACGTGCCCACAGTTTTATATGCAGGAATTGGAGTTACATGAAGATATAAAGATGATTTGATGCTGTTGACTACTTAAATGTTAAAGTTGTAACAATTGTACTTTATTTATTGTTGTATTTTATTGTTTCCGCTACGTATTGATGTAAAGGACTCTGATGTAATCGTTGTTGAAATAAAAGTTTTAAAATTCCTTGTAAAATTGTACGAATGAAGTGTAAAGATCCTGTGGAAATCTCGAATTCAGCTGTTTTTGGAATTCGGGGTGTTACATACATAATAAAATATCAAATGAATAAAGAGAACAAAAGAGGTCAAAAAAAGCTAGTGAGAAAAGTATATGCTTTATGCAAATATAACCAATACACTTGTGATAAAGAAATTTTATTCAAGTCTAGGCATACAAACAGTCTAAATCTCACTACAGGCCTTCATGATCACCAAAGTACTCACACTTCTAATGTCCACCTAGGTATCCATACATTTAATGTCCACTTGTGTACTCACACATCTAATGTCCGCCTAGATTCTCACATCAAATATCCATTTATGTTTATTCCCCATACCATGTTTAAAATTACTAATTGAAGCATGCTCTGATACCAACTCTATAGCGCCCCGAATTTTCAATAAATAAAATTAGAAATACTTTGCACAAATTCCAGAATCAACTTCTATTGTAATCATAAACACAGAAACCAAATACAAGGAAATTTAAAATTTTTTATTACATCAATTCTTTACATAGCACAGCAGAAATTAAACACCTTAAATTACAATTTCTTTCTTTTACAACTCATTCTTTTACAATTTGCATAAGCCACATTATCATTCTACCACAAGCATCCAATCCCAAGCTAACACTACCTACCTGTAAAACATGATGCAAGAGATAACCCAAACCCCCAAAACTACAGAGGTCAACTATAACAGTGTGAGTGACATCAAAGAAAATACAATTTAAATGAAAAGTAAAAAATAAATTCATAATCAACACGTACCCATAGTAGTAACAACGGAATATGAAATAACGATAAATAAAACATAAAACATCAAGTGAAACTTAGCTAAGTGTCAAGTGTAGGAAAACAGGAAAACATCATGCATAAAACAAGTCAAGAAAATACAAATGCAGTATGATGACTCTCTAATGCATACTTGTCGGATTCTATGCATTCCATACTACATAGGTCTGCTACAAGCCCTTATCGTTCTCCACTTTAAAGGGTTAAATCCCTCATCATGCAACTAATCCTACTACAGTGATAGAAACAAGATCTAGAATGCTCCTCGAATAGGCCGGACAACCCTCGATGCGCAAGCATCATGTAAGCAGAGCTCAAAAGCCGGAGAATCGTGACATATTTTTGATTTCTTTTTGTTCTATGCATGTTATATACGATGATTTGTCTATTAGAATGCATGATAGAAGATTGTATGATGATATAATGAATTATTGATGGATGGATGATTAAAAATTGATCTTTTCATGAAAACTATGCAATTGATGAATGAATTTATATATGGATGACTTAAGAATATTAAGAACTTAATATAACTCATGGATGTACTCTTTTCTTGCTGATTTGATTGTTTATGGTGAGTTGTATGATGTATAGTGCATATAGATGAATAAAGAAGGGTTTGTACTGTGTGTGCATATATATATGATTTGTTTTGATATTTTGATAAAAAGAACTTTACTAAATGAATGTTGTAGATGCATATAATCATGGAAAAATTAATCTAACTAGTTGTATATGTGTATAACCAGTTGCAAAGAGGTTTTTGAGATCAAAGGATTAAGTTTTTGAAGAAATTGAGTTGGGGATGGCTTCGGGTCTGAAATGCAGACCGAAGTGAAAATTCTGGTGTTTTGCGATGTTTTGATTGAACCTTGATTCATATTGTTACTGAGATTTTAATTGAACATTATACTACTCAAATACAATGAATTTTGATGGTTTACTGATATATATACACATATGTACATATATATTCATAAGTTTCCTGATTTGAAGAAGTTTTGTTGAAAATTTGCTCTTTTGTGATTTTGTTGAGAGGTTTATTCAAATTATGAACTCTAGTATATTAGACAAGTTGTATTTGATCATCTCAGGATTTTTATTTTACGAATTTATACTTTTAAAGATTTAAAACTACGTATCGGTTGTGAGAAACACGAATTTCAAAGCGGCTGAAAATGCACTGTCAAAACTACTATATGTTTTAGTTTGGAGCGAGTTTTTGACTTACCTGGAGATGGACTTTTCAAAAACTTATAAAATAGAAATTGTAGCTCCCTGCGTCTAGTTTTCAGAACAGTTGACGGATCCTCAATCCGAGTTATAGATTGCAAGATATGAATTTTTTTTCTACTGTATTGTCAAGCTTTTCAAAAGGATTTTGAGCTGTCTAAAATTGTTGTATGTTCCAGTTTGGAACAAGTTTTTGACTTAGTTGCAGATGGAATTTTCTAACACTTATAAAATAGAAATTGTAGCTCACTGCGTCTAGTTTTCAGAATAGATGACGGATCCTCAATCCGACTTATAGATAGTAAGATATGAATTCATTTCTATTGTACTGTCAAGCTTTTCAAAAGGATTTTGAGCTGTCTAAAACTGATGTATGTTCCAGATTGGAACGAGTTTTTGACTTAGTTACAGATGGAATTTTCTAAAACTTATAAAATTGAAGTTGTAGCTCACTGCATTTAGTTTTCAGAACAGTTGACGGATCCTCTATCCGACTAATAGATTGTAAGATATACAATTTTTACCATCGTACTGTCATAGTTTTAGATTTTTAATATATGCGATTTTCGAAGTATTTATGTTTGCAAAATTCATTTGTTTAAGAGATTTAATCTCATATTTTATTTTAGGGAATTTTGTGAGTATTCAGATAAATTTGGATTTGTGTGATTTAAAAAAGTTTTCTTAATATAAACGATTTGGTGATGAAATTAAGAAATTTTATTGTGAGAATTGTGTTGAAATTTCAATTTGTGAGTCTCTAGAGGTTGAGTGGAATTCCTGTAAACTGCCAGATGAGTTTTCGTGGTTATTGGCCAGTTGGGCTTTGGGGTTGTTTTGGTGGAATTATGTCTGGCAAGGTACACCAACTCTAGAGAGGGGAAAGTCATGTTTTAATAAATAATAATCAACTTAAGGACAGACACTAGTAGAGATGTGCTAGAACTTGGGAAACGTAAGTATGGATCTGTTGTTAGTCCAACAGATGTATTCTAAGACTGTGTGTTGTTGTGTCCCGAGAGGACATATGGTATGTTCGCGTGTCCGAGTGTCAGCAGGCCTATTCACGGAACATACGGTGCATTCGCGAGTCGAGGGTCGACAGGCCTATTCACGGATTGTACTGTGTATCTGCACGTCGAGGGTCGGCAGGCCTATTCGTGGGGTACACAGGAAGGAGGTGATTCTCCTACTTTTGACTACTCTATTTATATTCTAAATTATAAAACTTTATATTCTGTGTAAAATATTTGAATTTTGATACCACTAAAAACCTTATCACGCCCCGCTTCCCAAAAGAAAATACGGAATACGGATAGGTGACTAAGCCCAGCGAATGATTTTCATCATCCATAAGCTGTTCAGAAACATTATAACATCTCACAAGAATAACCAGAGTCTAGAAGTCAACCAAGCATGCATATATGAATCAAAATACCAACAAGAATACTTGAAACAAAATCATTGTAATCTCAAATAATCCAGATCTGAATAAGTCAATATCCTGCGTCACATTGCCCAAATACAAATAAATCCAAGTAATCAAGTACAATTATTCTAAATAAACAAAAAAAAATAATAATAGCAAAATTCTAGCAACGAGTATCTCAGGTCACCAACTCCATCTAGCAACTGTTCTAAAAAATCTGCAATTTAATAAATTGTAGGAAAAGAAAAAAGAAAACAAACTTCCGTCAATGCAAGTTACGGGCCGCTTATAGTGCAGGATACAAGTACATGGAAAGGGTAAACAACATAGCATGAAATAAACATGATAACAATATAGAACAACTAGCATGGCAAGATAAACAAGTGTAAGTAGCATGTATCAAGTGTCAAGTGAAACAAGTATCATGTAAACGAGTAACAAGTAGCAAATATCATGTGTCAAGTATCAAGTATCATCTAATCACGTACAGGTAATCAAGTATCAAGTATCATGTTCAAGTGTCATGGTCAAGTCTTGTAGTTATTACTATTTAGGTAGCACTTCATGCATCCCAGTTTTTAATACATGGTTGCTACATTTAAACAATTTCGTTTAGATTTCATAGTGGATCATAGAGGGCAGTGTACTCAGGGACAAGTATCAAGTAATCGAGCTCCAAGCTACAAGTATCGTGTATCATGTATCACGTGTCAAGTTGTGCAAGTGGCAAGTAATCACGTGTCAAGCGTGCAAGTGTCAAGTAATCACATGTTAAGTATCAAGTATCAAGTCATCACTTAGGATCTGTGGATCCCCTTCCGAGTACACGTTTCTGTATTTTCCACTATTAAATCTTTTCCTTAAATCCCGGCATGGTTATTTATTATTATTATCATACAGGCATGTGCGAGTACAAAACATGGAAACAATAACATGGTATGATCAAGTAACAAGTTCAGATTGCAAGATAAGCATGCACGGGTAAATAACAACTCATAAAAGGGTGGGACAACGAAAATTCTAGTTCAGGATAGTAAGACAGTACTACACTAAAACAAGGATTCTAGTTGCTACAAATATGCAAATCTAGATCTGTCACTGAATCTGGAAAATAGACTCCCGACCGAATCCAGCGAATATATATAAGACATATAGTATTTTACAAAAACAAAAGTCCAAACTGAATTGAAACCAGAAAACATGTTCAGCAATAAATCAGAAGATTGTATTCAAAGTCAGGAAAATAGCATGAAAACTCATTAAATAAACCCACGAAAAATCTGGGGTATTCCCCTATATGTGAAACTTCAGAATATAAAGTTTTATAATTTTTCAATATAAATGGAGTAGTCAAGTAAAATCAGAAAATGTCAAGATGCAGTAGTTTTGTAAATCTGGAATCACAAACACTACAGTACGAAAAGAGACATATCTCACACCATAAATTGAAATCCAAATCTATCAAAAGGGTGATAAAGTAAATACAGTAGGATAACTTTCATATTTACAAATATTTTACACAGAGTAAGTAGAATTAGGTCGAAAATCAATTTCTTTACTGAACAGTTTGAAATTTCTTAATGTACAGTAATTGTTTGGTAACATAGAACGGTTTGTAAAACTCATCAAATAAATCCACAAAAATTCAAGGTTAATCCCAATCAAGTATATTTGTTAGTGCAAAATTTTAGATCAAAATAATACCTTTAACATCATGATAAAAATAGATTACTCTTCAGAATTCATAGCACACAAAATCTGAAAATCTCTTTATACCTCTGTAGTAAAATAGACATAACACACAAACCATAAAACGAAAATGAGATTTGTGAAAAGGGTTGGAAAAACTAACAAAGTAGTCAAGTAAAATCATATATGTCTCTTTTCTAATTATAAAATCTTGTGAGATGTTGTAATGTTTCTGAACAGCTTATGGATGATGAAAATCATTCGCTGGGCTTAGTCACCTATCCGTATTCCGTATTCTCTTTTGGGAAGCGGAGCGTGATAAGATTTTTAGTGGTATCAAAGCCCAGGTTTGGCTAATGTATTAGTTTAACTGATATATTAGACAAGCTTCGCTCGAACTGGGATCGGCTCAACATTTCACCAACCATGCATACATAAATGAATTATAAATCAACTTTGATCTGGATGCTAATTGTTTTTGGTTTTGTGTAGACTATGACTCGTAGAGGTTCTACTTCTCGTCCCTAGGAAGATCTGCCTGGGCTTGAGGCTGTCACCACTATGTTGGAACGGCTGATTAATATGCAGCAGAACCACAGTGACTTGGTGATGGCTACTTTAGAAGCTTCTTGTGTCCCGCCGCCTGCTGTGCCTATACAAGTAGCTCTTCCTCCTCGTCCGGGTACAATCACAAACTTCATGAGGCTGCATCCCGACATGTTTTTAGGGGCACTAAGATGCTTGTGGAGGCACAATAGTGGCTGATTTGGACTAAGCAATTGCTTTTGGCGGGTAGAGTGGCAGATGCAGATGGAGTGGATGTGGATGAGATAGCCATCTAGCTGGTGGATCTGGCTCATATTTGGTGGAGGTCCGAGTCTGAAAGGCTCAAACGATCGATCACTTGGGCCACTTTCACTAGGAGCTTCTTGGGGAAGTTCTTCCCTAGCATCACTAGAGTTGTGATAGAACAAAAATTACTAGCCCTGAAACAGGTTGGTCGTTATTTGTAATTTTGAAATTTTGTTACATATTGTCCATGCAATGTTGTAATATTAGACTTTCTTGAAACAGGGATCCAGGTCTGTGGATGAGTATGCAGATGAATTTACTAAACTTAGCGACTTCGTAGCCGTTCTTGTGGCAAACGAAGAGGACAGGGCTCGTAGGTTCATTTTGGGGCTTGAGCGAGACATTAAGGTGCAGCTTGTCTCACTCCGCTTGCGTACTTATGCTGAGGCTCTCGAGGTAGCTCGAGTCAGGAGCAGGCTCATGGTGGATTGGCTCCTTCTCAGCGGACTGTTCCGTACTCTGTTGCTAGGTCTACTGGTGGGCCTATTCGGAGGTCTGTCCCAGCCCCTCCGGTCAAGGCAGCTCCTTACTCTTCTGCAGGTCCTCAGAGGGTTGGTTTTCGACTTTTGTCGACTTTCGAGGCATGAGTTCAAGGACTGCAGGCGTGCTAATCGTCGCTATTTTGGAAGTGGTGATGCTGACCATTCAGTGCGGGACTACCCACAGTTGGCTCTTCCAGCCAAAGGTCCAGTTCAACAGGTTGCCCCAGCTCGTAGTCCAGTCAGGCCAGCGCTTCCTTCGCAGTGCTAGATTGTCGGTCAGAGGACCGCTGCCCCCAGGAGAGGTCAGGCTTTCAACCTGACTTCTGCTGATGCTGAGTCAGCAAAGGGTGTTGTTGCAGGTATATTTACTTTTATTGTTTTATTGGTTTGTTGTATCTCTTTTTGCTTCTTTCCACTTCTCTTGCATTGTTTCTTTCATATTTATCTTTCTGTATTTTGTTTTTCCTCACCCCTGTTCATCCTTTTTTATTCTGTCTCTTTTGATTCTGCCTTAGGTGTCTTCCTTGTTTGCTCTTTTCCTGTTCATGTTTTTCTTATTCCGGGGCAACTCATTCTTTTGTCTCCTCTCGATTTGTTTCTCACCATCAGTTGCAGTGCAGCAACATGTTAGAGGCATGGAATATTTAAATTGGTGGTGGAGTTATCATTTGTTCCGGGAGTGCAGGCAGTGTCCCGTAGTTATTGGTGGCGCAGATTTCAAAGCCAACCTTATTGTAATTGGGAATTCGGGATTCGACATCATTCTGGGTATGGATTGGTTAAGTGAAACTCACGCCATTATTGTTTGTTGTGCCAAGAAAGTTGTGTTCCGGATCCCAAATCGCATAGAGTTTGAGTTCCATGTCGGGGAGATGTTACTTGGCCGAGCTGAGATTGCAGTTGATAAGGAGGTTTGTATGATAGAATTGCATTCAGGGTGTGAGGCTGCGCCTCTAGTAGTGCGAGATTTTCTAGATATTTTTCTAGAGGAGTTGCCTGACTTACCTCCTGATAGGAATGTGGAGTTCAGTATTGAAGTTCAGCAAGGTACAGTGCCTATATCGAAGAGTCCTTACAGGATGGCACCGGTTGAGTTAGCAGAGCTTAAGGTGCAGATTCAGGAGTTGTTAGATTTGGGGTTCATCAGACCCAGTGTTTTGCCTTTGGGTGCTCCAGTCCGTTTTTTCAACGAGAAGGATGGTAGTCGTCGACGACTGTGCGTGGATTATCGAAAACTGAACAGTGTTACTGTGAAGAACCGGTATCCGTTGCCCAAGATCGATTATTTTGTTTGATCAGTTGAGTGGGGGTGTTGTTTTCTCGAAGTTGGATCTCCGTTCTGGGTACCATCAGGTCAAAGTGAAGGCGACTGATGTACAGAAGACTGCATTCAGGACTAGATATGGGTATTATGAGTATTTTGTGATGTCGTTCGGGGTCACGAACGCGCCTGCTGTATTCATGAGTCTTATGAACCAGGTCTTCTGTCAGTTCTTGGATAGATTAGTGGTGGTCTTCATTAATGACATTTTGGTGTATTCTCGGAATCAGGAAGATCATCCTTAGCATCTTAGGTTGGTTTTGTAGACTTTGAGAAAAAATCAGTTCTATGGGAAACTCAGCAAGTGTGAGTTTTGGGTCGACAGGGTCTTTTTCTTAGGGCATATTATCTCGGGCAATGGTATTTCTGTGGATCCAGCTAAGGTTGAGGCTGTGAAGGATTGTCCTGTTCCCAAGTAAGTTTTAGAGGTCAGGAGTTTTCTTGGTTTAGCTGGCTATTATCGAAAATTCGTCCAAAATTTTTCGAAGATAGCCGAACCATTGACTAAGCTGACTAGGAAGGATCAGAAGTTTTGTTGGTCTGAGGCTTTTGCTGAGTTGAAGAGTTGGTTGACGTCAGCGCCAGTGTTGACTATTCCAGATGGTTCAGGCGGATTTGTAATTCACTGTGATGCTTCTGGTAAGGGTTTCGGAGCAGTTCTAATGCAGAAGGGCCGAGTCATTGCGTATGCATCGTGGCAGATGAGGCTGCATGAGAAGAACTATCTGACTCATGACTTGGAGTTAGCGGCAGTGATCTATGCTTTGAAGCTGTAGAGACATTATTTACTTAGGAACCGAGTGGAGATCTTTACAGACCATAAAAGTCTCAAGTACGTCTTCACTCAAAAGGAATTAAACATGAGGCAAAGGCTTTGGTTGGAACTTATGGCCGATTATGACATCAGTTTGCAATACCATCCTGGTAGAGTAAACTTAGTGCCAGATGCGTTGAGCAGGAGACATATCTTTGATACCACCAAGATGCAGAAAACTTGTAGCTCACTGCGTCTAGTTTTGGAACAAGTTTTTGACTTAGTTGCAGATGGAATTTTCTAACTCTTATAAAATAGAAATTGTAGCTCACTACGTCTAGTTTTCAGAATAGTTGGATCGAACAACATAGTTTGGATCCTCAATCCGAGTTATAGATTGCAAAATATGAATTTTTTTCTACTGTACTGTCAAGCTTTTCAAAAGGATTTTGAGCTGTCTAAAATTGTTGTATGTTCCAGTTTGGAACAAGTTTTTGACTTAGTTGCAGATGGAATTTTCTAACACTTATAAAATAAAGAACAAAAGTTGTTTTATATATTTGAATGATATCTGTTATGGTAGTGCACAATTGAGTAATGGACTTTATAAACTTGACCTCGAAATGTTTTTCTATAATATAATACTAAGAGGTTTGAATTAAATAATACAAACCCAACTTATCTCTGGCATTGTCATTTGGGCCACATAAATGAGAACCGTATATCCAAACTCCATAAAGATTGATTCTGAACTCATCTGATTTTGAATCATATGAGGTATGTGAACCTTGTTTGTTGGGCAAGATGATAAAGCTCTATTCACTGGAAAATGTGAAAGGGCTAGTGATCTTTTAGGTCTAATACATAGTGATGTCTACAGACCTTTCAACACACTGACTAAAGGAGGTTTTCAGCACTTCATTATATTTATTGATGATTTCAGTAGATAAGGGTTTGGGTATCTAATGAAACATAAATCAGAATCATTTGAAAAGTTCAAAGAATTCTAGAATGAGGTACAAAAGCTACGCAACAATAGAGTAGGCGCGCCGCCCACAAAATGTTTGAATGATTGGGTAAAGAGCGAACTTCTTATATGAGGGGATCCGATGCATCCACCAGAGCGAAGCAGCGTTCCATTCTTTTTGGCGGCATACTTCCGCATTGGTAGCGAGTGAAGCGCAACAATCCCATTCATCATTTTTGATCTACATAAACCAAAGCCCATAGCACTGGCGACATCTCCGGCATAAATGCGAGTATGTATAGCTGATATAGGATCGTATGGAACAGGATTTGATTCTACAAACAGTTCGGTACGAACGAAGAAATTTCAAACAAAAGGATCAGAACTCGCTGATAGGAAAGGAGAAAATGGGCATTTTCTTAGCAATAATTATTGCAGCAGGATAATGGCTAGGAGGATTTGAAAGGCATTATGATCCTTCGATCAGATCGAGGTGGTGAGTACTTAATCCAAGTATTTGATGACTGTAACATCTCACAAAATAGTATATATAACTATTTTGTGTATTAATCCGTTCACGATTGAGAGTCGCGCGTATTCATGGAATTTTCTCAATTTTAATTAAGTATTGAAACATATTATTTAATATGGTTGAACCCAACAAGGGCATATTTTTTTAACCGGAGTTGGGATATTTCCTCAATCAAATTGTGTGTTTGTCTCACATATAATTAAGATAGAATGTATAGTAATCCTATAATAATGAACAATTATTTTGTACAATAACATATGGATATGATTGCTTGTGTTTATAAAATATTTGTCTTAATTAGTATGTGTGTGCTACAATGATGTGTTCAATTTAAATGTTCATGCACAATTTAAATGTTGGTTAAGCCCACAACTAGATTCACCATGAGCTAGACATGGACTCAAACCATGTTTTTTTTACCTGAGCCATGTACACACACTTGTAGTGTATCATGACTTGTACAAAAAAAAATTGGGGAACCCCTAGGGTTGGCTGACCATGAAGAATGGAGGGAAAATAGGCTAGGGTTTGGAATTGTTAAATAAGGAGAATCTATCTCATGATGGATTTAGGAGTTCCAAGAGGCATTTTGTAGAACCCAAAGCAATCTATGGACACCTGAACACTCAACCTCACCCATACACTCAATCATTCCTTGCTTCCAAGATCCTGGCTGGCCAAGATTTTTATAAGGGGGCTAGTGTCTTGTTGAGCTCATTTAGCTTCCTTCTTCATCTCACAACCATTTCCCTACAAACCCATATTCTCCTACACTCTCAATTCTTCTTCAAATCACTTTCAAACAACTAAAAGTCACTCTCAAGGAGGCCAAGCTACTGATTTGAGAAGGAGGAACCAAGGAGAAGGATTCAGGGAAAAGAGCAAGGACAAGCTAGGAGGTGAAGCTTGGAGCTAGAACATTGTGCAATTTGTCTTCACATCAAAGGTGAGTGTCTCTAGAATCTCTTGATTTGTTTGAAAAATGCTTGTCGTATGATTGCATGATTGATATCAAGTGCTGGAATGATTGTGTTGCATGATAGAATTTTTTTGGTATGAGATTGTGCTAGTAGAACTTAGAGATGCTTCTTGAGTTGTTGTCCTGAAATTTCACCTTAGGTCTGGAAACTATAACTCCGTAAATACAACGAATATTGAATTAAAAGTATTATGGAAGTAACATATGCATGTTAGGAATCTTTCCACCAAATTTCATAATTTTTGAATTTCTTTGCTATTTTAATTAAATACGAAATTGTTACTGGTTATAAGAGATAAATAGATTTGAATGAATGTTCAGTCCTATTTTTCAAAGGCTAATATATCTCTGATTACATCAAATATCTAGATTACATTTTGATAAGTGTTACTTCTCTGTGTACAGAACTAGAATTTTAAATTTCATAATTTTTGGACAACGTTTGCTATTTTAATAAAATCCGAAACCACTGATGGTTTTAAAAGAAAAACAGAGTTAAATGTCTAACTGTTATTTTTGAGTTGTTTTTCAAAAGACCATAACATTGTAAATACTTGATAGAATGATTTCAAACATAGATATGTACTGCTACTATGTGTAAAAAACTTGTATTCTAAATTTTGTGAAGTTTAGACATCATTTGAGATTTTAAAAGAATTTTTACGTCAGCACTGGTTGATTGTTCGTCTGTTCTGGAAATTATTGCATGCATGTTAAACAATGACTCTTTTGATCACATAAATTATAAAATTTGAAGGATACTTCAACTAACAAATTGTAGCTGACACTTAGGCCTTTCTGGAATGACTGAAATCTTAAACTTCTAAGTAGTATTTAATTTATAACGATTTTTTTAGTAAACTAAAACTGTGTATTGATTACCAGACATACTGTTTTTGCTGTATTGCATGCTATCATGATTTTGACTTGTAATGTGAACTTAAACTTGCTGTTTAGTAGCCTTAGAAATTGTTATGAATGTGTGGATTAAGTTGCGCTACTTGTATTCTCATTTTAAGTTGTAGAGTAGCCATTTTTGTGAATCACATAGCAATGGAGTAAAGAGTTGCTCACTGTTTTAGGGTATAACTTTAAAATGCAAATTGTATGTGTGATGCGAGTTGTTGGGATTTTTATATACTTCACATGTGATGATTAGCTTGAGCTTGGGTTTCACCAGGCGTTTCTCCATGAAAACGGGGCCCGAAAGTACCCAACATTGGTACTCTTGCCTTCTTTGTGCTTGCTGATTGAAATTGTACTTTTCAAATTTTTGGGCACTTAGATACCTTTTAGGCATGAGAACATTGTAGAGTTTTGCCCTAAGGTATGGTATCTAAGTAGGGTCACTTAGATAGAGATTGGGACCCTAGGACTAAGTCCTTGATGTATGGACGGACTGGTAATATAGGAACCTGTGTCACCTCGAGCGTGTTGGAGGAGACGCCTCGTGCACCGACGTGCTCGCCATTCATGGAGGAATCCAGTGTTGTTTTGGTGCTACTACTCGTTAAGGGACTGTGGAGCGTGAAGGTTAGCGGGAGCGGCAGGACATTGGTCGAGCCGAAGTCATGGTCAACTCCAAGCGTGGAAGGCGGTTGTGGCAATCGACGGTGGTCGGTTCGCCGCTTAGTTGGGCCGAGTTGGGCACTATTGTGGGATTGAATTAAGTTCTAAAATGTTGAGTTAGATTAACTAGATAGTGCCTACAAGTAGAACTTAACGAGTTATTCTCATTGAATCAAGTGAATGTCTACTCAGTTAGGATGTGGAACCAATTGATAGATTGCCTAACTAGTGGGTTAATCAGCCAACCTAGAATTGCCTAGTATATCATTAATAAGCTAATAAAATGAGATTAGAACCTTAACTAGAGTTACCAGAATCGAGTAAATCAACTAAACTATAATAATTTAGTAATTATAGAATTGACTGTAGTTGTTAGTTGTGACCTTATTTTGGTTAGTATCCTTGTGCATGGGAGTACCTTAGGTGTAGATCGAGTCTATGTTGAGTGTTAAGAATAGGCACTAGTGGAATTGTGCCCACCTGTCAGGGGGACACAAGGCGTCATCTTCGTCTGGCCAAGTCCTAAGTTCGTTTAATGTAGGTAGAAGACTTAGAGTTAGACGTCTAATGTAAGACTCTAATATCTTCGGCGGGCGGAGTTATCGTCGGGTGCCTTTATGTCCATAACAACATTTGATAAGGACTAGAGTGGCGGCGGTGGAGCAACTGCAAGTTTTGGCCTAGTGTAAGGACGATAGCAGAGCGGGGATTAGGTGAAACTCTAAAAATCCGTCAAGTCCTATGTTGTTGAATGTGGGAAGGGAACTTAGAGTAAGATGTCTAACGTAAGACTCTAATATCTTCAGTGGGTGGATGTATCGCAGGGTGCCTTTATACTCGTACAACAGTTTTTGATGAGGTCTAGGATGGCAGAATTACCACAATGCTAATATTTGATTGCAGTGGCGGGAGTAAACCGTACGACTGCGACCCGGGCATAGTGGAAACATAAACGTTGTAATCACGACAACAGTACTGACTGTAGCGATGGGAGTAAACCGTACGACTCCAACCTTTTCATCACTATAACTGAAGAATGGCACTTTGGTTGGGGAGTATGTAATATGGGATGCATATATATATCCAATTAAGTGTGCATTAAAGTAGGTGCATTGTGTGCATTTGAATGTGCATTAGATTCTAGGACATGGCACACACCGACACTTGGTTTGATTCACAACTTTCTTTTGCATCAAATATTGGTTGTTGAGGTTTTGGAATTGTTGGCTTCATCAGCATTGTGTTAGTTGCATTCAACTGATGTACCCAAAGTTTGTTAGTTGTAGGACTGCTGATCGTGGAGCTGGGTACTCGTGTTGTGGGAAGCATCCAAGTGGTGTTGCAGTTGTCTAATTATAATTGTAATTAATGATGTAACATTTTGTTATAATTATTGGACGTTGTAATGGCAATTGTGTAATAAAAAGTTTTTTATTTCCTGTGATTTTTTCTGTATTTGGACTCATTTGAAGTAAGATTCTGAATTGTGTCACGAGTTTCCGGTTTAGGGAATTCAGGGTGCTATAATGACCATCTAAGTGTGTGGGATAATATCTCAACTCACTCCCCCCTAGAACACCGCAATGGAATTGTGTCTTTGAGAGGAGAAACCAAATCTTGTTAGACATGGTGTTAGGTTTCGACGGTGGTCTCAGATCAAATTACAAAGAAATATCGAAACCTAGCCATGGATCCATGCGAAAACCATAAATAGTGTTTAGGTATTATACCTTGAAGATGGATCTGCTAACTCCAATGAATGTCGATCACCGCACTGCAATATTGTTGTGCCTCTACGGTATCCACACGAACGGATCAAAACAAGCTTTCCCTCACGCTGCGGTGATAGCTGCGGGAAGGGGATGTTCCTCACTATCTCTCTGTCTCTCACAATTTTTATGACGGCTAGGGTTTTCTCATGTGACATTTTTTCACAGATACGTATCTTATATATAGCTACAAAAAATCAACCCTAAGAGAGTAATGAAGCTGTTGGACTCACAATCTGACTTAGTTCAGATTCATGTGTAGGCCTTTGAACTTTAGTGAGCCCATTTAATCGAAATTAAATGTCCAACCAATGTCAGGAGTCAAATTCTTATTTGGATCCCCAAATAAATTCATTTTATGAATTTAAATTCCAATTTCGATCCATTCTAAGTGTGTGACCCTGTAGGTTCTCGTAACGTTGATAGTAATACTAAAATCATATTCTAATATTACATACAGTGAGCAGTCTCTAGCAATACATCACTACTACTCAAGTAATGAGAATATCAGTGATTAGACATAATCTATTTGTGACCAATGCTACTATGTAGTCTAATCCCTTGTCTAGATATCTTAATTGCCCACAAGGCATAGCGTGTATCACCCTTGTATAGTTCAATCTTTAGTTTCTTGATATCCGAGTAAACTTACTAAAACAAATGAGCTCAATATCTCATATGGACTCATTTGAGCATGGCCATGCATTTTGAAGTCTCACTCAATCAAGGGGCCCAAAGATAATGCTCCTATTATGTAAGAGAGACAAATCCTATTTAAGTCACTTTCATCCCTCTGCATAATTTGTAGTATATCCAATAGTCGACTTTATAATTACCTTTTTATAGGCAACGTTTGACGACATTAAAACATATAACTTTTCATGTAGGAAATTGTAGTGACTTCAAGTCAAATGACTATATACACCATGATCACTGTGAGAACTGCTTATGACACTCACGTAACGATCCATACAGCGTTCTCATGGTGGATCAGTCCAATACCTTGTTACTCTACTATGTACCCATGTGAAGACTTGATATCTCATATCCATGACCCGTGAGATATGGTCATCAGTCTACGCACATACTGGTCTCTATGTATTATTGATATCCTAATTCACAATAATACTTGACTAGGGACATTTAAGAATAGTGTTCTGATTACAACCAATAGGATCTCACAATCAAGTCATGCACTTGATATCCCATGGTATTGAACCTACTATTCTAAGGACTTTATTATGTTTATTTAATCACAATAAACAACACAATAAATGAAATGTCTCATATATGAAATAAATATCATGATACAATGTAAATTAGTAATGTTAATACACAACTGGCCTCTAGGGCATACACCAACACATGGTTCGATCTATGATGAGTCATGCAGACCTTCCAAGCTCTTTCTGGAGACATGCTCTATTAACAGCTTCTTTCACACTTAATCGTGTTCCATCTAAAACAGTTAAGGAGACACCATATGAGATATAGACTGGGAGGCGTCCTAGTATCTCTTTCATGAAGATTTGGGGTTGTAAAGCCTGTGAAGGTGCCAAGTCCCTAACAAACTTGGTCCCAAATCTGATAAGTGCTTTTTTGTAGGATATCCCAAGGAAACCAAGGGATACTAGTTCTATAATCCCACCGAAGGCAAAGTGTTTGTCGCACGGACTGGTATGTTCCTAGAGAGAGATTTTGTCTCCAAAAGAAACAGTGGGAGAAATATAGAACATGAAGAAATTCAAAGTTCACAAAATATCAGTGAACCAATGGTGGAAATGGAGCAAGCTCCACAAAATCATTGTGGAACAACAACCTGCTCAAGTAGCACAAGATCTACGTAAGTCTAGTAGGAAACCTCATCAACCCGAGAGATATAGATTTTTCGTGACTCAACATGGTGATGTACTACTCATGGATCAAGATAAGCCTATGACTTATAAGGAAGATGTAAAAGGCCCAGACTCTGAGAAATGACTTGAAGCCATGAGATCTGAGTTGGAATCCATGTATGCCAACCAAGTATGGACCTTGGTAGACCCACATGAAGGGGTAAGACCTATTTGGTGCAAATGAGTTATCAAAAAGAAAACTTAAATGGATGGTAACGTGCAATCCTTTAAGGGGCGATTGGTGGCTAAAGTTTTCAAGCAAGTTCATAGTGTAGACTATGATGAGACTTTTTCCTTAGTTGTCATACTTAAATTCATTCGTGTAACACCCCGCAAAATAGTATATAACTATTTTGCATTGTAACCCGTGCACGTTTAAGAATTGCATGCAATTATGTATTTTTCTAATAATTATTAGTTTTAATTGAGAAATTTTAGATATATTGGCCATTCTAAACCCGATAAGATAAAATCGGGATATCATCTCAATTAAATTGTGGATTATCCCGATTGTTTTATCAAGACAATCTTTAGGAGAAATAATAATTTTTATAAATATATTTTATATTCAACAAATAAATATTTTATTTGTTAGCATGAATACATATATTTAGATATATATATTGTTTGGATCGTATATTGGATCATATATGATATATGTATCTATAATTATTTGAAATGTGAATATTTCCATATATGTTCTATAATTTAAATATTTGAATATATTTTTCTATGTATAAATATATAAATAATTGTTTTAAATGGTTATGTTTTTGCTTAAGGGTTAGGGTTTTTCTTTGACCTAGGGTTTTGACCTAGGATTAGCCATGCTAGGGTTAAATAACCCTACCATCATGATTGATCTTGGATTATCTTAAAGAGATCTAATGGCCAAGAATTGCCATGAAGATTTCTTCATGAAGCTTTTAGAAGACACTCGAAGCTTCTAAGCATTTGTTTGTTGGCTCAATTTTAACCATCCAATTTTCCACTCACCCATCCTCTCAATCTCCAACCTCCACATACCCCCCCCCCCCCCCTCCCCCCTTAGCTGGCCTACCCTCTCCCATTCTCTCTGTCCATTATAAACCCCATTCTTTTCTTCTCTCTTGAGTAGGTTCTTCAAAAGAGAGAGAGAGAGAGAGAGAGAGAGAGAGAATAAGAAAGAAAAAGAAAGAGAGTAAGTGAGTATGTAAGCCTTCACCATTTACATTTGTTTTTGTAGGGTTTTGTTCAAGAAAGAAGCAAGCTAAGGAGGAGGAGAAAGAAGCAAGCTAAGGAGGAGGAGGAGGAGGAGGAACCACTTGAGGCTAGAAAGCTTATTCCATTCAATCAAGCTTAGGGTGGGCGTTCTTCTAACTTCAATTTTATTTTGATATGATAATTGTGTGTAGGATGCTAATAGAAGCTTCATATCAAGCTTGTGTGATTGAGAAAGTATGAAGACATAAGCCTGTATGTTAGTAAAATTTGATACTAGGAACATATGTGTTTATGTTATGTTAAGACTTAGAGAATTCTTAACTTACAAATAGCTTTGAATCCTTACTTAATGCTTTTATGGAATTTTCTACTATGAGTCTAGAGCTTACTCTAATTTTTTCATAATTTCTAGGGGTTCATTTAGTAGCTCAATAAAATAGTTCTTTTTGGAATAAAGGACAGTGGGAAAACTGGTATGTCTTGTTTTGAAAGTAGAATTTGGAAATTTATAACATGGAATTGGTAGGGTATCTTAAGCCCAAACTTTTACTAGAGGTTCTTAAATGTGTTAAAAATATTCATTTCAAATTTCATAATTTTCTGAATTTATTTGATATATTTAAAATTTGATTTGGACCACCGGGTCCAGAGCAAAAAACTGATTTGTCCTGTTTCAAAGATGAAGTTCAATAATTCATAACTATTTTGTGGTATATAATCTTGCAATTAAATTTCTAATGAAGCATCTAATGTGTGTCTAGATCATGTTTCTAAAATTTTTGAATTTCTAGACAACATTTTATGGGCTTTTAAAATTAGTTTGTGAAAGATGTTTTGGCACACTGCCTGAAAACAGAGAAGTTTTTCTACTGGATTCAAAAAACTATAACTCCTTATTTATTTTGAATCATGATGCAATTTTTGGATATGTTGAACTTGTGTATGTTTAGTTAATGAATCCAAATTTTGATAAATGTTTAAGTTGTGGTTGAATTGATGTAGAATTTTTGGTAGACCATGTTCAGTTTAAGTTCAGATTTAGCTAGTCTGTGGACTTGAGCTTTCCTGGAACTGTGTGTTTAGAATCTGGAAGAATGATCAACTAGAGACTTGTAGTAGAGAGTCTTAGATTTTCAAAACATTTAGAATCATGCAATTTTAGTTTGTTGATTGAAAGATATGATTTTTCTAAGTTCTAGACAGAACCAGTCTAAGTAGAAGACTCCATTTTTTTGTAAAGTAAGTTAATTTTTCATGAAAATAATGGTTTTATAGTGCTTTAATGGATGAATTTGAGGATGTTACCAACTAGAGAGTTGTAGTAAATACTGATAGCTTTCCATAAAATGCAGGATCATGTGATTCCGATAAGTGAGCGAGTTGTTATGACATTGGCAAGAAGAAGCAGCTATGAGTTCAGATTAGCATGTCTGAGAAATTTGTGATTTTCTAGCCCTGTGTGGTTAGAATATGAGGAATTAATTAACTAGAGAATTGAAGTAGACAACTTTTATCTTTCCAAAGAGTATTAATTCATGGAATTCTAGTTTGTGGATTAGAAGTTATGAATTTTTCTAATAACTGGACAGATTCAATCTTAGAAGTAGTTGTATATTTTGACAAATAGGTCAATTTTTTCTACACCTAAGTCTTGGACTTGTTTGTTTGTAGCATTTATATGTTTGAAATACTTGATTCTATCATGTTTAGAGTTTGTCTAAATGTGTGTGATGACTTGCATTGATTTGAGTTGTTGTGTGTGGGTGTGTGTGTGTGTGGGTGTGTGGAGGGGGAGGGGGGGTCTAGGGTAAAGTATTACCTTACGCTGATCAACCCTTAGACTAGAATTGGGATTTTCAGTCTCGAGAATTGGATCGTCGTCTCTCGTGCGCCGATGAATTCTTACCCAATGGGTAATTGATCGCGGGCCGGGATACCAGATGCAATCCGAGTCATAGGTGGTGGCAAACGATGGAGATCGGGTTGCCGGTATTTGGGTTTGGACCTTAATCGAATTGTTTGTTGTGTCATCCAGAATTCATACATTGATACCCCCAGGTCTGTCAATAGTTGGGTGTTTATGTTCATAATTGTTTCACCCCTATTTTCGGTTTAAGGCATCCATTGGGCACCGTTGTACTGCTCATTCAAGGTCACAGACCGGGAATCTGGTCAGGGACCAATAGAGTGGTGGCAGCCGATGAATGTCGACTCGCCAGGTTATTATGTTAACAGATCAGTCGGGCTCAATCGTTTGTTAAAACACTGTGCATATTTTGAATATACAACATATTTTAGTAGCAACTATTATTTAATTATTTTATTTACCTTTGCCACTTGAGGATCGAGTTGGTGTTAGGGGTAATACCCTATAATCCGATTTTTTCTAAGGGCCAGCACTAAGCGGTGATAACCAGGGTTGTCTCTTCCTGTCAAAGAGATACAAGCAATGTCTTCTCACTAGTCGAGAACATAGGAGCCATATCTCGCTCTGTTAATTCATGAGGTACCTTGATAAGAACGGGATGTTCCTGGTTCTATGTTGGTGGACACGAAAGGGTCATAGGTGGGGTTCCCTATGAGTCTTCAGCGCCACTTGGTATGAGGTACCCTGTAGTTCGTCACGGCTTTTAGGTGAGGTCCGGTATGCCGGTTATTAGTGGTAAATGGTGACACCTCGAAATTTTGTAACCTCCTTAATCATATTGTACTTATCGGGAATAGGAAGTGTAAAATAGTAGAATGTATTGCATGGCGAGGGTTCGAAACCCTGAAACTGGAGAAGATGACTTGATTGGGAGCGTATGTAGTATGGGATGCTTGCGTGTTCAAAGTCTTGCTGACATTAGATTAAGTGCATCTGTTTTTTGTACATTGTACTATGCATTAGACTTCAGGTCATGGCATACACAGACACTTGATAATTAGGATGCACGTTTTCTTTTCCATCAAGACTGATTGTGATGTACAAGTTTGGAGATCGCTGTTATTATCAGCATTGCATCAGTATATGTACTGATGTGCCCACTCAATTAGGTGCTAGAAGGAGAATTGCGAATACAGGAAGACTCAAGGCTAGCAGAGTATCCAAGTGGAGTAGCCAGTGGACATCCTCATAAATAAAGCACTTGTAAAAGAATCAGAGTAGCGTAGCGGAAGACTCGATCCACGTAGCACATTTCAAGGAAGCAAATTGACCTCTCAGTGGAGTTCCAGTGGAAGATCAGTTGACTACTGCTCCGAAGGGCATGCGATAGCAGTTACTTAGGAGAATTTGTAATACTTTAATGTAATTTGTATTCCTTATTCAAGAACAAGATAATGATTGTAATTGATGATATAATAATTTTATTTGGCAATAAAAAGTTTTAAATTTTCCGTACTATTACTGTGTTGAGATACATTCGAAGGAAAAGATTCTGGTTTGTGTCACGGATTCCCGTTAGTGGGATCCGGGCGTTACAATTCGGACCATGCTTATAATTGCAGCATATCACGATTATGAAATCTGGCAGATGAATGTCAAAACTGCTTTCCTAAATGGAAATCTTCTCAATGATGTGTACATGACACAACCTGAGGATTTTGTCACTCCAAAAGATGCTGGAAAGGTGTGTAAGCTGCAACGGTCCATTTATAGTTTATGCAAGCTTCTAGAAGCTAGAATCTTCGCTTCGATGATGCAATCAAAGAGTTTGGTTTCATCAAGAATGAATATGAACCTTGTGTCTACAAGAAGGTTAGTGGGAACATAGTCGTATTTCTAGAGTTGTATGTAGATGACATACTACTCATCGGGAATGACATCTCTACCTTACAATCTGTAAAGACTTGGCTAGGAAAATGCTTTTTCATGAAGGACTTGGTTGAAGCTACCTATGTATTAGGCATCATGATCTATAGAGATAGATCAAGAAGATTGGTTGGCCTACGTCAGAGTACATACACAGACAAAGTATTGAAACATTTTAATATGCAATAGTCCAAAAAGGAATTTCTGCATACGTCGGATGGTGTAAGTCTGTCTAAGGCTCAATGTTCTACAACTCAAGTTGAGAGGGACCGCGGGACTAAGATTCCAAATGCATCTGCAATTGGATCTATCATGTATGTCATGTTATGTACTCATCCAGATATCTCATATGCTTTGAGCATGACGAGCAGGTACCATTCAGATCTCGTTGAGAGTCACTGGACTGCAGTCAAAAACATCCTTAAGTACTTGAGAAGTACGAAGGATTCGTTCTTGGTATATGGAGCAGAGGATGAGCTTGTTGTAAAGGGTTACACTGATGCTAGCTTACAGTCCGATAAGGATGACTCCAAATCTTAATCGGGTTTTAGCTCTTGTTACAGAATCCGTAGGCCGAGGAACAATAAAGCTTTTCTGTCCTAACAGAAGGTTGGTTATACTAATTAGGCCTTGCCCCTAATAAAAGCACTAATATCACTTTGGAAAGTACCTACTGATTGTTACTACCGCCGTAGGGCAAGGAAGAAGCAAGCTAACAAGAGGAATCCAGTCTTTAAAGATGCAGTTAATCAATATCTGGGATTTCATGTGCAAGAATTCTAAGTCGGCCCAAACCTAGGCTGGGAAGTAGCTCTATTTAAAGGAAGGGAATCGTACTCTTTCCATGAGCTCCCAGAAGAGTTTGATGCAAGGGAAAGTAGCCGATTCTAGCACAGAGGCTGAGTATATTGTTGCTTCCAATGCAGCAAAGGATGTCATTTGGATAAGAAAGTTCATCACTGAACATTGCATAGTTCCTAGCATTGTGAACCAGGTGGACCTCTATTGTGATAACATCGCTGGATCTCACCAGAGATCCAAACATATACTTAGGCGCTTCCATCTCCATCGAGAGATCATCGATAGAAGAGATGTGAAGATATGCAGAGTACCGACATATGATAACATTGTTGTCCCACTGACAAAGCCTCTTGTACAGCAAAAGAATGATGGTCACACTAGGCATATAGGCATTAGATGTATATCTGATTAGCTCTAGTGCAAGTGGGAGATTGTCGGTATATGCCCTAGAGGCCAGTTGTATATTGACATTTACTATTTTACATTGCATCATGACAATTATTTCCTATTGAGGCATTTTAATTATTGTAAATTAAATGAACATAATAAAGTCCTTAGAATAGTAAGTTCAATGTCATGGGATATCAAGTACATGACTTGATTGTGAGATCATATTGACTAAAATCAGAACACTATTCTTAAATGTCCCTAATCAAGTATTATTGTGAATTAGGACAACGATAATACATAGAGATTAGTGTGTACGTAGACTGCAGGGTCATGGATATGAGACATCAAGTCTTCACATGGGTACTTAGAGTAATAATGTACTTGACTGACCCACCATGAGAATGCTGCATGGATCGTTATATGAGTGTCATAAGCGGTTCTCACAGTGACCATGGTATACATAGTACTTTGACTGGAAGTCACTACAGTTCCCTACATGAGAAGTTATATGTTTAATGTCGTCAAACGTTGTATGTAACAAGGTGATTATAAAGCCGACCATTGGATATACTACGAATCATGCGGAGGGATGTGAGTGAATTAGATAGGATTTATCCCTCCTACATAACAGAAGCGATATCTATGGACCCCTTGATTGAGTGACACTGCAAAATGCATAGCCATGCTCAAATGAGCCAATATGAGATATTGAGCTCATTTGTTTTAATAAGTCTACTTGGACATCAAGAAATCAAAAATTGAACTATAAAAGGGTGACACGCTTCATGCCTTGTGATCAATTAAGATATCTAGACAAAAGGACTGGACTACATGGTAGCATTGGTCACGGATAGGTTATGTCAAATACTTGTATTGCTAGATACTGCTCACTATTTGTAACACTAGAATAGAATTTTAGTATCACTGTCAACATAATGGAAACCTACATGAGATGAATTTAATTGGGTATCCTAGTAAGACTTGGACTTCTGACGTGGTTGGGTAATTAATTAGATTAAATGGGCCAACTAAAGTTAGAATGGACACACATGAATCTGTCCCATGTCAGATTGTGAGCTTAACCGCCCACCACTCTCTTACGGTTCATTTTCTGCACCTATATATACGATATATTTCTGTGGAAAAGACACAGGAGAAAACCCTAGCCATTACAGATATTGTGAGAGAGAGAGAGAGATCGTGGAGAACATCCTCTTCCCGCGGCTAGCACCGCGGCATGAGGAGAGCTTGATTTGATCTGTTCGTGTGGATACAGTAGAGGTACCACAACCTTTGCATTGCTGTGATTGGCATATTTTGGAGACATCAGATCCATCTTTAAGGTATAACTCCTAAACACAATTTATGATTTTCGCATGGATCCATAGCTAGGTTTTGATATTTTGTGATTTTTTTCAGCTGTGTAATTTGTGATTGCCCTTGAAACGAAACAGTGGTATCAAAGGCACTTGCAAAAGCATAACTCTGTTATGTATAATAATATGTGATTATTCGAGATATGTTAGCACTTTTGTAAGAGATTCATATGTGATAATTTTTACAACAGTTGCAATATAAGGATTCATTTATGTGTTGGTTGTTAACACAGATATCACACCAGGGTAGCCCTCGGTTTAGAACCATTGAAAACATTGGAGAAACAAGATGTGATTTGCAGTGACTTTAGGGTTTCATAAAGCATGAAGAGTTCATGCACCTGTGTCGTTTGCAGTGGCGTTAGGATTTCTTAAAACATGAAGAGCTCATGCTCTGGTGGTGGCAAGGGATGATGAGGCAATTTTTTGGTAGGGATCTGTAATATCTCGGACGGATATTATATTATATAATTATTATTTTTAAAGTTAAAATATTTTTCATGAAAATTTCTTGGTTTTTTAAATAAAAAGTTATCTGGATATATATACTAGTAAGTATATACAGGTTTTATATCAGTTTTGTGCACTTGTACAAAATCTTGAAAAATGCATTTTTGAGAAATTGTCTAGAAAATCCCGGACAGATATTATTATTTTATTATTATTCAGAACTGAAATATTTTTTGTGGATATCACCCGGTTTGTTACTAAACAGTATCTATATGTATAAACTAGTCGATATACGACTGTTTTGTATCAAATTGATACTGGAATCTTCCGAGCCGGTAATAAAATCATTTTCTCGGAATTAAATGATTTTTGTACAGATTGTCTGTTTTAACTAATAAAAATTATCTGTGTAATCAGATTTACGAACGTGGTTGAATTGTATCGATTTCGTATGTTTTTACAAAATCATGTAGTATGTGATTTGGGAAAAATATCTCTTATTCTTGATCAATCTTAATGAGAGGAAGGGTTAGAATTGGATTAGGGTTTGATTGCAAATTTATTTGGATTTAATTGCAATTTAAATTTGCAATTAGAACACGAATTGTTCTAGCCACGAAATGGAATGGACATGTGGCTTCATTTCCACCACACAAACTTAAATTGCAATTAATAAATGATTTTAAATTAAATATTTTGATTAATTTGGCCATTTTATGAAATTGTCGTGCAAAATACGTGCAAATATTTTTGAGGTTCAAATTTGCACTTTTGAATTGCTGAATAAATTTTCCTATTTATAATTGAGAATTTTGAGATTTTTCTGAATAAAGAAACTACTTTTGTAAATACTTTGAAAGAAAAGGATTTTGTGCAAAATGTAGATTGAGGGTAAATATTCGAATTTAAATTTTGTTGTGCTATTTTGGTAGGCCAGTCTGGTAGTAGGGAAATTGGGGAGAGATTTTATCCCTCTAATTTGATTTGATTTTATTTTATTGAGTATATATATATTTACGCAATTTTGAGATTATTGGGGACTTTATTAAAAATATTCTTCCTGGAGAATAAAAGTCAGAAAATTTATTTGGAAAATCTAATCTTTATTAGTAGATAATAATTCTAAATTTTTTGGACTTTTCTGAATAATGGAAACTACTTTTGTAAATTTTCGAAAGAAAAGGGTTTTTTTGTAAAAAGTTGTTTGGAGGTGAAATTTGAACAAAAATATTTATGGACTGCATTTAGGTCTGGCTAATGTAGAAGGCCTTAATAAATTAGATTCTATCAATATTTGGTTGATTTTAATTGATGTAATTAAATGAATATGTGTTTATGCAATTTTGGGATTATTGGGGGACTAAATTGCAAAACAGCGATAAAACCCTAGATGTGCAGACAGCCTATAATATCCAGCAACCATCCCTCTGTTTGGAACACATAAAAATAATATCATCTTCTTTAATATTATCATCCTTATTATTCTTCGAGTTTTGGAGGCTTGGATCTATGGAATTTCGCAAGGAGGAGAAGGGCTTTTATTTCTTGTTATTACTACTCTTCGATTGATCTTCTTTGAGGTGAGTGGTACTTCTCATCTCTTACTTTTTTATATGCTTGTAGAATATGATGATGATTGATCAAGTATGGTATGTATTAAGATCATGCATGATTATAAAACTTGATGTAGATCTATTAGAGGATAAATCTCAATAAATAAGTAGTCAAATAACTTCTGCATGAATAAGAACAGTAATTGAGATGTGATTACCATGTATAAATTATTTATTGATGTTAGAGATTAGTGATGCATGAAAGAACTCATTTTGATTTACAAAAAAATTAATTGTACAATTATGTAGTTTAAGAATGTTATTGATGTTAGACACATAGAAGAACTCATCTTGATTTATGAACTCGTTGTATGATGATGGATTGTGTATTAAATATTGGGATTTAATATTATGACTTAGATATTATCATGAACATACAAATATAAATTTTTAATTGATAAAGATCTAATTTGGGGTTTATAAAATTGATTGATGGTCATGGATTTAACATGCAAATGATGGGGATTTGAAGAGATAATTAGAACTTATTGTATGCTCTTGAATTCATGCTTGATTGATTTTAAAGTTGAGATTTTTCATGTTGTTCGTTCGTTATTTTAATTCTTGAAAAATTCAAGTTTAATAATAGGATTTGAATAATTTTTGTATGGTTGAATTGGAGTATATTAGGTTTCGGGTTCACTGTTCATGAGGTGAACAGTAACCCAAGTTACTGTGTTAGGGTTTGGAGTTATAGGGTTCGGATTTGTACAGGACCTAGGGTCTGTACAGTGCTTTAAGTTATATATATTTTGGCATACAGATAAGACAGTGAGCGGCACTTGGGAAGTTGCTAACCCATGGCGCTTGTGTGTTGGGCTTAGGCGCTAGGTCGCACGGGTTCGAACCCGGGTAGGCCCAGTTTGTATTTATTTTGTGTTTTTTTAGTTCTTTTGGTTTAAAGCTTCTGTTTTGTTTTATTTTTTCCTTTTCTTTTGAAGTTTTTTTCAGTTTTAAAGTTTTTAAAATAAAAAGGAAAAAATGTTTTTGGTGAAAAGTTAATTTAATAAATTTTAATGTTATAGATTATCGATTCCAAGACTCCAAACTTTTTTGGGAATTTAATTTCATATTTGTTTGACAAAAGAATTTCATTCTTTTGGGACGAAATCCCACATGACTAAGAGGCTTGTTTCAGTTGAATTGAATAAATTTCGAATAGAATTGATTGAACTTTATGAATGAATGAAAATGGGCAATTAAAAGTAGATTTTTAAAAAAAAATCGTAAGTTGGATATGTTTCCATATATGAAAGAGTTTTATGGCAGTATCGATTGATTTAAAGGAATGTGATTAAAGAGTATATTTTTTATAATTTAAGCCAAGTTGGATTTTGATTAAGGCTTAGGGTTATGATGTGGACCCTAGAAAGATTGTTGATGATATTTTTGAGTTATGAGACTCTAGAGGTTGAGTGGGACCCTAACATGCCGGCAAATGAGATTTTGTTGAATTTTGACCAGTGGGGCTTTTGTTATTGATTCAGTAGAGTTAAGTCCAATAGGGTACACCAACCCTAGGGAAAGGTGATTTTATTTAATTAATAATAATAAACATTAGGACAGGCACTAGGTTGGACTTGTGATGGAACTTGGGCAACGTAAGTATGGGCTCTGTTTTAGTCAGGTGGATGTATTTTGGGACTGTGTTCTTTTGCGTCTCTCTAGTATGTTTGCGTGCTACACTTGTACAGTCTGGCAGGATGCGTTCCGAGACTGGGGTCTACTTGCGAAAATGTCTAGAAGTGAGATGGATTTAGTATGTTTGTGTGGTACACTTCTATAGTGCGTTCCGGGACTGGGGTCTATTTGTGGAATGTACGGTATGTTCGCGCGGTACACTTGTACAGTCTTGCAGGATACGTTCTGAGACTGGGGTCTACTTGCGAAATGTACGGCAGGGAGGTGAATCTCCAGAGTTAGAGCGATGCTTATGGGGTGTTTGCGTGTTTACACTTGTACAGCTCGGCGGGATGGGTCTATTCACGGAGTATCTAATCTTGTTTCTGTCACTGTAGTAGGTTAGTTGCATAGCGTGGGATTGAACCCAATAAAGTGGAGAACGATAAAGGCTTGCACCGGACCTATGTAGTATGGGATGCATAGAATCTGACAAGTATGCATTAGAAATCATCATAGACATTTGTGTTTCTTGACTTGTTTTATGTATGCTTGCTTTTTGTTTTTCATCTCATACGCTTGACACCTCGCCTAGCTTCACTTGTTGTTTTATGCCTCTTTCACTGTTGTTCTATGTTCTATTTATTATTGTTTATGCACCATTTATTATCATTTTATTAATATGCATTAGGTTTGTGTTTGTGAGATTTAGAAGTATCACTATTACTATAGTTGATGTCAGTTGCCTTCAACTGACGAGCCCACTCTTCAGTTTATTTCGCTGGATTTGCAAGTGAGTTGCCCAAGTGGAAGCTTGGATTTAAGATGATTAAAGTTTAAGTGTTGGGTTGTGTTGTAATATATGTATTTAATTTTTCCGCTGTGCAAATGTAAGAAAGAGATGATGTAATAAAAAGTTTTAATTTTCCCTGTATTTTATACTGTGTTTATTATTGCAATTGAAGTTGATTCTGGAAATTATGCCATTTACTTCTAATTTTATTTATTGGAAATTTGGGGTGCTACAGGAACGTACAAGGTCACACACTTAGAATTGATCAAAATTTTGATTTAAATTCATGAGATAAATTTAATTGGGTATCCTAGTTAGACTTGGACTCCTGACATGGTTAGGTAATTAACTAGATTAAATGGGCCAACTAAAGTTAGAAGGGCCACACACGAATCTGACCCAAATCAAATTGTGAGCCTAAGAGCCTCATGTGAGCCTAAGAGCCTCACCACTCTCCTAGGGTTGATTTTTTGCACATACATATACGATATATTTTTGTAGAAAAGACACAGGAGAAAACCATAGCCGTCACAGAAATTGAGAGAGAGAGGGAGAGTGAGGAACATCCCCTTCCCGCAGCTAGCACCGCGGCGTGTGGCGAGCTTGATTTGATCCATTCGCGTGGATACAGTAGAGGCACCGCAACCTTTGCAGTGTTGTGATTGACAAATTTTGGAGACACCAGATCCATCTTTATAGTATAACTCCTAAACACGGTTTATGGATTTCACATGGATCCATGGCTAGGTTTCGATATTTTGTGATTTTTTTTCCATTGTGTAATCTGTGATTGCCCTTGAAAACCTAACAGGGGGGCACTTCTTTCCAAAATTGGAAAGGAACCGCCCAATTGCTGCAGGGCGTTCCGTAAGCCTCTGGACCTATTAAACATTGGTTGGAGGCTTCATGTTGATGGTGGCTTGGATTTTCTATGGGTTTATTTCTATATACCTTTAGCTGACCAGGAAGCCCACGAAATTTCCTGAGGAAACGCCGAAAATGCACTTTGAGGGGTTTAATCTCATGTTATGCTTCCTTGGGATGCTGAAGGTCTCTTCGAGATCTTTGACATGATCCTATTTTTCGAGGCCTTTGACGAGCATATCATCAACGTAGACCTCCATATTCTTACCAATCTGTGCTTTGAACACTTTATTGACAAGCTATTGGTAAGTGGCACCTGCATTCTTCAGGTTGAATGACATGACTCTGTAGCAATAGAGTCCTCGGTCAGTGATAAAGGAGGTCTTAGAGATTTCTAAGGGGGACATCTAAATATGGTTGTACCATGAGAACACGTCCATGATGCTAAGGAGTTCATGTCTGTACATGGCATCTATCAGGGCATCGATGCTCGGGAGTGATAAGGGGTCTTTTGCACACGCTTAGTTGAGATCTGTGAAGTCCATACATATTCTTCACTTGTCACTGGCCTTCTTGACTATTACTGTATTGATCAGCCATTCGGGGTAGCTAATCTCCTAGATGAAGTGGGCAGCAAGGAGCTTATCGATCTCTTCCTTCATAACTTATTGTTTATTTGCGGAAAATTTTTGGTACTTCTGTTGCACCGGTTTGACGTCGGGGTTGACGCTCAGTTTATGCATTATCAACTCTTCCGAAATACTGGGCATGTCGGAAGCTATCTAGAAAAATAGGTCTCAGTTCCTCCAGATGCAATCAATGACCCTCTCCTTGAGCTCGAGAGAGAGGACCTTGCTTACTTAAAACTTCTTCGTCTTGTCTCCCTCTAAGAGTGGGACTCAGAGTTGATTGGGCTCCTCTCTGAGTTGAGCTCTACTGCATCAAATGGAGTACCAAGCCCCCAACTTTAGCGGTGTAGCGTGCTTGGGCTACCTCTTGGCTACCCCTGACCACTCTGACCCAGGTTATCATAGGGAACTTCATCTTTATATGATAGGCCGAGGCAACGGCTTGGAGTGATGCTAAGCTAGCTAGCCATTACATTGACCACCATAAAGTCCATTGGCTCGGTCCGAATAGTTGGGCCTTCCATGTTGTCACATCGAGGGTGATGATCCCCTCAATCTAGACTGGCGCCTTAGAAAAAGCTTGGAGGGTATAACCAGTGAGTTTCAGTCTATCCCAGGAGAGTTTAAGACCCTCGAAGGCATCCAGGAAGAGGATGTTGGCTGAGCTGTAATTATTAACTAGGATCTAACGGATCTTGTGGTTCGTCATGCAGAGGCTGATCACAAGGGAGTACGGACTCCCTTCAAGTCTTCAACTAAAAATATATGGGCATCGCCGAGATTTTTGGAGGAGGGCATTTGTGCACCGAGTTTACCTCTCAGACAAATGCCTTTCGCGAGGAGTTAGATTCTCTCCCCATGGGTCCTCCATGTATGGAATGGAAAACCGCCAATTGTCCCGACTCCCGGGACTTGGGCCCCTTCTCTAGACACTTCTTGGGCCCTCAAACAAGGTGAGGAGCTGCTTTGTCATACTGAGTGAATTTGGACATATAGCCTCGACGGATCAAGGCTTGAATCTCATCTTTATCGAAAATCTTTTGTTTTGTCCCGTGATCGTGATAGATCCGACGCCAGAACCTCTTATCCCTCTTCTTCCTATGGGTTTTCATTCGAGGTGGGGGACGGAGGAGTCCCTCTCCTTCAACTTCCATTAGCACTGCCGAGATATTAGCAGTGAGTGGGGTGAATTTTTTTGACCGAGACATAGGAGGGGGAGCCTCTGACCAGAAGAGTCCTTTTGAGACTTCTTGGGAGCCTCAATACTGTCAATCTTTCGCTTTCCTTTAGGCAAGGATTTCATGCGCCCCCGGGATGGAAGGCCGCCTCGGCCCGGATGAACTTTTCGCTATGGATGAGGTGATTAGAGAAATTCGAGGGTGGCTTCTTGGCGATGGAGATTTTGAAGAGGTCATGTCGGGCATTGTGCCTGAAGACGACCGCTGCGACCCCGAAATCAATAGAGGGGATGGACCAGGCCTCCACTGTAAATCCCTAGATGAAGTCTCTGAGCTATTCTCTATCCTTTAGTATTAATTCTAGTAGGGAGGCACTTGTCTTCTCCGCCTTACATCTGGTTACAAAGTGTATGAGGAATTTCTTCTCCAGCTATTCGAAGGAGTAGATGGAACAAGGGGCAGCAAGGAGAACCATTCTCCTACGAAGCCTTAGTGTGTGGTGGGGAATGTCCTGCAAAGTACTGCATTGGAGGCATTATGAATCATCGTGAGAGTTTTAAAACTCTCGATGTGATCTGCCAAGTCAGACTCTCCATTTTAAGTTCCGAAGGTGCGATGCTTGAAGTCTCTCGAGACTGGGGTTTCGAGGATCAAAAGGCAAAGGGAGGTCGAACGAGGCGGTACCCTATATTTTGTTGCCTCTCCTCTTGCCCTATCCGGACGAGGCGATCCTCCATCTCCTAAAGGCGCTTTAGAACCGCGCCTACACGTCCCTCAGATTGGGTGGACCCGTAGGAGTCTTCATTGCACGTTAGGCCTTATGAGGGTTGCTTGAATGATGGTCACTTCCGTGCTCCCCACGAAGAGCTTGTAGAACCTCGTTGCTGAAGTTCTGAAACTCGGATCTAGTGATGGGGGCTACCTACTCTTTATTACCTCTCGGATCTTGCTTATTAATGGGTTAAGACTATGTTCGCTCCTGTGTCCTCGGGAAGGGGGGTGAGGAGTGATGTTAAGGGCCTTTGCCTGCGAGGGGAAAGGTTCTTGCGGCTTCCGTGATCCTCCGAACAGGTACCTCCATTTTGGTATCGATTATGCTCGATAAAGTGGAGGAGTTCTTCCTCATGTTGTCAGTTGTTGAGGAAATGTCGAAGGTGCGAATGTGCATATTGTCATAAAGAGAGGCAACATTGTAACACCCCGAATTTTTTTTTTTTTTGAAAACTAAGCCCCCAAATTCAATTCTTTCAATTTCTATATCACTTTAAACATAAACTAAAATAGTTATATTCCAAATAAAATTTTGACAGAGTCTCCCCTGAAATTTCTGCCCCGAAACACAAAAGGCTTACGGAATTCTGCTCTAAATTCCGTAGCTCACAACACAGGCAATATAATCATGGGCTCCCCAGGCCAAAATGAGCAGAATCACAC
Source organism: Hemerocallis citrina (assembly GCA_017893485.1). Taxonomy (NCBI): domain Eukaryota; kingdom Viridiplantae; phylum Streptophyta; class Magnoliopsida; order Asparagales; family Asphodelaceae; genus Hemerocallis; species Hemerocallis citrina. The sequence goes on from CM030365.1 coordinate 39,201,492, forward strand.
AGACAATATAAATATCATGCTCTGGGGGCCAAATTCATAACAGAATATCAAATATTAAATAAAAACCATAAATTCCTTTGAAAACATATAAGATTTTTGTAAAAATTTAGGAAAACCTTTTTAGAAGCCAACCACAGAACCCAATACTCCACAACGAGGTGGGTAGGGGCATTCTTACCTCATCACAGCACTAAATATATATATATATATATATATATATATATATATATATATATATATATATATTTTACCATAATACAAAATAATACATCAACTATTCACCTTTCTACATATACTAAATACATAGATAATGGATCAGCTCCAACAAAGAACAAAATCTAGCTCTATACTAACTCACCATGCTGCTAGCAACCTGCAGGAAAGTTAGGGTTGTCCACCCTCAAGGAGGGACCCCCCTAACCCCCAAAAAACATCAGGGGTTAGCCATTTCTGGTGTGAGTATAATTATTAATCTAATAAATCATTAAATTGTGTAAAGAAAATAAATTAAACTTACAAACATCAAGATAAGAAGATACAACCTGAATTCTGAATATAAACACATCACCAATACGATGTTATATCCAAATCCTCTTCCAATCTGCATTCAACTATATCATTATCCATAACTTCACACATTTCACTATATGCGTCACATCAACCTCGTATATAACCTTATTTTATGTTCGCATAATACGAATTCACATACAATCTATTACTTTTCAATTTAAATTCCCTAACACGAATATTCACCTTTCCACAATTATCGACGTAGCGGGATTTCACTATCTAAATGATTATAACCACATGATGTTATTACACCTTTCTTTAATAACCATTTACAAGAATACAAACTCATAACGCGACATACTTTCTTGAGTAACCATTTTCCTAACCAATCTCATAATACGATATTTATTTTATTGTGTTATAACAAGTATCACATCATAAACATATGCATCTATTCTCATAATACGACCTTCCTTCATGTCTGATATGGCTAAAAATGGGGTTAAATCGGAACCGTCCAGATTGGGCACGAATCTCGAAGCTCGGGGGTAAAAAGGTAATTTCACATTCAAGCGGATCCAAAGCGGGTACTGAATCTCCTTCTCGCAGATCCAATAACCCACGAACGGATCCACACCAGTTGGGTACGGGTTCCGACCCGAGACGAACCCAAACCAACAAGAGACAAATCAGGATCCATGATTTGGGCAAGTCAATGGCCCTGATTTGCTCTCACCGGGAATCAAGGAAAGATTTCCTAAAACAGACTGAGGATTTTGCTCCCGGCTGTTACACAGGAGATCAGACCCTTAAACGGCTCTCCCTGGCGACTATAAATATCACCCCTCTACCACCATGACCAGGTTAATCACTTTTTCACCACTTTTAAGCTCTTTCTTAATCTCTTCTGATTACTGACAAGAGCGTCGGAGGGTGCGTCGCCGGAATCAATCCCGGTGTTTCGCACTTCCTAGCAGGTCGCGGCAGGAGCAAGAAGGCTGAGTCAACTGTTCAGGTTTTTCTCGGACTCACAAATTCTATCTGTTTACCCCCACACCGAAATCAGCGGTAACAGATTGGCGCCGTCTGTGGGAAAAACCACACGAACAGCCTCAGCTTCTTCCTCGTCGTCCTCTGCAGCCATGCCTCCGAAGAAGGTCAGATCTAGAGGGTCGAACCGTGTGGCCAATCCCGCCGACCCTACGGAGGAAGCCCCTGTCAATCCTATTCCACAGTCCGATCTCCCTCCACCGGCCCAGCAGGTCCCACCTCCTCATCCCAAGCAGCAACCCAACAATGGCCCTTCTGGCCATAACGGCCGGAAGCAGAAGCAGCCCCTCCATCAGGACTATGTCTCGGTTCATAACGGATCCTCGGATTCGATGGCTTCCCATCATCCCAACCTCCGCAACACGCTCCTGAACCGCCAGAAAGATGACGACCTCCGCACCCACCTTGACGAGAGGCGGGCCCGAGAGGGAGCCTCCCGCCAGCGTCAGGGTGAGCGGTCCCCTCGTCGCCGAGACGGTAGGAGGTCTCCGGACCGCAGAGGCCGAGCGGCATCTCCAGAGCACCGAAGGAGGAGGCCACAGTCCCCCGCGGATCGGCATCATCCCAGGAACAATGATGCACCCATCACCCGTGCCGAGTTCCTACAGTTCCAAGGACACTGTTCTGTAGGCTCTCAACCTTTGGCAGAACGTCCAAAATGCTCAGAGGGCTCCAACGTCCCCGAGGGATCCCAGTCCGCGTCGCCGAACCCGAAGTCCTTCCCCGGCTCCCGGCCGCCAGCAGCAGCAGTACAGTCCTCGCCGATCCCAGGACTACCGGCACCGCAGTCCGCGCTCCCCTTCCTATGAAGAGGAGTCTGGGGGGTCATATGATTACCAGCAGAGGGACGACGCCCTCATCCGCCGTCTCCATGAGGTGGAAAGGCGTATTGGCCGCATGGACAGAGAGGAGGAGTCCCGAGCAGGAACAGTCCGTCCCAGCAGACCCCCTTTCTCTCGGTCGATCATGGAGGCCCACATACCGAGGGATTTCAAACCTCCGTAGTTTGAAACGTACTCAGGGGAATCCGACCCAGTCGACCACGTCGAAAGCTTCAAGACCCTGATGTTGATCCATCAAGCTTCCGATGCCGTTCTCTGCAGGACCTTCCCTGCCACCCTCCGGGGGTCGGCTCGGGAATGGTATTCCAGACTCGCCCCCTCCTCCATCTTCTCGTTCGAGCAGTTTGAAACACTGTTCATAACTCACTTCGTGAGTATCAGGCGAGCCGAGAAGACAAGTCTCTCCCTACTGAACCTGCGGCAGGAAAGGGAAGAGAAGCTGCGGGACTATGTGAAGAGATTCACCGCAGAGGTTAGGTCTATCGCCTCCTTAGACCAGTCAGTGGCGACCGTGGCGTTCCAGTCGAACGTTCTCAACGCCAACCTCCGATCGTCCTTGGCCAAGAAGCCCCCGCATGACTTCGCCGACCTCCTCCTGAGGTGCGAGAAGTACATCCGAGCAGAGGAGGCTGAAGCCCTTCCGAGCTTCGGGGGGCCCTCCTCAGGGTCGAAGAGGAAGGCGACGGGGGAAGAGGGGTCCAAGAAAGCTCAGAAGGACAATGGCGGTCAGCGTCGCCCTCCCCCCAGGTTCGAGAAGTTCACTCCCCTCACCACTAACGTCTCTACTATCCTAATGGAAGTGGAGAAGGAGGGGGTCATCCCTCCAGCTCCGAGGATGCACACCCCGGCAAAGAGGAGGAACAAAGATAAATGGTGTCGTTACCATCAGGACCACGGCCACGACACGAACGACTGCCAGGCTTTGAGAGATGAGATCGAAGCCCTCATCCGGAGGGGGCAGTTGGCCAAATTCGTGAAGGCTAACGATCGGGCGGACCGCAATTCTCCTCCGCCTCGGGGGGGCTAACAAGCGTTCCGAGCGACGCGAAGAGACACCCGAGTTCGAGGAGGAACGGATTCTGCACCTGATCCACGGAGGCCCCATGGGGGGCTCCTCTAATTCCTCTCGGAAGGCCTTCGTCCGAGAGGTCAACTCGGTCCATAGTGCCCCTCCCTCCAAAGGTCTCGGCATCCCTGTGTCTTTCTCCGATGCCGACCTCGAAGGGGTCCGAACCCCACACTGTGATGCCCTCGTCATCGACCTCCGCATGGCCAACTTCAAGGTGCAGAGGATTTTAGTAGACAATGGGAGTTCAGTCAATATCCTCTTCCTCTCGGCCTTCCGAGGCCTGCAGCTGTCCCGGGACCGTCTCAAACCGGCCGGTTACACACTCCACGGGTTCACGGGGGTCCCGGTAACTGTCGAGGGGGTGATAACCCTAGTCGTAACCGCGGGAAGCGCCCCTACTACCCGGACCGAGCCGATGGACTTCATGGTCGTCGACGTCCCGGCGGCGTATAATGTCATCCTAGGCCGACCTGGCCTAGCCGCCTTGGAAGCTGTCCCCTCGGCGTACCATTTGAAAATGAAGTTCCCCACTCGGTCGGGAGTAGGGGAAGTCAGGGGAAGCCAAGAAATAGCCCGGAAGTGCTACATGACTTCCACCGGGGGACCAGTGCTCTCGCTCGAGACACTAGAAATCCCCGAGCCGAAAGCTCGGCCAACGTCTGAGCCGGCGGACGAGGACCCGAGCCGGAAGTTCCTCATCAGCAAGTCCTTGCCGACCGCACTGTGTTCGGACCTGATTCAATGCATCCGAGATAATCGTGACTTGTTCGCCTGGTCGGCCGCGGACATGCCCGGCATTTCCGTGGAGCTGCTCGTCCATCGCCTGAGTGTCGAACCGGGGTGCAAATCGGTTCAGCAGAAGAGGCGAAAGTTCGCTCCCGAGCGACAGCAGGCCATCAAGGAGGAGGTGGATAAACTGCTGAAGGCCAAATTCATACAGGAGGTAAATTACCCCGAGTGGCTGTCGAATGTTGTAATGGTCAAGAAGTCCAATGGCTCGTGGAGGATATGCATTGACTTCACCGACCTGAACAAGGCGTGTCCGAAGGATCCATTCCCTCTCCCGAACATCGATACCCTTATTGACGCCACCTCGGGCCATGAGCTCCTCAGCTTCATGGACGCCTTCTCGGGGTACAATCAAATCCGAATGTTCCCTCCGGACATTCCGAAGACCTCCTTCGTCACCGACCAAGGCCTCTACTGCTACCGAGGTCATGCCGTTCGGTTTGAAGAACGCGGGCGCCACCTACCAGCGCCTCGTCAACAAGATCTTCCAGATCCAGATCGGCCGTAACATGGAGGTGTACATTGACGACATGCTCGTCAAGAGCATCCGGGGCACGGACCATGTAGCCGACCTCCAGGAGGCCTACGGCGTGTTGAGAAGGCACAACATGCGGCTGAACCCGAACAAGTGCGCGTTCGGGGTCTCTTCGGGAAAGTTCCTCGGCTTCATGGTAAGCCAACGAGGAATCGAAGCTAACCCCGAGAAGATTAAGGCCATATTAGACATGGCCCCGCCTCGGAACATCAAGGAGGTGCAGAAGCTCACCGGTCGGCTCGCTGCTATCGGTCGGTTCCTCTCAAAGTCGGGGGAAAAGTGCCTCCCCTTCTTCAAAGCACTCAGGGGGGCTAAGGGTTTTGAATGGGGCCAGCCACAACAGGAGTCGTTCGACCAACTGAAGGCGTACTTGGTGAACCCCCCTCTACTCAGCAAATCGGTCCCGGGCGAGACCCTCTTCGTCTACTTGGCTGCTTCCGAGCAGACCCTAAGTGCTGTCCTGGTAAGAGAGGAGGACCGGTCCCAAAGGCCCATCTACTACGTGAGCAAGGTGCTTCGGGATGCCGAGCTCCGCTATCCGAAGATTGAGAAAATGGCCTACGCCCTAGTCACAGCGGCGAGGAAGCTTCGGCCATACTTTCAGTCCCACTCGATCGTCGTCCTCACCGACCAACCCCTAAAACAGATCCTCTACAAGCCTGAGACCTCGGGCCGGCTGATGAAGTGGTCCATAGAGCTGAGCCAGCATGACATCTCTTACCAACCTCGGACAGCAATTAAGGCACAGGCACTCGCCGACTTCATCGTGGAGTCCACTATCCCTGAGGTCGAACACATTCCGAATGGACCCCTCATTTGGACAGTCTTCGTGGACGGATCCTCTTGTAATGAAGGAAGCGGCGCTGACATCATTCTGAACGGCCCTGACAACTTCGTCCTCCAGTACGCGATCCGTATGAACTTCAAGGCCTCGAACAACGAGGCAGAGTACGAAGCACTCATCGCTGGTCTCGGACTTGCACGAAGTGCTGGGGCGCAGCGCCTCCGAATCCACAGCGATTCCCAGCTCGTCGTGAACCAAGTCTTGGGCGAGTACGAGGCCCGAGATGAGCGGATGGCGAAGTACCTTGCTAGGGTTCGGGACCTCATGGGCCGGTTCGAGGAGGCGCTCATCCAGCGGGTCCCTCGTGAAGAGAACTCACAGGCCGATGCCCTCTCCAAATTGGCCCCGTCCTTCCTGCAAGGTCTCGAACGGACCGTACTGATCGAAGTCCTCTCTAAGCCGAGCATCGAAGACGAGACACCTGGCTCGGCGGAATCGTTGTCGGTCATGTTACAAGATAATTGGATGAAGCCTCTTGTGGAGTTCTTGAGGGACGGGCTCCTACCCGAAGACCCCAAAGAGGCTCGCCGAGTCAGAACCCGGGCCGAGCGGTATGTCTTGATCGAGGGCATCCTATACAAACGCTCTTTCTCTCAAATAGACGGCCGACCGTACCTAAGGTGCCTCTCTCCGGATCAGGCCGAATATGCCCTACAAGAGCTCCACGAAGGCATCGGAGGGGCACACTCAGGATTTAGGTCCTTGGCCCGGAAAGCTTTGAATTATGGGTACTTCTGGCCGACCCTCCTTCAAGACGCCAAGCGACACGTTCGGCAATGCAGCTTTTGTCAGAGACACTCCAGCATCCGGCGCCTCCCTCAGGCCAACCTCGCCTCCCTATCAAGTCCCATCCCCTTTGCAATGTGGGGGATGGATTTACTAGGGCCCTTCCCTCCGGCTCCGGGTCAGTTCAAGTTCTTGGTCGTAGCCATCGACTACTTCTCAAAGTGGGTCGAGGCCGAGCCCCTCGCCACGATAACCGAGAACAAGGTGGTACAGTTCTTCTGGAAGAGTATCATTTGTAGGTTCGGCGTCCCCCGTGTCCTCGTGACGGACAACGGGACTCAGCTCACTGGCGCAGCATTCCGAGCTCTGTGCGACGACCTGGCCATCCAGCAGCGCTTCTCGTCCGTCTCCCACCCTCAGTCGAACGGACAGGCAGAAAATGCTAACCGGCAGATCCTCGCAGGCATCAAGAAAAGGCTAGACAAAAGTTCCAAGGGCTTATGGGTCGACCAACTCCCCAACGTCCTATGGAACTACCGCACGAGCAAGCGGACCCCCACAGGCGAGTCCCCTTTCAACCTCACCTATGGGTCCGAGGCTGTGATACCTCTCGAGGTCGGAATACCTTCCCCTCGGCTCACAGCCTATGACGAAGCACAGAATGCCAGGGACCTCAGAGCAGACTTGGACCTGATAGACGAGCTGAGGAAAAGGGCGTCGATTCGGCAGCAGATTTACCGAAGAAGGGTTGAACTGGCATACAACAAAAAGGTCCGACCCGCCAACCTTAAGCAAGGAGATTTGGTCTTGAGAAAGCTGGCCATATCCTTCCCCAGTCAGAAAAGCAAGCTGGCTTCGAACTGGGAAGGGCCGTACAGGATCACGAGGGTAGTTCGGCCCGGAACATATCGTCTTGAAGACCTAGAGGGCAGAGAGCTTCCGAGGACCTGGAATGCCGACCACCTCCTAAAATACCAAGAAAGCGCTCCGGCGCCACTCTAAGTATCATAGGATATCGAGCCATTCCAGTCCCCCGACTTGTAACCTATTTTCATAAATTGTACTATGTAAAACGGTTCGCCGTCGATTATTAATAAAGAAAGCTCTTTCGTGTTTTTGAATTCGCATGCTTCTCTCCCCTCTTATCAACTGCTTGATTAAACTAAGATTTCAACCAACGATTCGGAGCCCACGTTCGGCTCGACCTCACCTCCTCGGCTCGTCCCCGGACGAACCAGGGGTAGACCGTCGTTCGGAACTGCTCTCACAACTATTGAACTACACCGATGGTTCGGAGTCCAACACTCGGCTCGACTTTACTTCCTCGACTCGCCTCCGAGCGAGCCAGGGGTAGATCGCCGTTCGGAATTGCTCCCACAACCGTTGAACTATACCGATGGTTCGGAGTCCAACACTCGGCTCGACTTTACCTCCTCGGCTCGCCTCCGAGCGAGCCAGGGGTAGATCGCCGTTCGGAATTGCTCCCACAACCGTTGAACTACACCGATGGTTCGGAGTCCAACACTCAGCTCGACTTTTACCTCCTCGGCTCGCCTCCGAGCGAGCCAGGGGTAGATCGCCGTTCGGAATTGCTCCCACAACCATTGGACTACTACGATGGACCCGGAGTCCAATACTTAGCTCCCAGTCCCCCCAAGCTTGCTTCGTAGCAAACCGAGACTGGTCCGCCCCTCTGCTCCGTCAGTGGAGGGACACCGAAGCTACGTTCGGCCACATAATCCGAGCCCTCCTACCTAATAGCCGAAGCCCGAAACCCTACGCCTTCGGTCGGCTACCGAGCAAGTGCCTTCCCGAGCTCGCAAACGGAGAAAAGTCACTTTCTCCTCAACTTTCGCGCCTGATCTCGATCAGACGGCTCAGATCTTGCCACCTGCGCTAAACGACAAGATAGCGTTTTCTTGAGAACTGAGCCGCCTCGAGATTCGTGCCCACGTTCGACGGCTCAGATCTCGCCACCTGCGCTAAACGACAAGATAGCGCTTTCTTGGGGACTGAGCTGCCTAGGGATTTGTGCCGTACCTGGTCAGAGTCGCTAAGCGACGAAATACTGTACTCATAGGTACCCCGTTCGGTTCAACACTCTCGCCGACGGAACTAACACGCTCGGTTCGAGGATCTCGGCGCGACCAACACAGTTATAAGCAAGATAAATATGCAGAACAACGAAAGATATTTTATTAAACAACCAGACCAGAATACAAAGCACATCTTTTTCATGGTTACAAAGTGTTGGCAAACAAAATACACGACGCCGACCCACTATACTTGGCCCTCATATGGAAATATCTTCACTAGACTGTTCGGCCGACTGTTCGTCCTCCTCGGCTGGTAGCTCCCCTGCATCGTCCCGGAGCTTCGCTACCACGGTCTGCAAGTGTCGAATCTCCGAGAACAAATCGTCCCGCTCGGCTATAATCTTCGACTGGTTGTGCCGAATACACTTGACCCGAAGAGCGTTGCTGAAAGCGGTTTGCGAATCTTCGTCCCCTTCTGCAGGGGTCAACTCGGCGATCCTGTTCTCCAGGCGTTGGATCTCGGTTTCCCGTAGGTCGAGGACAGACAAGAGGTGGGCCCGCTCACTCTCAGCTCGGTGTAACTCCAGCTCGACACTCCTAGGACTCAGAGCCGCCGTCCCAGAAGTGGCCTCGGATTCAGAGTCACCATCCGAGCCGTGGAGATCAGCATATTGGTCGGCCGCCTCGAGCTGAAAAAAGGGAAAAACAAATAGCAAGACTTCAAAACATTGCCGAGGCCCAACACTTAAAATTTTTCCAAATCACAAATCCGGATTCATATTCAGACATGTTAATTCTACATACAACGAGACCGACCCTACAACAACGTTTTACAACAAATCAGGAGGGACATGAAGCGACATGATCAGGTCCTCTTCGGAAGGGGAACGCTTCGGTTTAAGGAAATGCGAGGATGACGAGGCCTGCCCTCCGAGCTCGATCCTAAACCAACGAAGCGCGACCCCCCTTCGCTGCTGGCCCTAACTGCGGCGCCGACTGAGGCCCCGCTCGACGAGACGGCCGCACTGCTCTGAGCGTCGGCTGGACTCCGTCCGGTCATAGGCGAATGTGTCGCAAGTTCGTAAAAGGAAATCCCTCTCTCGCTCTCTTCACGAGTACATGACGTACTGCGGACGTTAGCCCTCTCCGGCACAGGCTTGAGCGACGCGACCTCTTCCTCCAGTTCAATGATTCTGTCTCTCAGAGCGTCGTCCTTCGCCAACTTCTTCGGATGAGAAGGCCTCGACGAGCCAGAGACGTTGGCACTATCGGTCGCGAGCCGTCGGAAGTGGGTAACTTCGATCCCCCTATCTATCGTGATCCTTTTTGAGCCTGTCGACTTCGGCCAATAGCCTCTTGCGCTCGGCCAACGCCTTCTCCAGCTCCGAAGTCAGCTTCTCTTCCGCCGCCGAGCGTTCTTTCCCCGCTAATTCCATGTGTTGGACCTCGGCCAAAAGCTCGCCATTCTTCTGCTCGGCGGCGGTGAGCTCTCTACGGAGCCGCTCGACCTCGCCCTCAAGAGCAGAGACCGGGGGTCGCCTTTGTAGCTGCGTCAACTCGCGACACTTCGCCCTGGCCAGCGTCTTTACCTCCCCCAGTTCCAAAAATAAGTGAAAGCGCTTATCATGGCTCGATGACAGCTCTCGCTTCATCTTGACCAACTCCTTACGGAGGTACGAAACCTCCGTGATCGGACCGAACTTCACCTGAAAAGCGGAGATGAGTCCGAGGGGACAATACATGGAAACATCTACAACTAGTCACACACAAATCCGAGACTCAACACTTGGACAAATTTTGGCCAAACAAAATGTTTCCATTCAAAACCAAGGAGAAAAGTTTTACAAAAGCGGTGGCCAGTCCGCAGTTAGGCTTACAAAAGAAAAAAGACTAAAAAAGACAACCGAGTCAGGGGTCGACCTTTTTGTCGTTAGGGTCCGTCGACCCCCCGGCCTTGTCCTCGCCACCGCCCTCGCCTCCATTCTCGCTCCCGCTCTCCTCCTCGGAGTCGTCCTCCTCCTCGTCCTCGGCTTCGGTCTCCCCTGGGCCTTCGACGCGTTCCGTCTCTCCCTCGGGGCCGAGCAACCCCTCGGGAACACCCTCCTCCCTTCCACGAGGTCGTAAAAGTGGTAGGAGGACGTGTCGAAGCCCGGGTTCTTGGCGGCAACATGGAGCAGGGCTCGACCGTAGGCTTCCTCCATGTTCTGGAGCATGTGCTGCGCGGCCTCCTCCTGCACGGCCTTCCTCACCTTCTTCACCTTCTTCTGTGCTTGGCCGTGATTCTCTCGGCCCTCTTCCGAGCCTTCTCCGCCTCCGACCGGGCGTTGGCCCGCTCCTCCTTCAGCTCGGCTGCCCTCTTCTCCAACGCCTCAAGCTTGGCCGCCGTGTCCTTCGACTGCTGAATGGCGTCGGCCAGCTGCTTCTCCAACCCCGCTACTTCAGCAGCCCTCTTCGTCGAGAGGAGCTGCTCGGCATCAAGCCGCTGCATGGCCTTAACGCACTCTGCCCTCTCCCGCTCCTTCTCCTGCTCCTTGTTCGCGAACTCCTCGACTAGGAAATTGAAGTGGCAGAGGGTCTGAAAAAGAACAGCGGATTAAAATCCGAGTCCAAAGACTTAGAAAAAAAATTCTAAAGAAGAAATTTTGATAAGGGAGAGCTCGGCCTACTTACCGACATAGTATTCCGAGTGATCTGCATCACGGCGTCCCCTGCTTGCCCGGCCTTCAGGGTCGCTCGGTCCTTTGGGGTTGGCAGGTGCCTCACCGCCTCCATGCAGATGTTGTCGTCGCCCAAGAAGCCGTCGACGTTCATCACCTGCCAGTCGGGCACGAAGATCTGCTTGTGACGCTCGGTCAGGATCTTCTCTGCATCGGCGGTGAGGGGTGGAACTTGGAGGGACAGCACCTCCTTCACACCGAACGTACCGCTCGACGAACCGGGAGCATCCACCTTCGGGGTCGGAGCCGGCACCTCCGAAGCAGGGGGGTCGAGAACCCTGATCTCCCCCTGCTCGAGGACCGCGACCTTCGGTTGGTCGGCAGTCTTCTCGACCGAAGGCTTCTTCGAGGCTCGGCTGTCCTGAGGTCCTGCCGAAGGCCTCTTCTTCTTCGCCTCTTGCTCCGACCGGCTCTTCGCCACCAGAGCTTTGTAATCCAACTTCATCGTCTCTGCAAAAGCCGAATGAAAAACTTAGAAAAATTTTCATGAGCTTTAAACAAAGAGTATAAATACCAGAAGCATACTAGGGTCGATCGGACTGAGACCCCCACGGAACAGATCCTCCTCGGTAATATCTTTCCAGCTTAGCGCTGGCAGGGCGAGGAGCTTCCTCTGGACCTCTGCCTCCTCATCACTCAGCGCCGCCTCCTTCTTGGTCTGCTTGGGCAGACCCTCCTTTGCCCAAACCGTCGGTATCACCCACGGCACCAGAGATTGGATGAGGAAGTACTTCTCCTTCCAATGTTTGATCGAGTCCGGATTCTCGATCAGCTTCACGCCCGTCCGGGGCGAAAGATAGAACCTCTGTTCGTCTCTCCTTGGCTGACAGGGTCGATAGAGACTCCGAAAGAAGAACATACTCGGCTTACCGCCGACCTCTTGGCATCGGAGGACGAAGGCCATGACGTGCCTCCATGTGTTCGGCATCAGCTGGGCGGGGCTCAAACCGTACCATGTCAGAACATCAACCACGAATGGGTGGAGGGGAAAGCAGAGTCCGGCAATAAGGGAGTCGACCGGAAAGATGCATACGTCCGACGAGGACTTTGTGTTGGCTCGGAAACCCGGCCCGGGGAGGAGCAGTCCATAGTCGGCAGGGATCCGGAAGCCCTCTCGGATCAGGTGAAGGTCACCCTCGGTGAGAGACGAGATGGTATGATCCACCTCGGACAGCTCCCTCGGCTCGTTCTCCTCCACCAACTTAGCCTGTGCCTTGGGTTACTCTCTCCAAGGTGTCCTCGGCGTAATCCCGTACGCCCCCACGCTCGACAGAGAAATGGGCTGCCGACCGAACGCTCCCGCCGTCTTCGGCGTTTCCACGATCGTAACCACGGCCTTCCCCTCCCGGGACACCGCCGCAACCTCTTTAGGCAGCTCGGCCACTTCGCCCTCTCTGTCCGGACGAACGACATTCTGATCGCTCGGCTCCACTACCTCCTTCCCTTTATCCCCTCGACCAACGGCTTGCTCCGAGGCAGGGGGTCTCATCCGTGATCTTAACCATTTTTCTAAAAGAGAAGGAAAAGAGACTGACCTTGAAGTGATAGGTACGGTCGGAAAGTTCGCCGGAGACAAGGAACGCTACTGCGACAGCTAGCAACGCCACCAGAGAGCTGAAAACTTCGAAGGCAAAGTAAAAACTGAAAAGAGAGAGTAAAAGTGAAAAATGATACTTGGTCTAAGGGGGGGTGAAGATTTATAGTAAAATGGAACGTCCTTTGGACTTCCAAACGAAGGAGCGCGACTTTTGGGCTGCTCTCGAAACGTCACGAAGGCCCAACACAACTGCCTTCCTCACCAAGTCAACTAGCTCGGCGCAATGGGATCTGAATCCGAGCTACGCGCAATCCGAGCCAGATTGCAGAGCCTCCGGTCGGCTCCGAGCAAGTGCCTTTTCGAGCCTGCAAACGGAGAAAACGCACTTTCTCCTTAATTTTCGTGCACGATCTCGATCAGACGGCCCAGATCTCGCTGAGGACGCTAAACGACAAGATAGTGTTTTCTCGAGAAATGCGCCCGTCTCGAGATGCGAGCCGCCTTCCATCGGTTCAAATTGCGCCAACTCGCTCGGATTGCCTATACCTGCTCCATACCCCACCTATGACTAGAGAAACCAGAGAAAGTTTCGATTCAAAGTTTTAAGGCACCGCCCTCGGCGAGCGCCCCCCGGGCCCCGGGTCTCGGTCGGTATTCCACCGACCCACGGGCCCCGGTCGAAAGCAAATCAACACTCAGAGATCGGGAGGAACGCACCATTCCGAGCTAGTTGGTTGTAACTGTGAAGGTTCGGCATGATAGAGGACTCTGGCAACAGAGCCTTCACAGTTGCAAACAAACAAGCTCGGAACGCCGAAGATCATGGCGAAAGAACGACCGCTCGTCCTTCCGAAGCAACTTGGCCCCCCGGTTCGAATTTGGATCGTCACCTCTTCCACCATGATCTCCTCCGACCCCGCCACCCATCTCGGGATAGCCGGAGTCGGTAGAAGACCTTGGTGGAAGAACGACCACCCATCATCCCGGAGCGACTCTTACCTCGGGTTCGGATCACAGTCGTCACTTCTCCTGCCTCGTTCTCCCCCGACCCTGACACCCACAATGAGGACCGTCAGGAACGGGAGAAGAAAAAGACAGTAGAGTGACCACCCCTTCGAACCTATCAAGGTCAAGACCCCACAAGACTGGCGTCCGCCAGAGGCAGACACCACCGGGGGTCTAAAACTCAACATTACTGCGACTGAAATGACAAGAGGAATGGAGTACTTATAGCTTAACCTCCAAGAACCAGCCATTATGACCCTCGGAAGTTGAAACGCCACGAATTAATTGAAGGAGTTACTCTTAATGACCTGGAGAAGGTGGAACGCTGCACAAATCCCGGAGCACCATTAATGTCCTTGGGAACGGGGTCGTCTCGAGTCGGATTGCACCACGTCGCTCGTCCTGCCGAGATCCCCCTGTCTCCGGACGGATTCCGAGCAAGTGCCTTTCCGAGCTTGCAAACGGAGAAAACACACTTTCTCCTCAACTTTCGCGCATGATCTCAATCAGACGGCCCAGATCTCGCCGAGGACACTAAACGACAAGATAGTGTTTTCTTGAGAAATGTGCCCGTCTTGAGATGCGCGTCGTCATCCAAATGGCTCAGACTGCGCCACGTCGCTCGTCCTGCCGAGACCCCCTGTCTCCGGACGGATTCCGAGCAAGTGCCTTTCCGAGCTCGCAAACGGAGAAAACACACTTTCTCCTCAACTTTCGCGCATGATCTCAATCAGACGGCCCAGATCTCGCCGAGGACACTAAACGACAAGATAGTGTTTTCTTGAAAATGTGCCCGTCTCGAGATGCGCATCGTCATCCAACAGTTCAGATTGCGCCACGTCGCTCGGAACGCCGAACCCTCTAGTCTCCGGTCGACAGCCGAGCAAGTGCCATTCCGAGCTAGTAAACGGAGAAAAAAGACACCGAGCTACTACGACCGTTGGATCTCTCAGAAATTCGTGCTTCTAATGATGAACGGTCCAGATTGCGCCACGTGCGCTAAAAGACAAGATAGCGTTTTCTTGGCAAACGCGCCACCATCCGACGGCTCAGATTGCGCCACCTCGCTCGGAACGCCGAACCCCCTAGTCTCCGGTCGGCAGCCGAGCAAGTGCCATTCTGAGCTCGCAAACGGAGGAAAAATCTGCCGAGCGATGGAGACCGTCAGATCTCTCAGAAAATCACGTTCGACGACGATCAGAGGTCCAGATTGTGCCACGCCATAAATCAGTATTAAAAATCATTTTTTATTTATTTAAATTGCTTTATTTATTTAAAAATTGCGAAAAATTGCTAAAAATTCGGGAAATTTAACTAAAAATTCTAGAAAATAATTGAAAATTCGGGGAAATATTTTTGGGTCCCTGAACGAACAATTATAGCCCAGAATGCACTGTTAAGGCCCCCCGAACGATTAGTAAACACTTTGCAAAATTAAATAAATAGCCCGAAAAAATGAATAAAAGCCGTCAAATACTCGACATGGCTAGAGAACAACACATGGCATCAAAAAGTTACCTCACTACCCCCTTCGAGATTCTAAGTCCTCCAATATGGACTCCGATACAACTCCACTAGCTACCAAAACAGTCAAACTACTCCTCAAAGGCTGATCATGCTCAGTCTTTAGGAGTGGGGGGCTCGTGATATGGCTAAAAATGGGGTTAAATCGGAACCGTCCAGATTGGGCATGAATCTCGAAGCTCGGGGGTAAAAAGGTAATTTCACATACAAGCGGATCCAAAGCGGTTACTGAATCTCCTTCTCGCAGATCCAATAACCCACGAACGGATCCACACCAGTTGGGTACGGGTTCCGACCCGAGACGAACCCAAACCAACAAGAGACAAATCAGGATCCATGATTTGGGCAAGTCAATGGCCCTGATTTGCTCTCACCGGGAATCAAGGAAAGATTTCCTAAAACAGACTGAGGATTTTGCTCCCGGCTGTTACACAGGAGATCAGACCCTTAAACGGCTCCCCTGGCGACTATAAATATCACCCCTCTACCACCATGACCAGGTTAATCACTTTTTCACCACTTTTAAGCTCTTTCTTAATCTCTTCTGATTACTGATAAGAGCGTCAGAGGGTGCGTCACCGGAATCAATCCCGGTGTTTCGCACTTCCTTGCAGGTCGCGGCAGGAGCAAGAAGGCTGAGTCAACTGTTCAGGTTTTTCTCGGACTCACAAATTCTATCTGTTTACCCCCACACCGAAATCAGCGGTAACAATGTCTTATGACATAAATACCACATCTCATTGCCCATGCAATTTACTCACATTTCATCACATCGTTAACACATCATTAATTAGAATACTTATACTCATTGCATCAAAACCATGTTTTATAGCTCATTCTCATCTCATTATACCACTTTAGTTTTTTCTCATTCTTATAAGTAATATATCAAATTATCATTTTTACTTATAACACAAATTGCCATTAGCCTCACTTTCATTCTCATCGCAATATACTCCATATCCCCAAACACAATTTGGGCCACAACTTATCACACCCCAAAGCCGATAGCTTGGGTAATAATCACTGCACTCCAAACACACAGTTTGGGTAATATCACATCACATTTCAAGCCGATAGCTTGGTTATTAATTCATTTCATTTACTTATCATCTACTTTATTTAATTCTTCATTTCCATTAATCATTACCACTATCATACCAACTCACCCTGCAAATTATGCCAAAGCAGGTAGTTCCCACCATTTCCACCGAAATAGCAGGCGAGTAGTTCCTCGACACAATTCAAGGTGTATCAACTCATATCATACTATATTTTACTTTAATAATCATTTACGTAATATAATTACTTCATACTATTCGTATTAACACACATCTCTTTTTCTTTTCATTTTAAATTAATCACGTACTGCATTTCATCCACAACCACTTCTTTCATAATCACAATTCACTTTCCACTTTCTTTACCCTCACATTTTTATTTACACTTAGTTATTTTATTAGTTTGTCAACCAGTGAGCCACAGTATCTTAACATACTGAAAGCCAACAGCCCAGTAAACATGCGGCCCGATGCTCACACAGAGTCTTACTCGTCTGAGGCTACGTCTTCCTCCTAGCCGAACTAGCGAGGGAACCACTAACCCCAAGTAGAACTTGGGTACTTCCTCCCAGCCGAAGCCAAGAGGAAAAAAGCCACGTCCCAGGTAAACTGGGTACTTCCTCGCGATGGCTGTCATCGACGGAAAAACACCACACCCCAGGTAAACTGGGTACTTCCTCCCAGCCGATAGCCAGGAGGGAAAAACCACGTCCCAGGTAAACTGGGTACTTCCTCGCGACAATTGTCATCGAGGGAAACCGGGCCTCAAGCCGATAGCTTGGGCGATAAAATCCACTTACCCCAAACATAGTTTGGGTCCACTATTCCCAAGCCGGTCCTTGGGCGTTAGGAGGTCTAGCCCAAACCCCCAGGATTGCTGTAGGTACTGGTCAACAAAGCCATCTGTTATTAGCATTAATCATTTCATCTTTTCAGCTTACTTTATCACACAAGCATTTCACTTTTGCTTTACAACGAGTCATGTCTTTGACTTTAACCATGTGAATTAATACCACATTTTATTAGCACGTACTAGCTGATCTTTAATCTTCATATCATCATACCACATTATGCATACACCCTGTTATTCAATACATAACTCATCATATCATATTAATACATAATATTAATGCGTCAAGATATTTATTTTGCCATAACATCCCACATTAAAAATACCATATTATTCATTACCTCACTGTATCATATATATAGGCATACACCAAGTTATAACATTAATAAAAGACTACATTAAGTTATTCCATATCGTAAAAGTATCAAAACGTATAATTCATCACGTCATAACATCATACTATTCATTAATTCACTACGAACATAAGTATAATGTAAACGTATACCCACTCACTAATTTCATCAATTATCACATCACGAGTCAATGTCATGATATATATATCACAAACATACACAACACATGCGGGTTTCCAAGAAAAGGGGCCAAAATCATTTATTTTCTCTAATTAAATCTCATAATAACCAATTATAGCATACTAGTTCATACACTATGTTCCATGTGGGTAAAATCACCTATAAGGGCCTATATGCCCCAAAATAAGCATAAAACATGCACTATAATTTCACGGGTTTCCAAAACATGATCACAATCACTAATTTCGTCTAATTACATCTTATAACATCCATCCATAGCATGCTAGCCCATACACAAGGCTCCGCATATACCAAATCACCTATATCGGCCTATATACCCAAAAACATGTACGAAATATGCACGGGATAAAAATATGCATAAACAATTTAATATATTTAGTTTTTATACATCAACACATCACATTAACCCATAATATAGGATTTATATACTTAAAATAGTTAATTTCCTCAAATATCACAAAAACTCGTTTTCGGGCCGTTAAAAATTCGTATTTTCTTTCAAAAACAATTTCTAGTATAAATTCTACGAAATACCTCAAAAAGCCACGAAAATTGGCCATAACATAAAATATATATAGATGCAACATACTCACCTGACGGATCGAGCAAACGATGTCCCACGTCCGCCCGGTAGCCAGTCGAAGTTCGACTTTTTCCACCTAATTGGAAAATTATAGAACCGATTAGCTTAAAACTCATAACGTGGCCTACGAACCTCCAAATTCGCATCCGTCTTTACCCACACATCACAAATGACATAAGTAGCCAAGCTACATCGACGGATTTCAAATTCGGACCCCAATGCAAGAACTCAAATATTTATCAGAGGCTTCCTAATAGGAAAATCTCCTATTTCCTAATTTCTTCAATCCCTTTGTCCTAATATCTCAAATTAGGATTAATAACAATAATAAAACTCAATTACACCTTTGAATTCATCAAATTCTCATCTCAATCTCGCTCGGGTATTCCACAGAACACCTGGCATGCACTTTTCACCTATAGTCTATTTCACTTAATTTAATTGAGCTTGAGCCTATAAAAATCATCCTAAATTCATATTAATACTTTCATAATATTCTACACCCTCTTATGCATTTTCTACAATTATTAGAATCGAGTTTTCTACCCGATTTCATAAACCCTAAAATCCGAGTTTATGCCCAAAATCACCCCTCCCCATTTTCACCATGATTTGCATATTTTCTAACTACTAACATGTTCTACGAGCTCTACGCATTCCTCTACTATGATTTTTATGCAAAGAAATGTAAAGCACACAATTCCAATAACTAAAGATACAAATTAATATACCTCCATGAAGCTCTCTCCACAAATCAACCCTGCTACGTTGAAGGGCACCCCAAACTTCATTAGATCCCCTAAAGTTTCGAATCCTAAAGTGGAGAAATGGAAGGATTTCGAGCTGGAATTTTGGGGAAAGATGGGTTCGGTCTGGAAGGGTTTCGGCCAGAGGAAAGAAGAAGGAAAAGAAGAATGGAAGGAGTGGCATTATGGTAAATAAGTGGGTTTTTAAATAAAAAGTTTATTGGGTTATGGGCTTAGGCCCAATAACTTAAGAAAATTACCCAAAATGGGTTATTTCAACCAAAATTTGTAAATAAATGCCACAAACTAAAAACTCCACTATTTTAGCATTTTATCGATCTTCTATAATGTATAAATGCCCCAGAAAAATTTCGAGTCAAATCGGATTCGTCTCCTCCGAGAAAACTCATCCCCGAACTCCTATATTTCCATTTTTTTCCGTTTACCCCAAAATATCAATTTAATCCTTCTAATGCTAATAAAATCAATTAATAGGGGTAAATATACTCAGAAACATATTTAAAAATAATTTAATCCAAATAATCGAGGAATTAAAAAAAACCGGTGTTACAAACATGGACAGGTCATTGGCCCTCGGGAGGGGGTGAACCTGTCCAGGGTCCTGAACGTCGCTATTAAGACCTTTGCGTAACAGCCCTACTGAGGGAGGGGTGCAAAGATGGAAGGGGAGGAGATTTGCTTGGCAACTTGGGGTTGTGGCCTTCTTTGCTTTCAGGTCCATGTCAAAAGTGTCTTCTAACTTTGGGGTCTGACTAGAGGTCTGGATCTGTGCTTTCTTACAGACGGTACTAATCCGATGCTGCTTTTTTCGGTGTGGGAGCAACCAGATAGTGATTTTTTATGATTAGGGATAGCTTAGATCTCACCCATTGATCAGATCTGATATGAGGTTGGTTTTTGAGGTAGGATTTGGAATGGATGGCCGAGATATCGTCAGAAACCTGTAAGAAAAGCCTAAAACACCGGAAGTTTCCCAACAATAGGTCCTCTGACGATTAAGTAGTAACTCATCCGTGTTAACTGAGTTTTTGTGGACAGAATGTCAATTATCTGGTCATGGAGGGGGAGAGGCTGTATTTATAGACCTGACGTGGAGAAATTTTGTAACACCCCACAAAATTGAGTAATGACAATTTTGCCATCGCGTGTTACGCACGTGTATTTCGTACAGTTACGAATAATATTCGTAACGTATTTTTATATAAATTTCATACGTATTTTATATTCCGATTATTTACATGTTTTTTGTTATCTCAAAATTAACTTTATCCTATTTTTAGCCAACTCGAATATTAATTTTAATCTTTGTGTTTTTACATGTATTGCACGTGTTTTCAATACACGTGTCGACTACGTAAATTTTACCGTTACGTGAAATATTTTTCGTATGTTATATTCTGAGTATTTATAAACATTTCCCATGGATAAAATCAATTTTGTATTTGAGTATTTATTTTTACGTGCGACGCACGTGTCCTCTTTCAAAATAAAATTTATGAAGTGTGTGTGTTTATTTTTATTTGTGCATGAAAACTCTTTTTTTTAATTAAATTAAACTAGTTTCATTTAATACATATTATATATTATATATTATTTTAATTTTAAATAAATTGATATGTGGTGTGCACGTGGCATGCACGTGCACGTGTTTGTGCATTTTGGGAGAAGTGGCCGGCTATTGGAATGGGTTGAGTGGAGGAGATGAAGAGGTGAGTGGAGTAATTAAGATTAGTGGGTAATTAAGAGTTTTAGTAGAGTAATTAATTTAGTTTACATTCTTCTATAAACTACCCAACCCCCCCCCCCCCCCCCCCCGGCTTTCATCAGCAAACGAGAAAAAAAAAAGTAAGGGTGTTGTGCTGTTGCTTGGCCAAAATGCAAGCTTGCGTCTTTTCCTTCTTTGTGCGCAGATTTTCGAGGAGGGGCTTGGGGGTTTTTTGGAGTTGTACTGCTTGGAGAAATTCTTCATTGGGTGGGTGATTTCTTGAACTTTCTAAAATTATGGTAGTATGCATGTGTAGATGAGTTTATGTTTGAATTCACAATTGGTATGAGTTTTCTAGTTAATTTTTGTGTGATGCATGTCGTGATTATTATCTAGAAATTTTGGAAATGATGAAATGCGAAAATTCATTACAATATTGTATGTTGTTGTATTGAGATTTTTGATTTAAAAGCATGTTGAAAGGTTATTTGACACATAAAAGTAATTCATGTTTAGACTATATGAAGTGTGCATATAAGTAAATAAAGTTGTAATTTGTGTACAAGAAATTATGTAGGTATAAGGGGCAAATTATAAAAAATGATTACGGATGTGAATTTTTATGTGTCACGCCCCGCTTCCCAAAAATACGGAATACGAGTATATGACATTCGCCCAGCGAATGACTAACGTCGCACATAAGATGTTTATCCGATCAACTCAACAATATAATCAATACAGAACAATTGTCCAGGCAATAATAATAATGAACAATAATACTTAGAAGAAACAATATGAAATATCTAAATACAATAATAATCCAACATTTGGAAACAAATAATTGCAATATTTGGGTCAAAATCCCACAATACAATGAAATAACAATAGTTCAATAATTAAGTCTTCATGACAAAGCAATAATTTATTAAACGGCGATACTATCAATTCCTTCACCAATGTTATTCTCCCAATCCATCAGGCAATTCTCCATCAACACCTGTAAACACTTCATCCTAAAAGAGGAGAAAATTGTCCTTAGAGTAAGTCATGAACAGCAAATAGAGAAAGCAGGGAACAATGGAATAACGGTATAACAATGAATTCAATGGATCAATAAGAATCAATAACATGGTACGATAACAATAATCAATATCATGATAATCGATGCAATGGTGTAACAATGATTCAATATTCGATAACAATATTCAATGATCAATATCAATAACACTTAGCCAATATTCGATATTAATAAGAACAATGATGAACAATATGCAGTGTCGATGTTGTGTCAATTCTTAAGTCTATTAATCATTTTAATCCTAACTAACGATCTCATTTATTTACCACATGGTTGCTACATACAAACAAGTTACGTTTAGACTTAGTGGTGGATTTTATAGTTCATGTACTCGAGAAATGATGTAAACGATTCTCTTCAATATTCAGTTATTCAGTCATTCAGTTATTCAGTATCAATATCCATGGAACAATATGCAGTTATCCAGTTATTCAGTCATTCAGTAATTGTAGGAAAACCACGAGCTCCCTACCGAGTACAGTCTCTATATTGTCTACTACTTAAGTCAACCCTTAAATCTCGGCTTGTTAATTATTTTATTAATGCAACAATACAATATGCAATCTAGATATATGAGATGAACAATGGTATCAATAGGAGAACAATAGGATGGTAACATAAAATAGGACAATTAGAATGATGACAATAACTCATTAGGATCATGCAATGCAATATACATACTCTCAATCATGCAAGACTACAATATAGGAACAATTAATTCATGAAAACTGAAAAATAAAATTCTGGATAGCAAGAGTAGTCTGTACAAAAATGCAATTTCCCGCTGTTTCAAAACTCTAAAACTAAAACTGTCAGAAATTCTAGAAACTAGACTTTCCACACGGTTCCAACACATATTTAAAGTTCAAAATCCGACAACATTAGCTAGGTCAAACACATTGTTCTTTACAGATTTCATGTTCAGGCAGAATTTCGACATCATTTTGTTAAAATTTTAGGAACACTAAAAACTGAATATTAAATTCATTAAAAAATATTTTTTAGACTCCTAAAAATGTTAATCAACAATCTAGAAATTATCAGTGCAAAATTTTATCATTGGATCAGCTTTTTTACGGTTTAAGTATGCAAGATACAAGAATCTGAAAATCTGAAAGTAAAAACACAGTTGAAGTAAAACGGGCATAACTTTTGCTACGCAACTCGGAATTTAGAAATTCAACAAGTTCTGGAAACTAGAAAGATAAGGCTATAATTCTTATTCAGAAAATTATTCATTTTAGGATCATTTATGTTTCGAAAATAACAAACAAAACACAGACATCAAGCAAAATACAAGTTTTGGGTATTTTTCATGAAATTAGTTAATTAAACATGATGGGTATCAATTCTATTAGTCGATGAACTTTATAATCAGCATGATTGTGTAACAACATGATCAATAAAATTTAAAACACATACATACATTAATTTATCACTAATCAATCAAACAATATACAACTTAGCAATTATCTCTACAATAATTAATTGTGTTATGATTATGTGAACAACCCTATTCTCAATTCTATATGAATGCATGAAAGATTCAATCTTTGGAGTCAAAAGTGGCACGATGTCAAGAATATTGGGGTTAGCTCATGTAAATCCTCAATAGACCCAACGAAGATAATCAATACAACGATATGATAACGAATAGGATCTACTTGCAAGAATTTCAATAAAACTTGAATTTGATACAATTAACAATACAAGCAGACAGTGACTTGTCTATTAGACGAAGAAATTGAATACCGAGAATAACGGGATGAGAATCCCGGGCAACGAATCCACGAACACGGAAACATGTGCGAGCTACTTGCAAACGCTCACACAAAACGGCAACCACCTGATCAGATCAAAACACCAAAGACCAACAACATTCACCAACTCAAATCCCTTATTGTAACCCCTGTTTTTCATTTTATGTATTTTGCAGTGTATTTTTTATTTTTGTGTATTTTATCTCTCTTGTAATTTTTCTGAACCGTATATTGGATTTGACTTCAATATATATTCATTTTATTCCATTTTGAGCTCATTGTGTTGTGTGATCGTCGCTTTTGTTCGGTTTCATCATTTTGATTCTTTTTCTCATTTTTCTTGGCCTCGTTCACTTTATTTTATATTTTTGGTGTTGTGATAGAATTTTTGGTGGTGATTTCCCAAACCTATGATTTTTGATCCCTAATAAGTTTTTTTCAAGAACCACAGAACTCACTCTAAATTGTATTCCCATTTGTTATTTACCCAATACCCATTACCCACAACCCATTAGCCCACATTAAACTCCTACATATAAACCCCTAACCCCTTAAACCCTAACCCTAAACTCTATTATCTCTCTCCCTCTCCTCAAGCAATCCCGGCCCCCTTTTTCCACACCCCCAACCCGGCCTTCTACATCAGGCCGACCACCCCCACAAGCCATCCCGGCCTCCTACATCAGGCCGACCACCACCACACCCTCCATCTCCGACACCTTCAACACCCGATTCATCCCCTTGCTTGATTGCCTAGCCGACACCACCAAGAACCACCATCAACATCCTTGCATCTCTTTTCTTGTGATTTCTCAAAGTGGGTATTGGCCACTTTGATCATTGCTTCAAGGAGAACGTTCATGGGTGGATTTCGCTCGTGGTTTTTGCTTCTAGGACTATTTATATCGTGTTCATCTTCATACTAAGGTAAGTAACTTGTACTACAATTTATTAGGTTGATACAAGTCACAAAGTTCACATATAGTGTAGTTGGGTCTAGAGACAACCAAAGATTGTGTTTTCCTTGATGGGTTCTGTCTTTATTGTGATAATTTGGCCCTAGATGACTTATGACATCAATTTTGATAGGTGATAACCTAGGATTTGCCCAAATCTTGATTTTTTTTTAATTCATGTATGTGATTATTGTGCGAAATTGTGTTTGGATGAATACACATGTGAAATAATAGGTTTGGACTTGTTAGTAACCCTAAATCATAATGTTTAGATGCTTGTTAGGTTGTATTTCAAGTTTGGTTGTGTTTCGATCAATATTCTTGAAGTTATGATGTTCTAGATTTGAAGTGTGAAATCTGTATTTACTTGGTGTTCTGTTTTGATTGCTTTTTTCGTCCATACTACAGTCCGAATCTTGATTCCAAAATACAAGATGAATTTTAGATAATTTTTTCTATTTTCAAACCCCACTAGTTTTGCTTGATTTGGATGTCGTATGACTGAGTTATGAATGTTTTGGTACAGACGTGTTGATCAAATTCCAGATTCTGTTTTGGGTTAATTTTGTTAACAAATTATTTTCAAGAATTATTCTATGCATATTATCGTGATCTAATATTTTGGTCAGTGTTTCTTTATGAAGTTAGGGATTACCCAAATTTTTGATGAATTTTAAAGATAAGTTTTATGTGGTGTTCCATGCTCGTTTCTAAAATCTACTTGTGCTGTATTTTGCTTACTGTGCAGTAAAGAATTCTATTTTCACTATGATTCCTTATACTGTATGAAAATTCCTTGTGAAATATGAAAGTTAGTAAATTCTATCTATTTTCATATCCCTTTGGCGGAATTTAATTTTGTTTCACTGTTTGTGAGATAGCCTAGTTTTCGTACAGCAGTGTTGGGCTTTCCAGATTCGCTAAACTATGTTTTCGTGTTGTTTTCCTATTTTTGATGACTTATCTATTCTTCCTGGAAAATTATGAAATTCTATATTTTGATTCTAGACATATAGGGTATTACCCCAGATTTTTCATAGATTTATTTGATGTGTTTTCATGTTGTTTTCTTTTTCTTGAAGTTGTTTTCCTGATTTCTGACTGAACATGTTTTTTGTCTTCGAACCTGTTTTGAGTTAAGATGTTGTAAATTACTATATGACTTAATTATACTCGTTGGATTCGTGTGGATGTCTAGTTTCAAGATCCTTCGACAGATCTAGGTTTGCATTTCTGTAGAGACCAGAATCACTGTTTTGTACTGATTGGTCATGCTGTCCTGACTATGAACATACATTGTTTTGCTCGTTTAGGTAACTGAATATCATCTATACATGCTGATTTGTTTCCCTGAATCTAATACTGATTATACCATATTAGTTTGACACTATTTAGTACACATTCATATCTGTTTGATAACCATAATAAAAGTAACCAAGCCGGGGCTTAAGGGAAAGATCTAGTAGTGGGAAAGCATAGAAATATGTACTTGGAGGAGGACCATTGGGTTCTGACTGTTACTGTTACTGATTACCTGACTACATGCTTCCCTATAGGAAGGTGTACTCGGAGGAGGACCAATAGGTTCTTACTGTTACTGTTATTGATTACCTGAATGCACACTTCCCTATAGGAAGGTATACTCGGAGGCGGACCACTAGATTCGGACTGTTACTGCTACTGTTACTGTTACTGATACCTAAGTACACTGCCCTATATGATCCCCTACGAAATCTATAAGCGAAACTGTTTGTTGTAGCAACTATGTGATAAAAGTTGGGGCACATGAAGTGCTACCTAGATAGTAATCATACAAGACTGTAAGAACATTAAACTGACACTGTTAGACTGTTACTGTTAAATTGTTACTGTTAGACTGAGACTGTTATGCTGAGACTGTTGGACTGATACCGTTATACTGTTATCCTGATTCACTGATATACTGAGATACTGTTACTAGACACTGTTAGTTGCATTTGACATAAACAACTGGACTGTTAGGATACCATGCTAGTTGACTGCAATGTTATTAGTTAGTTTCTCCATGTGCTTGTATCCTACATTATTTGTGACCCACGACTTGCAATTGACGGGTACTTATTTTCTTCTTTTCTCCTTTTTCCTTCAAATTTACTATTGTAGATTAGGATGGCCAGCTGCCAGAAGGTATTGGCGAGATGATGTTTTAAGTGCTAGAGATTTCTGCTTTATTATTATTATTTTTATTGTTGCTTGAACATTGAATAAGTGTATTTGGTTATTTGGATATTATTTGTATTTGGGCGATGTGACCCAGGATATTTGTTTTCTCCAGACTCTGATTTATTTGAGAATATTGTATTTGGATTCAAGTAAATTTCTGTTGGTAAATCTGTTTCAATATTGCATGTTGGTTGTGCCTTTTGCTTCTGACTCTGATAAATTCTGTGATGTCTTGTAAAGATTCTGAAACATCTTAAGGATGATGAAAATCATTCACTGGGCTTTTGTTACGTATCCGTATTCCGTATTCCTTTTTGGGAAGCGGGACGTGACACTTATATCCTTCACAAACCGCAATAATAAGAGCACGCAGCAACGACGCAGTGGCCGTCGAGGGTAGCTCGACGGGAGGACGGTGCAGTTGACGGTAGGGCTAGTCAACGGATGGTGATCGACTGAGGGGCAGCGGGGTGGCTCGACTGGCGGCGACTGGCGACACGGTGGTCGAGGGTGCTGACGGGTGTCTGCAACAGGCAGAGAACGAGGAGCAGTCGAGGAGTGGATGGTGGAGCTATGTTTCGCTTTCGAAACAGAGGAAGTGGCGGGAAAACAGAGAAGGTGGAGGCGAGCTCAGGCGATGGTGAAGCCGATGGTGGAGCGGTGGTCGCGGTCGGGGAGCGATGGTGATGGAGGCTCGAGGGACGGCAGCGATGGCACTGCGGTGGACAGCGAGGAGACAATGAGGCAATGGTGTTAGGGTTGGATGAGGATGATGGAGGTGGAAGATGGAAAGTCGACGGGTTTGGGTGAAGGCAATGGCGGCTATTGCGAAAGTCGAGCTCTGACGACGGGAGAGGACAGTGACGATGCACTGGTGGAGATGGGTCTAAGGAGGAGTGGAGAGCTCGACGGGATGACGGTGGGTTCGAGCGGTGGTCGAGGGACGAGGGAGGACGGGATGATGGCGGGGACGGGATGGGTCGAGAGAGACAGAGGCGCGGGGAAGGAGAAGGCACAGTAATGGGGGTTGTACAGTTTTGGCAGCTGGGTTTTGAGAGGGTAATTAGGTTAGAGGATGAGCAGCGGCTGTGAAATTTTGTAGGGTTAGGGTTAGGGTGAAATATAGTATTTATAGGGATTTAGTAGGATATTAGGTTTCATGTAAGATCCAATAAGGGAATGGGCTTGGGTTTTGGGTTAAAAAATCAATTAGTGGGTATAAATTCAATAGGGGAAAATAATTATCATTGTAGGGTTCATAAAATAAAATAATAATAATTATAGTATTAACAATAAAAATAACAATAATGCAATTAACAAGATAATAATACTGATTATGATAATAACAACAGAAATAATAGTGTTAATGATAATAACCATAACAATAAAAATAACAATAATAACAAAAATAATAATACTAATAATAATAATACTAACATTAATAATAATAATAACCATAATAGTAACAACAACGATAATAATAATAACAATAGAAATAATAATAATAGTAACAATAATAATACGAATACCAAATAAGATTTGAGTCCAACAAATTCATTAAAATCCAAATAGTAATAATATAAAATATAAATAGTTGATCAATTAGAAATAGAGAATAAAGTTAAAATATAACATCGTTCGAAATAAATATAATTTTCAATTAGAAAAGATGTTAATAGAAAATTCCAAAACGAATTTAACACAAAATAAATTTATCAATAATAGAAATACCGAAAATATTCAGAAAATATGTATTTACGGAAATGGGGGTTACACTAAGGGAAAGTATATATGTATTTGTGATGGTGGTTAAAATTCTTTAAATTTCAACATACAAATTAAAATACTAGATTGCTAAAAGTAATTATGTGAGTTAATTTGGGAATAATTTTATGCAAAGAAATATCTCAGGAAGTTTAAAAATGTATTTTTGAAATATTAATTTGGGAGAAAAGTTTAGAAATCAAAATTTGTTGAAATTGTGAAAATCGAGATTAAACAGAGAGCGGGAATATAAATAATTTAATCCATATATAATTATTTGAGAAGCTTTGGCTTAGTGGCTAATGCGTGCACTTTGGCGTCGCCACGTGGCACCCAGGGGGTCCTATCTGGTCATGGGTTCGTGCCAGGGAGTTGGCTCTGTTTTTATTTTTTTTGTTTTAACAAAATAAAGTCGGATGTATTTAGGTATTTAACAAACACAAAGAATTTATATGCACAAATGAGAGTTGGCCGAGTGGTTGGACTTTCTGGTTGCTTGCTTGAGATCTCGGGTTCGAATCTGTGTGTCTTCTTTTAAGTTTTTATTTTTATTTTGAGACTCAAGTCTTTAAAATTGGGAAAATTATATAAAGTTTTGAAATATTAAGAGATTAATTGAGAGTATTTCCTCACTATTTTAAGATATATTTTTGGGATAAATAAATATCTTATTCATGTATTAGAGAAGATATGAACTCAAGAAAAATATATATATGATTAAAGATATTCAGAATTTGTGAAATGAATTTCTAATGATGAATCTCAAAAAGATTGTGTTTTAATCTTAATTAACTTGTATGGAGAAAGTTTAGATGAGCATTATGAAAATAAATAGTTTGAGATTTTACTTATTGATGAATAAATAAGAATGAATGAAATGATTTGAATAAAATATGAATACATGAAATTGAGAATATGAATTATAAGGGTATGAGTACCCCAAGTTGTTGAATATGAAAAGATGTTGATTCTAGAGGATTAGTGAGACCTAGGTACCGGCAAGTATTGAAAATGAATAATTGATTTGAGAAGTGGCCAATATGGGATGTCGTTCTCGGTATTTTTGTGTAAGACCCGGTGGGAGGGTAAGCTAACTCTAGGTGGTATAATTTATTCATGTTTAAATTTAAGAATAGACACTAAGGGGAGATGTAATAAAACTTGAGAAAACATAAGTGGGGCGCGTCTATATTGTCAAGCAGTGGATTTCGGGACTATAAACCCAGTCAGACTGTGGATTTCGGGACTGTGGTTGCTTGCGGAGCAAGACGAGCCTTAATTAAATCCGGGATTATGATTGATCAGGCGGTGGATTCCGGGATCATGATTAGTCGGGCTGGTAGGAGGCAGATCTCCAATATATTCTGGTGCTAAAGCGGCACTTGCGGGATGTTCGCACGACGAGGATCTCCGTATAAGCTTGGCGGTGGACTCCAGGGCTGAAATTCGTACTCGTGGAGTGTCTAAACCTTGATTTTGTTACCAAGTATTTTTCATGCGAGGGATTAAACCCTATGATGTGGAGTACGTAGGTGCTTGCCCTCGGGCCTATGTAGAATGGGATGCATAGAATCCGAACAAGTATGCATTAGTGCATCGTAGTGTAAAGCTGCATTAGGTATCTAAGGCATATCATACACTGACATGTTTAGAATAGTCACTCTTTTACACTTTAATATACATTCAAGTTTGTGTTTGCTAAAGTAAGAGATTTTGTTATAATACAGCATAGAGAGGATCGTGTTTATAACATTGCATCGGTTGTAAGCAACTGACGTCACAGATTTTCATTGCAGGAATTGGATTGGCAAGGACTTAAGGAAGAATTAATGCTAAAGATTATTTCCATGATTTATGTTAGAGCTGTATTTCATGTTGTATTTTATTTAACATCCGCTGTGTAATTCTGAAACAAACAAAGTGTAATGAAAAGTTTAAATTTCTTTGTAAAATTGTACGAAATGAAGTAAAAGATCCTGCTGTGCTACAAATTACATGTAAATGGAGTTTGGGGCGTTACAAATTTTATGAAAATTTCCTGACTGGTTTGGAAGATTGTTCTAATCATGGGATCCAATCAGCTAATATCTCCCTATTTTGGGGATTTGATTGTCAGCCATGATTGGCATATCAATCTCCCCTAGTTGGGCCTCGAATCAGCCTCACTCATGGGTTGAGCCGAGATGGTGGGCCTGTGGGCTGTCCATGTTCTTCTCATGGGCCTGTAGCTATCGTGAAATTACTGTTTTGCTTTTAGGAACTGTGAGATTCGTGCAGGAATTGTACAACCCCGATTAGATGCAATTTTCAACCACATCAATTTGTATCAAAAAGAAAGATAGAAAGCCGAAGAAAGAAATTGTACTTTGTAGTTCCATAACCTAGCTTAGCTTAGATGTTGATATGGTTAATAATGGGATTAAATCGAGACCGTTCAAACCGGGCACGAATCTTAAAGCTCTCAGGGGTAAAATAGCAATTTCCACCACAAACGGGTTCGAAATGGGAACTGGGTCTTTCTTCAAGGCCCAGTAACCCAAAAACGGATCTGTCCTATTGGGTACGGGTAGCAACCCATTACAAACCAGTCCAAAGACTTAAAGTGTAATTCAAATTCGTGATTATCTCTAAGAGGCTGTTTAAAACGCCTCTCTCATCATGAAACGAGTTTAAACTCTACATTTTTTCTAAAAACACTGGGACATAGAGATAAATGATTATCTCTAAACTGTGTTTTAAGGCGACTATAATTACCCCTCTCCCCCCACCATAACGAGGTAATCAATATTTTTCCACATAAATGCTCTTTCATAATCTTCCTGATTACTGACTTGAGCGTCGGAGGGTTCGTCGCCAGGATCCATCCTGGTATATCGAACTTTTTGCAAGTTAATGGCCGCGACAAGGAATTAGTCAAATGCCGGTGAAAGTCAACAGGTTTGCCTTATTCATTTCCTAAAGAATCCACAAATTTATCTGTTTGCTCCCACACCACAATTAGCAGAAACAGATTGGCGCCGTCTGTGGGAATACGAAAAGCAGTCCAGCCTTACTGCACCGGTGAAGTTGTTTCCCAAGCTATGCCTCCGAAGAAGGGGAAGGCAGCGGTCTCCAGCCGCAGAGCCACTCCTGTTCCTTCTCCTCCTCTACTTCATGAAGTTCTCCCTCAACCCATCCAGCAAGTCCAGCAACCGCAACCTGGACAACCTCTCCCTCAACCTGTCCAGCAACCGCAGCATGGACAGCCTCTTCCTCAACAATCTCACCCCCAGCAGGCCCCTCAAGGGCCTCAAAGGGCTGCCCCGGGGGGCTCCCGTCGAATTCATCAAAGGCAACCTCCTCTTCACTACCATGTTTCAGTACCTAATCCCTCATCCGACTCCATGGCCTCTCACAGTCCTCCAACGCCAAAGGATCTCTGACACGTTATTGCCAATCGGCAACATGGGATAGATCTTCGGACCTGCTTGAATGAGAGGAGGACCCATGACGGAATCCCTCGCCGTGAACGTCAAAGGGGTCCAACGATTCGGCCCCCTAGAGGCGATCCCCCCGTAGGCCATACCGCAGAAGATTGAACTCTCCCAGGAGGCAGAGGGAGTCACTCCCGTGTCGTCAGAGGAGGAGCCGCACCCCGACCGGTCATGCCCCAAGGGACCACCGAGACCGGGAGGCACCTGTCACAAGGGCGGAGTTCTAGAATTTTCAAGAAGTCATTCTGCGGGCCCTCAATGTTGCTCCTAACCACGATCAACGAGCGCCTAGTCCTCATCCTGCCCCAAGCCATCACCACCGCACTCCCATTCCCCTTCCGCATGAAAATAAGTCCCGAGGATCAGCAAGATTTAACCGGAGGGAAGACTCGGTCTACCGCCGTCTCCACGAGATGGAGAGGCGCCTTGGCAGACTTGACAGAGAAGAGGAACAACGGGCGAGGAATTTCTGCCCAAGCAGGCTTCCATTCTCCGGAACCATCATGGAAGCCCCAATCTCGGAAAACTTCAAACCCCCTCACTTTGAATCATATAAGGGGGAGTCATACCCCGCTGACCACATTGAGAGTTTTAAAACTCTCATGATGATCCACCAGGCTTCGGATGCTCTTCTTTGCAAAACCTTCCCGGCCACGCTGAAGGGGCCTGCGAGAGAATGGTATTCCCAACTCGCCCCTGCCTCCATCTTCTCCTTCGATCAGTTCAAGGGGCTCTTCCTTACCCATTTTGTGAGTAGCCATCGCACCAAAAAAACAAGTACATCTTTGCTGGCACTCAATCAAAGGAAGGGCGAGCGGTTTAGGGACTATGTCAAGCGTTTCACCACCGAGGCCCGGTCAATCACCTCCCTAGACTAGTAGGTAGCCTCTGCTGCTTTCCAACACAACATCAACCACGCCGACTTGAAGGCATCTCTCGCTAAAAAGCCGCCTCGAGACTTCTCAGAACTCCTACTGAGGAGCGAGAAATATAATAAGGCAGAGGAGGCCCTCCTCCCACTTGATCAGAAAGAGCCCCGGTTCGGGAACAAACGGAAGGGTGCTGAAGATGAAGGGGCTAAGAAGCTTCAAAAAGATAATGGTGGTCAGCGCCGCCCTCCTCCCCATTTTGAGGAATTTACTCCACTTAATGCTAGTGTTTCATCCATCTTAATGGAGGTCGGGAAAGAAGCTTTGATCCCACCACCTCCGAAGATGAATACACCAAGCAAGAAGAGGAACAGGGACAAATGGTGCCTCTTCCATAGGGATCACGACCACGACACGGATGACTGTCGGGCCCTCAAAGATGAGATTGAAGACCTCATTCAGAGAGGGCGACTCTTTAGGTTTGTAAGGAAGGACAGGGTAGATCCTCCTCCGCCTCCCAAAGGGGCTGATAAGAGAACTGAGAAACTTGTCGAGACCCCAGATTCCAAAGCTGAAGCTGTTCTACAGCTCATTCACGGAGGCCCAATGGGGGGATATTCGAACTCCTCCCGAAAAGCCTTCGCGTCTGAGAGGTGAACTCCGTACAGAACCATCCTCCCCCAAGGGCGTTGGAGTTCCTGTTGTTACCTTTTCAGACAAGGATTTGGAAGGCGTACGAACGCCTCATTGTGATACTCTTGTGATAAACTTCCATATGGCCAATTTCAAAGTACACCGAGTCCTGGTCGACAACAGTAGTTCGGTTAACATCCTTTTTCTGGAAGCCTTCCAGGGTCTCAAGTTGTCTAGGGATCGACTCAAGCCCGTCGGTTACACTCTCCACGGGTTCTCCGGGATGCCAGTGATAATCGAAGGAGTGATTACTCCCGACGTAATCGCTGGAAAAACCCTGATCACCCAAACCGAACCAATGGATTTCATGGTGGTAGACGTGAAGGCCGCTTACAATATCATTCTGGGCTAACCCGGCTTAACTGCTCTTCAGACCGTACCCTCAGCCTACCATATAAAGATGAAATTCCCCACCACAGCAGGGGTGGGAGAAGCGAGAGGGACCCAAGAGACGGCTCACAAATGTTACATGACTTCGGTAGGAGGGCCGGTCCTCTCCCTTGAAGCGCTCGAGCTCCCGCAAGGGAGTAGCCAAGCCATCTCAGATCCGGTCGACGAGTTAGAAGAAATAGTCTTCTCAGAAGGAGATCCGACCAGGACATTCCAAATTAGTAAGGTCCTTCCCCCTCCCATCAAAACCGACATTATCCAATGTATATGTATATGGGCAAATCGCGATCTATTCACTTGGACCGCAACCGACATGCCTAGAATCTCCAAAGAACTTCTCATGCATTACCTTAGTGTTGCTCCTGGGGCCAAACATGTCCAGCAAAAGCGACGCAAGTTCGCTCCCGAACGCCAGCAGGCAATCAAAGAAGAAGTAGAGAAACTCTTGAATGCCCGGTTCATACAGGAGGTCAACTATCCCGAATGGCTGTCCAACATTGTAATGGTCAAAAAGGCCAACGGGAGCTGGAGAATTTGCATTGATTTCACAGATCTGAACAAAGCTTGCCAGAAAGATCCATACCCACTCCCAAGTATTGATGCCCTGATTGATGCAACCTCCAGACACGAACTCTGGAGTTTCATGGATGCCTTTTTCGGGTACAACCAGATCAGGATGTTCCCTCCTGATATTTCGAAGACTTCGTTTGTAACCGACCAGGGTCTATACTATTGCTGGGTCATGCCCTTCGGGCTAAAGAATGCTGGTGCAACTTAACAGCTTCTTGTCAACAAGGTCTTCAGACAACATATCGGCAAGAACATGGATATCTATGTAGACGACATGTTGGTAAAAAGCATCAGCAAATTGAATCATGTCTCCGATCTAAAGGAGGCCTTTGATGTGTTGAGGAGACACAACAGGAGACTAAACCCGAACAAGTGTACCTTCGGCGTCTCATCCGGCAAATTCCTAGGGTTCATAGTTAGCCAAAGAGACATAGAAGCCAACCTGGAAAAGATTCAGGCCATACTCAACATGGCTCCCCCTTCCAGTGTCAAAGACGTACAGAGACTCACAGACGCCTCGCGGCCATAGGGCATTTTCTCTCCAAGTCAGGAGAAAAATATCTCTCGTTCTTCAAAGCCCTTAGAGGGGCGAAAGGCTTTGAGTGGGGGCAACAGCAGCAGGAGTCCTTCGATCAACTAAAAACCTATCTAGTCAACCCCCCACTCTTGAGCAAGCCAAAGCCTGAGGAAGTCCTTTATATATACCTCGCTACCTCGAAACAGACCCTCAGTGCCTTCCTAGTAAGAGAAGAAGATAAGAT
Source organism: Hemerocallis citrina (assembly GCA_017893485.1). NCBI lineage: Eukaryota > Viridiplantae > Streptophyta > Magnoliopsida > Asparagales > Asphodelaceae > Hemerocallis > Hemerocallis citrina. The sequence continues at coordinate 39,236,712 of CM030365.1, forward strand.
GCAAAAGCCAATCTACTATGTGAGTAAGGTCCTCAGGGACGCTGAACTCTGTTATCCAAAGGTAGAAAAGATGGCCTATGCATTGGTCATGAAGCCCGAAAGCTCCGCCCCTACTTCCAGTCGCACTCAGTGGTCGCTCTTACCGACCAGCCGCTTAAGCAAGTTCTCCACAAGCCCGAAACTTAGGGGCGCCTTATGAAGTGGTCAATAGAGCTCAGCCAACATGATATCAACTATCAGCCCAGAGCAGCAATCAAGGCACAAGCCCTGGACTATCCTTGACCCCAACAAGGCGATAAAGGAACCCCCATTCTGGATCGTGTATGTTGATGGGTCCTCATGCACTGATGGGAGTGGGGCGGGGATCATCCTGACTGGCCCCGATGACTTCGTTCTCCAGTACTCACTCCGCATAAGTTTTCGGGCATCAAACAAGAAGGCTGAATATGAGGCTCTCATAACCGGTCTGTGTATGGCCCGCAAGGTCGGGGCCTAGAGTGTCAAAATATTCAGTGACTCACAGCTGGTAGTGAACCAAGTATCGGGGGAGTATGAGGCAAGAGATGATCGCATGGCCAAATATTTGGCCAAGGTCAAAGAGTTACTGTCCACTTTCAAAGATGCACAACTCCAACGGATCCCCCAAGAGGAGAATGCATAGGTAGATGCCCTCTCAAAGCTGACCTCCTCTTCCCTCCAGGGACTAAAACAAACCGGCTTAATATAAATCCTCTTGAAACCTAGCATCGAGGAAGATGGTCCCGAACTGATGGAGATGCTGCCCCTAGCACTCTGGGAGAATTGGATGAGGCCCTTGCTCAAGTTCCACAAAGATAGAATCCTCCCTCCAGACCCTAAAGAGGCTAGAAGAATCAGAACCAGAGCCAAGCAATACACGCTCATCGAAGGGGTCATGTACAAGCGCTCTTACACTCAAGTGGATGGCAGACCCTACTTGAGATGCCTCTCCCCTGAGGAGGCCCAGTACACTCTAAAGGAGGCCCATGAAGGGATGTGCTGTGCTCATTTGGGATCAAGGTCCCTTGCCCGAAAAATCTTGAATTACGGATACTTCTGGCCCACACTCCTTAGCGTTCCCTCCAACATCGGGCCAGCTGAAGTTCCTTGTCGTTGCAATTGACTATTTCTCCTAATGGATCGAAGTCGAGCCTCTAGCGACAATCCCTGGGAACAGAGTCCAGCAGTTCTTTTGGAAGAACAGAGTCTGCAGATTTGGGTTACCTCAAATCTTAGTAACAGATAATGGGACCCAATTTACTGTGGCAGCCTTTCGCAATTTTTGTACGGACCTAGGCATCCAGCAACAATTCTCCTTGATATCCCACCCGCAATCCAATGGTCAAGCAGAGAATGCCAATCAGCAAATTCTCTCATGCCTAAAGAAGAGACTGGACAAGTCTGCCAAGGGATTATGAGTCGAGCAACTCCCCAATGTTCTATGGAGCTACCACACTACTAAGAGGACCCTCACAGGAGAATCTCCCTTCAACCTTACTTACAGCTCCGAAGCCGCCATCCCACTGGAAGTTGGCCTACCTTCGCCCTGCTTGATTACCTTCAATGAAGAGCAAAATTCGAACCAACTTCGGGGCAACTTGGACCTCATCAATGAGATTCAAGAAAGATCCTCCATCCGTCAAGAGATTTATCAACATAGGGATTGAGCAGTCCTACAACAAGAATGTCCGCCCCACCAATCTCAAAGAAGGACATTTGGTGCTTAGAAAGCTATCAATTTCTTTTCCGAGCAAGAAAGGCAAGCTATCACCTAATTGGGAAGGGCCGTATAGGATCTCCAAAGTTGTCCGCCCTGGTGCTTATCAACTTGAAGACCCGGGGGGCAAGGGAGTACCAAGAACATGGAATGTGGAACACTTGTTGAAGTACCAAGAGGATGTTTGAACACTGCTCCAAGCAACTTCTAATTCTAGATTATTTCTAAGTTTGTATTTCTTCTTATTTAATTGATTTTTTCAAATGTAATAATGGCTTGCAACTCAGAAGTAGCCACTTAGTCATCGTTAATAAAAGCAGTTTACCTGTTGTCTAAATGTTCTGTTTGTCTCGCCCCGAAGCGTACACTCTAAATGTGAAACTCTCTAAACAACAAGTTCGGAGTCCAACAGTTGGTTCGATGCTACTTTAGCTACTTGCGAACAAGCGAGTACGAAGTGGCTCATCATTCGAAATTGCATCCACAACTGTTGAAAACTTTTTAAACAACAAGTCCGAAGTCCAACACTTGGTTTGATGCTACTTTAGCTACTTACGAACAAGCGAGTACGAAGTGGCTCACCATTCGAAATTGCTCCCACAACTGTTGAAAACTCTCTAAACAACAAGTTCGGAGTCCAACACTTGGTTCGAAGCTACTTTAGCTACTTGCGAACAGGCGAGTACGAAGTGGCTCACCATTTGAAATTGCTCCCACAATTGTTGAAAACTCTCTAAACGAAAAGTTTGGGGTCCAACACTTGGTTCGATGTTACTTTAGCTTCTTGCGAACCAGCAAGTACGAAGTGGCTCACCATTCGAAATTGCTCCCACAACCGTTGAAAACTCTTGAACGCAGTGTTATTAGGTGAAAGAAGCTCGTTCGACTAAAACATTATTCGAACACTACAAATAAGTTTATTCCATTAAACGTCAAGATACAAGTCTTATTCAAAGACTATGCTACAAACATTTTGTTCCACCAAAGTTAGAGATACAAGTCTTATTCAAGGCTACAGGCTCCTACAGAACTATAAAGTCTTGCTCTAACTCCTTCTAGGAAGTGGTGCACTTCTATTAAGAGATACGCGACGACGACGAGTGCCATGCCGCTCCGTCATGGCCTCCGAAGGGATCTCCAAGCCTGCAAGTCGAGTGGCACCATCGGGACCTGTAGACCTAGTTGTCGCCCCAACAGATGCTCTGCTCGACGAGCCGGCCACTCTGCTTTGGGCATCCTCGGGATTTCGCAAAGAAGGAGGCAAACGAAGCGCTAACTCATGGAACGATCTTCCTTAGGCGTACTCATCTCAAGGACACGAAGTGCTTCTAACGTTACTCCCCTCGGAAAGCCGTTGCAGACGAAAATTTTCTGCCTCTAACTCCACGACCTGCTCTTTGAGAGAGTCATCAGTCACTCTGAGCTTCAAGCGAGGCACTCGGCCCAAACTAACCCCCTGCAAGACATCGGAAATAGTCCTCCGAAGATGAGCCGCCTCCAGACTCTTCTCGAACACCACGTTCTTTAATTCGTCCCTCTTGAATCTCGATTCGAATAAAGAGTGGCGAAGAAACTTGAGCCTCAAACCCTTGCTGACAGCCATCGAAGGGCAGGCCTCCTCACCATCAGGGGGCACTTCGCGAATTCTCTCTTCGAGATGCCTCATCTCGATATCTAGGCGAGCCAAGGTCAACTTTAAATGACCTAACTCCCGCTCCGCTTTAAAAAGCATCTCCCGAAGCCGAGTCAGCCCTAACTTCGTAACGCCTAGCTTAGAGCGGAGATCTGATACCTCGCTACCCTGGGGAAACCAATCAAAGAAAGAAATATAAAATGCCCGGAATTCGAATAGAGCTACAAGATAGTTCTGAGTTCTAACTGTAAGGAGGCTAAGTGTTGGGTCCAAGGGGAGCTACAAAATTGATCCTAAGTTCAAATGCTAGTAAACTAAGAACTTTAAGCCTTGCAGCCAAACACTGAGTCCAAAAAGCTCATTTCATTTCCAAAAAGAAGATACAAGAACAGTGGTCAGTCCGCTATAAAACATCAGTACAAAAGCGCTGAGAAAAAATAACAAGTGCAGATACAAAAAGTCAAGGAGCCACCTTGGAGGGCTGCTCTGCGATCGCCTCTGGTACCTCCACGATCACTGACTAAGGATCCGCTACGATATCCTTCTCTTCTTCTCCTTCTTCTTCTTCCTCTTCGCCTCCACAGGTGCCCTCTGCCCCCTCGGCCACTTCGCCTACAGGAAGGGTGTACAAACTATACCGCGAGCTGTCGAAGTCGGGGACATGTGCTTCCACATGTTTAAGAGCCCTGGCATAGGACTGTTCCATATTCGTGCGCATATGCGCTTTCGCCTCGGCCTTAATCGCCTCCGCAGCCGCTCCACTGCCGCTTCCTTCTCTCTCGCCGTGTCTTCGGCAGCATTCACGGCCTTGTCAGCCCTCTCCCTCTCCTTGTCCGCCCTCGCCATCTCCAAGACGGTCTGCTCGTTCGCCTTTGCCAAGGCAGACTCGAGGAGGCTGATCTGAGCTGCCTGAGACTCCGAAAGACGCTGCTCCACCTCGTACATCTTTATGGCCTTGGCTCTCTCCGACCGATCCTTATCACTCGCTGCTTTGAACTCCTTCTCCTGCTCGGCAAACTGCTCCAAAAGGTGGCTAAAGTGGCACGTGATCTACAAAAAAAAACAAAGGAAAAACTAAGTTTAGCGCAAGGAAAATTCATATGTTTTGAGAGTCCAAATAACTACTCACCAACATGGTCGCCCTAGCAATCTCGAGGGCATCGTCGCCCACTGTCCCCACTTTCAACGCCGCTCGGTTCTTCGGGGTTGGCAGGTGAAGAATCGCCTGCATGCTCATAACAGAGTTCCCTAGGAAGCCGTCATGCTTCATCACTCGCCAATCAGGAATGAAGAGCCTCTTGTGCTTTTCGGTAAGAATCGTCTCTGCCTCGATGGTAAGTGGTGGCGCCTCGAGCGCCACTGCAACACCGAGAGTGAATTCTTTGGCTGAGGGATCAGGGGGGCAGACGGGACAAGAGTGGCAGACAGGGCAGATGGAGTGGAAGAGGGGGATTCCAAGTTAACCACCGGGGCTGCTGCCGTCGAACCCTTCGCAGTTCGGCCAAACGATGGCCCTGTTGTTGTTCTCTTCCTCTTCTTTCTATCGGTGGCCTTCCCACCTACTCCTCCTCGATCAAATAGCATCGCTCGAAAATCCATATCAGGGGCCTCTATAGGAACAAAGGTCAAAATTTAGCACACGAAGAAAGCAAGATTAAAAGAAAATAAAAACAAAGGGAAATATCTGACATACTGGGGTCGATCGGACTGAGACCCCCACCGAAGAGAACCTCCTCGGTCACATCCTTCCAACTCAAGGTAGGGCGACCGAGGAGTTTCGATACGACCTCATCTTCCTCCGGATTCAATACGGGCTCGGCCTTCGCCCACCTCGGCACATCCTCCCTCCATCTCGTAGGAAAATCCCACAGTTTGCTACCCCGAATCAAGAAATATTTCTCTTTCCAAAACTTTATGGAGTCCGGGTTCTTGATCAATTTCACACCCCGGCGTGGCGAAAAATAGTACTGGCACTCCATTTTGCTCATGCGATGGATCCGATAAAGACTTCGGAGGACGTTGAGCTGTGGCTCAACCCCCACTGCTTGGCACTAGAGTATGAAGCCGATGACATGCCGCCACATGTTTGGCATGTACTGAATAGGACTCGGTCCGTACCACCGCAATACCTCGATCACGAATGGAGGTAGGGGTAGACGAAGACCAGCGTTGAGCGCATCAAACGGGAAGACGCAGTAATTTGGCGAGGTTGCCGAACATGCTTGGAACCCCAGACCCAGAAGAATGAGGGGTAAACTCCGCCAATATCATAAAGCTTCTTCTGATGCGCAGCAAATCCCTCTCCGTGAGAACCGAACGGATGTTGTCAACCTCGGAGCATTCCCTTGCCTTGTTCTCCTCATACGAAGCTGAGCTCCCTTAGACAACCTTGGCAAGAAGATCGTCAAAGTACTCTCTGATTCTCCCGAGGCTAGACAGAGTAGATGGTAGCCTTCGTGACTCCCCCGCTCTCCTCACCTCCTCCACTATCGTCTCGACAACCACCGACCCAATAGCCTCCTTCCCCTTGTCCACGATTAGGGGGACTACCAACAACCGATCACTCTCTTGGTCCGAGGTGGAGGTCTCACTCCCAGACGACACGCTAGACATCTCGTAGAATATATAAAATAAAATATGTATTTACCTTGATGTGACGGCTACGGTCGGAAAAAATCGCCGGAAAGCACTAATGATTGCCCACGAATGCCAGTTGAGACACCCAGCAGTAAGAAATTTCTGCCAAGAGTAAAAAGAGAGAATGTGAAAATGAGGGGAAGGGTGGAGACTTATAGTAAAAGAGGGGGCGCTGCTTGGGCTTCTGAGAGCTTTGGGCCCCCAAAACCACTAGAAAGCCCATCAGAATACCAAACGACAAAATTTGTAATGGCGGGAACATGACACGGTGCCCAAAACTCATTTACCAGTCAGACCACCTCATGATTCGCACTTGATCACCATTAATGGCTCAGATCACGCAACGTAATTCGGATCCAAAATCTGAGGGTCCGAACTTGGAGCGTGAAAATGGCGAAAATCGTTGCCTCATGATTCGCGCTTGATGTCCATCAACAGCTCAGATCACGCCACGTAATTCGGATCCAAAATCCGAGAGTCCGAACTACCAAGCGTGAAAATGGAGAAAATCATTGCCTCATGATTCAAGCTTGATCCCCATCAACAGCTCAGATCATGCCACGCAATTCGGATCTAAAATTTGAGCATCCAAACTACTGAGCGTGATAATGGCGAAAATCATCGCCTCATGATTTGCGCATGATCTCCATCAACGACTCAGATCGCGCCACTTAGCTCGGATCTAAAATCCGAGCGTCCGAGCACCCGCACGTGAAAATGGCAAAAATCATCGCCTCGTGATTTGTGCTTGATCTGAATCGATGCCTCTGATTGCGCCACGTAGCTCGGATCTGAAATCCGAGCATCCGAGCAACCGAACGTCGAAATGAGGAAAACACTTACCTCCCAATGTGTGCACATGATCAGAGCACCCAAATCGAGCCACGTCAACTAACACTAGATCAACCGTCTAATTGTTCAAAAAATCACGTCGGCGACGTGATTGACACTCCAGATTGTGCCACCTTGTTATTTATTTGATTAATTCTTTTATTTTTATTATTAAATCAAATTAATTATTTAGAAATTGCAAAAAAAACTAAAAATTCGAAAAAAATAATTATAAATTCAGGAAAAATATTTTTGACATCCTAGAAAAATAATTATTAATTAGAGTGGTTAATTAATACTTTTTTTAAAATAGATTGTTACTTCGCAAAATTGAATAAATGGTTCAAAAAATAATTTTAAAATTAGAAAAATCAGTGGAAAATCCAGAAGATCCCGCCAACACGTTTGAATACAAGGCAGACTCAATTGAATGCTATTAACCCCCGTGTGTGATTCTAAAGCTCCTAAAGAACTCCAATAAAATCTCATATGCCATTAAAATAAGAAAACTACTCCCCAAAGGATGCTAAACTCAGTCATCGGGAGTGGAGGGGCTCGTGATATGGCTAAAAATAGGATTAAATCGATACCGTTCAAACCGGACACGAATCTTAAAGCTCTCAGGGGTAAAATGGCAATTTCCACCACAAACGGGTCCAAAATGGGAACTGGATCTTTCTTCAAGGCCCAGTAACCCAAAAATAGATATGTCCTATTGGGTACGGGTAGCGACCTGTTACAAACCAGGCCAAAGACTTAAAGAGTAATTCAAATTCGTGATTATCTCTAAGAGGCGGTTTAAACCGCCTCTCTTATCATGAAACGAGTTTAACATCTACATCTTATCCAAAAACACCAGGACATAGAGATAAATGATTATCTCTAAACTGTCTCTTAAGGCAGTCATAAATACCCCTCTTCCCCTACCATAACGAGGTAATCAATATTTTTCCACATAAACGCTCTTTCATATTCTTCCTAATTACTGACTTGAGCGTCGGAGGGTTCATCGCCTGGATCCATCCCAGTGTATCGAACTTTTTGCAGGTTAACGACAGCGGCAAGGAATTAGTCAAACGCCGGTAAAAGTCAACAGGTTTGCCTTATTCGTTTCCTAAAGAATCCACAAATTCATCTATTTGTTCCCACACCACATTTAGCAGCAACAAATGTGTTGTGCTTTTTCTTTATTATACAGTTTTGGGTTAATATATGGAATGGATTATGGGTTTAATAGTTTTTTTTAAACTTGTTGGGTTTAAAAATAATATGGTCTTTAATTTTGGGTAATATAGCATTTTACCCTAAAATATAAAATAATTATTACATAATAGTAATAATAATAATAATATCATCAGTGTATCATTCCTACTACTGCGATTATGACTTAGTAATATTTTTTTTTAAGGAAAAGGTGGAGTCTGGCCACCCTGTTTCATTAATAAGTGATTAATAAAACAAACTTAGAGTACTGAGCCTACACAAAATCCTACAAACAAAACAACAGAACATAACCTCCACCCCGAACATGGGGGGTGGGACAAAAGAAAAAGAAAAAACATAGGGTAGTTATAAGAAAATACATCATACCCCCCAACAAACCCTGGGGTGGTGGGTATCAATGACCATCGAATACCGTGCTGGCTATCACTCGATCGTTGGTCCGATCTCAATCTCCTCGTCATCAAAGTCCTGAATCTGGAAGACACTCGCGATCCTTCTCCTGGGACCTGTTGCTGCCACATTAGCCCAAAATGAGATAAAATGCATAATATGAGTCAGATTGCCAGAAATACTATTGCAAGTTCTACGAAAGTAAAGATTATTTCCGTCTAGCCAGAGAACCCAGGTCATTGCAGCAATCGCAATATACCACGCTTCTCTCATAGCACCCCTCTCTGTTGCGAACAATGGACCTACCCACAGGTCCTCGTATGTACTAGGATATTGAGATGTCCCTAGGGCACTGAGTATCTCTACAAGTACCGCTTTGCTCCTAGGACACTGCAGAAGAAGATGATCCCTAGACTCCAGGGCAGTGTGGCAGAACCCGCATTGGGAATCTACAGTTGGTTGGCGCTTAGCGATATTTTCTCTAGTAAGGATAGCATCATTAAGTACCAACCATAAGAAAACTTTGATTTTTAACGAGGCTTTCATTTTCCAGATGACAGCAGACAATTTTGGGGTACATCCCCTAAAATGTAAGCGATTGTACATGGAGCGAACCGTGAACTTACCATTTTTCTCCAATCCCCAGGATTTCTTGTCGGGCCCTTAAGAGTAGCCGATAACAGTATTGGAGATGTAGGCCTGAAGTTCTGTTAGTCTGAGCTGTGAGCTTAGGTCTAGCGGTTGTTTGAAAGATGGATTCCAGGCACCTCTTTTCCAGGCAGCGGCCACTGTGCAGTGTGGATGTGTCGCCTGCTTATATAAATCGTGGAACATGGTTCTGAGTGTGTGATCAGCACACCACTTGTCCCACCAAAATCTGGTGAGTCTGCCGTTACCGATAGTGGATTTAACACAACTATGGAAGGGATCGCATGCCTTAGTGATACCTTTCCAGAACCAGAAAACCCGAGGGCCTATCCTGAAGCCCAGATTTCTCGTTCCATTCCCATGCATATATTCCTGGACAAATTGTTGCCATCCTTCTCCATTTTGGTGAAAAACTTTCCACCACCATTTTCCCAATAGCACCAGATTCATATCTCGAAGATCAATAATACCTAGGCCTCCATGTCTCTTTTTCATGCACGTCTTCTCCCACCTAATTAGGTGAGATCCTCCTCGATCCATGTCTGCCCCTTTCCATAAGAAACGTTTTTTAGTCCGGTCAATTCTTTGGATTACCCATCCCAGCATTTCAAAGAAAAAGAGATAATAGGTAGGGAGGTTAGAGAGGACCGCATTAATAAGCGTAACTCTCCCTCCCAAAGAAAGGGCTTTGCCTTTCCATCCTGTAAGCCGTTTCTCAACCCGGTCTATGATGGGAAGCAATTCTGCCTTTTTGAGTTTTCCGGGTCTTAGCAGAAATCACAGGTATTGGATGGGGAAACTCTCGGTGGAGCAATTTAGGATGGTGGCATGATCAAGAGCCTCTTCCGGACTCAGGGCAATGGGAATGAGAGCACTTTTACGGAAATTGACTCTGAGGCCAGACCAGGCTTCAAAGCAATAGAGCGCTCCTTTGACAACGGTAGTTTCCCCTAGGTTGCCATTGTCAAATAGAAGAGTATCGTCTACATATTGGAGTATAGAGCATCCTTGACGATTGATTCCCTTGGCCACTGGAATGATCCAACCGGCTCTACTGCGTTTAGCCATCATAGATCTGAGAACGTCTACCATGATGGTGAAGAAAAGGGGTGACAGCGGATCTCCTTGTCTGAGCCCCCTTTTGCAGAAGAATGGGTGGCCTGCTACCCCGTTTACCAAAATAGCCGTTCTGCTGGTGGTAAGACACGTGTGGATCCACCTTATCCATCTGTCCCCGAAACCCCTTTCAGCAAGCGCTTCCAACAGATAGTCCCATTCAACTGAGTCATAGGCTTTCTCGAAATTCAGCTTCAGGAGGTAGCTCTTAGAATTTGAGGTGTGGCAATGATGAATAGTCTCCTCAGCTATTGCTATACTATCCTGAATGCATCTTCCTTTGATGAACCCCATCTGGTCCTAACTAATGAGGCCATCCATTATCTTCCCGAGCCTGATAGCGAGAGTCTTGGTAATGATCTTTACCGAGCAGTTAAAGAGGCTAATGGGGCGGAAGTCTCCAACTCTTCTGGATTCTTCCTTCTTTGGAATCAGCACAATCTCCACGTAGTTGAATCTCCCTAATTTGATTTTATGCTCGTAAAAGTCTTCGAACAGCTTTAGGAAGGGAATCAATCAGGACCTGGAGCTTTATCCTTTTCCATTTGTTGGATTGCCTCCCAGACCTCCTTCTTAGTGAAGGGCGCTTCGAGGGATTGCAGCCTAAGGTCTGAAGTACTTGTCTAGTCTTGCCAGAAGTTGTGTTGGAGAGGGATCCTGAAGTCCGCTTTGTGTCCGAAGAGGCGCTTGAAGTGGGAGTGGAAAGCCAGCTTAATAGGAACATCACCTTGAACCGTTCCGGAATCGGATTGGACTGAGTGTATGAGGTTAGCTCTGCATCGTGCGCTGGCAGCTCGGTGGAAAAAAGTAGTGTTCGCGTTTCCCTTTTTGAGCCACGAAATTCTGGGCCGTTGTTGCCATTTGATTTCCTCAATCCTGTATAGGTGGTCAATTTCCTGTCTGAATTGGAGTAATCGATTCCGCTCTTCCTGTAGTAGATCCCTCGATTCTTCAACCTTCTCAAGCTCCTCAATTCCCTCAAGAAGGGATTCCTTTGCTCTCCAAATTAGCGCGAATCTAGTTCGGTTCCATTTTCTAAGTTTGCCTCTGAGTCTGCAAACTTTTTCACACCAAATAGCGGATGCCTCACGACCCTTAGTCGGGCGAGACCAACTCTCGTTAACCATGTGGTGGAAGCCTTGAATTTCTAACCATGCTTTCTTGAACCAAAATTTTGATGGTTTCCTGGGAAGGTCTTCCTCGGAAGATAAGAAGATAGGTACGTGGTCAGATGTTGGTTTGGGGAGTGATTTAGCCGAAGACATTGGAAATTTGGTCTCCCAAGAGACCAAGATCCTATCTAGCTTAGCTAGGATGGGCGTCACCTGCATATTCGACCAGGTGAAAAGCCTATCCGAGATGGGGATGTCAACTAAATCCAGGTCCGTGATGACCTCATTAAAAGCTTCCCTTTCTGAATCACTGGATCATCTTTCTCTGTGCTCTGAGGCGAATCTAGTGATGTTAAAATTGCCCCCAACTACCCAAGGGTGAGGCTAGTGAGCATAGATAGCTCTAAGTTCAGCCTATAAGGCCGTTCTTGATGTAGATGTATGCGGTCCATAGACCACCGTAACCGATTGGGTCCACTGGTCGGATTTTCACTGTAGCAAAACCGACAAGGAAAATTGCCCATGGAGTTCATCTAAACAACAGAAGATGTTGGGATTAAACCCAAGGGCGATGCCTCCCGACGCCCGAACTGAAGGGAGCATCTTCCATTCGGAGATTCGAGTACCCCCCACTCTACTAAGTCTAGAAACGTTTGAGAGTTTTGTCTCTTGGAATCTTGGAGGCCCACTGTAACACCCCAATTTTTTTTTGAAAACTAAACCTCTAAATACAATTCTTTCAATTTCTATATCACTTTAAACATAAACTAAGATAGGTATATTTCAAATAAAATTTTGGCAGAGTCTCCCCTGAAATTTCTGCCCCGAAACACAAAATGCTTACGGAATTATGCTCTAAATTCCGTAGCTCACAACACAGGCAATATAATCATGGGCTCCCCAGGCCAAAATGAGCAGAATAACTCAGGCAATATAAATATCATGCTCTGGGGGCCAAATTCATAACAGAATATCAAATATTAAATAAAAACTATAAATTCCTTTGAAAACAAGGTAAGAATTTTAGAAAAACCTTTGTAAAACCTACCACAGGGCCCGGTACACCACAACGAGATGGGTACGGGTCAAGAACATACTATACAACCCCACACTACACTCATCATCGTCATCCTGGTACTCTTACATTCAAATTACAATTTAAACTACAATTTTCACTATTCACCTAACTAATTTTATACAAAGATTTTCAAAATAAAAACTCCGTCCTATACATCTACGCCTCACCTCTGCACTGCTGAGGACCTGTAACAGTAGGGGATTTAAGGGTAGTCCAGGGACTCCTTAACCCCCCAAACACTAAGGGGTCAGCCATTTCTGGTGTGAGTATAGTGATTAATCTAATAATTCATTAAATAGTATAAAGATAATAAATTAAACTTACAAACATTCAGATAAGAAGATGCAACCTGAATTCTGAACATAACAACATCACCAATACGATGTTATATCAAATACTTTTCCAACCTGCATTCAACTATATAATTATCCATAACTTCACAGATTTCACTATATGCTTCACATCAACCTCGTATATATATACTTATCTTACATTCGCATATTACGAATATTCATCTTTCCACAATTATCGTCATATCAGCATTTCACTATTTATATGAATATAACTACATGATGTTATTACATCATTTCTCCAACTCTATTTAGCCATGCGCTTCATTTACTTATATTATATCATCAACACACACATTCATCCTGGAAGTTGTGCCAAGGCAGGTAGTTCCCACCATTCCCACGGAAATAGCGGGCGAGTAGTTCCCCGACACACTTCCAAGGTACACAAACTCATATCACAACATACTTTCTTTAATAACCATTTTCATAACCAATCTCATAATACAGGTATTTATTTTATTGTATTATATCAAGTATCACATCAGACACATGTGCATCTATTCTTATAATATCACATTCATTCATATCTTATGACACAAATATAACATCTCATTACAAGTATTTATTTTATTGAATAACATCACGTTTATCTGTTTTTATAGCATCATAAACATATGCATTCCTTCTCAGAATATCGCATTCAGTTATGTCGTATAACACAAACATCACATCTCATTTCACTTTGCAAGGTACTTGTATTTCATCACATCATTAACACATCATTAATTAGAATGCTTATTCTCATTGCATCAAAAGCATGTTTTATAGCTCATTCTCATCTCATTATATCACTTAGTTACTACTCAATCTTATTGAGAATTAAACTTACTTTCATTTTCACATATACCTCAAGTTACCATTAATTTCACTTTCATTCTTATCAATTTATACTCCATATCCCAAACATAGTTTGGGCAATAATATATCACACCCCAAAGCCGATAGTTTGGGTAATAATCACCGCACCCTAAACACATAGTCTGGGTAATATCACATCACATCTCAAGCCGATAGCTTGGTTATTAATTCACTTCATTTACTTTTCATCTTCACTTTACTTAATTCTTCATTTCCATTAATCATTACCACTATCATGCCAACTCACCCTGCGAATTATGCCAAGGTAGGTAGTTCCCACCATTTCCACAGAAATAGCGGGCAAGTAGTTCCTTGACACAATTCCAAGGTGTAACAACTCATATCATACTGCACTTTACTTTAATAATCATTTATATAATATAATTACTTCATACTGTTCATAATAACACATGCCTCTTGTACTTTTTTATTTTAAATTAACCACATGCTGCATTTATCATCTCTTTTCATACACAAACTCATAACTCGTATTCCTTCATATTCATTTCATTCACAACCACTTTCTTTCACATTCACAATTCCTTCTCCTTTTCTTTACTATCACTGTAGAACCCCGTATTTTTTAAAATGTTATTTTTAAAGGTTTATAAATGACTAAAATGATTTTTGGAGAATTTATGAATATTTTCAGAAAAATTTATCTTTTACACGTGCGAAACACGTGTAAATACTTTCTTGAGAAGTTTAAAAGTCAAGTTTTCTTCATGAAAAATCATTATTTAATATTTGGGATTTATTTAATATTTTTCCAGATTTTTCTGAAATTAATTGGAACTATTTGCAAATTTTGAGAAAAGAAGGACCTTTTTTGCAAATTTGTCATTTTTAGGGGTTAAAATGTAAAATGTATTTTCTGGATGTTTTGAACAGTACCGGTTGAGATTTAGGATTATATCTTACTTTTAAATCCTAATTTAAATGAATTTTATTGAATTTCCAAGAATAGAGCTATATATATAAAGTTGTATTTTGAAGGGATTATTTTGCAAAAGTGGGTAAAACCCTAAACTCTTAACCCGGATATTTAAAGGGAATTTGCAGCCGTCATTTGCTGCACCATACAGAATTTTGTGATATTTTTGGAGGATCAAGAAGAGGAATTTGGATCTCGCCAAAAGGAAGGCTTTTTCGTTGGATCTTTTCAATTCCAAGGTGAGTGACAATGTTTTGTTTTGTTTTGATGTTGTGAATGATATGAATCTTGTATTGTGGTTTGATTAATGTGATCGATTGTTATATTGTTGGTTTGGCATGTATGTCATTTAGTATTTTTGCATGAGAACGATGCAAAGGTTGTTGTTTGTACCATGTATGTGAAATCTATGAATGACTAGTAGATCTTGGTTTATAAAATTGTATTGCTAGAAGGCATGTTTAAGATTTGAGTATGGTTATGATCGGATGGATGAACATCTGGATCTTGTGATTTTAAATCAGATTTTGGTTATGAGTTGAGAAACAAATTTAGGATTGAGAAACCCTAATGGAAGAATTAGGAATTTAGAACATGAGAATTGAGTTTTGAAAGATTGGATGATTTAGTAGTGTATCCATAATGAAGATTTATTGAGATCTGTCATTTTACCTGAACACGAATTATTTTCATAAACAATGAATCTTTAGAAAAACTCCAGTTTTGATTATTGTATTCCGGCCTAAGTTATGAAAACTGTAGGCCGACAGTCGACTGGTCTACTATTCAGTCGACTGGTACGACCCTGTTACTGTATCTTCAGTTCTTTTGAAAATCCGTTCTGGACAGTCGACTTAGACCATTATTCAGTCGACTGGTATACTTAGAAAATATTTTGTAAAGTTATTGCAGTTTCTTCTCTGGACAGTCGACCTATAACTCCTTAAGTCGACTGTTGGTACTTAGAATATTTTTGTGAAAATTATTGGAATTTGTCTCGGGTAAGTCGACCGATGACTTCTTAAGTCGACTTATATGACTTAGTCTATTTTCTTAAAATCATGAATATTTGTCCTCTGGACAGTCGACTTACTACAGTATAAGTCAACTGGTACTGATGAGTTTTCGTAAACATGAATGTTCTTTCGAATGGTTAGTCTTCAGATATTTTGAGATTATACTTTGTCTTCAGTTAAGCATGTGAATTTGAGATATTCAGTTGAGCATATGATTTTAAGATATTCAGTTGAGCTATTTTGTTTAGTGGAAAGTTGGTTTAGACTTTTTGAGTTTGAGTCTCTAGAGGATGTGTGTGACCCTAGTATACCGGCGTTGAGTTATTTTGTTGAGGCCCGTTGAGGCATTTCAGTTATTCAGATTTGAGTTAAGTCCGGTAGGGTACACCAACTTTAGGAGATTTGTTGAGTAATTAAGTAACCCAAAAAAATAATAAGGACAGGCACTAGTGGTGATATGATGAACGGAAACATGAGTCAAGTACCTCAGTATGGCTTTCGGTGTGGGATTTAATCTCCGGAATTATCGAAGTATCTTACTTTGGGTATGGGATCTATCTCCGGAATTATCCAAGTATTTTACTTTGGGTGTGAGATATATCTCCGGAATTATCCAAGTAGCTGCTTTCGGTGTGGGATTGATCTCCGGAATTATCGGAGTCGAGGCGAAGCACATGTGGTATTCGTATGATGATGTGTCATGTTTCGGTGTGGGATTTAATCTCCGGAATTATCACGGTAGATTACTTGTGGTGTGGGATATATCTCCGGAATTATCACGGTAGATTACTTGTGGTGTGGGATTTATCTCCGGAATTATCATGGTAATTACTTGTGGTGTGGAATTGATCTTCGGAATTATCGGGCATGGACTACTATTCACAGCTTATCTTTATCTCGTAGTAGTCATCGTGTTAGGATTAGTGGCATAGCGGGGGATTGAACCCTATGAAGTGAAGACGTTAAGGGCTTGCACCGAACCTATGTAGAGTGGGATGCATAGACTTCGACAAGTACGTATTAGAGAGTCCTGCATATAGAATTTGTGTTTTCTTGACTTGGTTTTTATGCATGTGGTTTTCCTGTTTTCTACACTTGACACTTAGTTTAGTATCACTTGTTGTTTACATGTTTCCTTGCTACGTCATATTTTATATCTTCTTGTTTATTACATGTTGTTTAAGAATCCATGCTTAAGTTTATTTATGTTGTTTGTTTGCTTTTATGTCACTCACACCATTTATGGCTGACCCCTTTAGTTTTGGGGGTTAGGGATCATCTCTAGCCTCATGTGTTGCAGGTTGTTGCTTAGAGTTTGGAGGTGTGGATGCTTGAGTTAGTTTTGAGATAAATTAATTTAATGGAGTTTGTGTAAATTTGTAAGAACAGTGTTGTAATAAGACTGTGTTGTAAATAAAAGAAAGAGTTTGTAAATTGAGATGTTTTTAAATTCCGCTGTGCTATGTAAGAGATTGTTGTAATAAAGGTTGAAAATTTTTAGTGGAGTTGGTTGTGTTTAATGTTACATTGAAGTTGATGCTGGGATTGTGCCACGTATTTTCTACGATATCAAATTAGAAATTCGGGGCGCTACAGAGATTGGTATCAGAGCATGCTTCAATAGTAATAATAAACATGGCATAAAAATAACCTAGGTGTGGACACTAAAGTGTGAGTACCTAGGTGTGGACATTAAAGAGTGAGTATCACATAGAACTGAAACATGATGTTTTACCTTTGGGATACAAGTGAAGTTTTGCCAAAGAATATTGATGCGAGTTTGAATTGTGTGTGATGCTCTAACTTTTCCCTCGTTTTGCTGTATTCAGAATGGTTGCACCCAGGCCCAGGAATGATGGTAACAATGAGGATGGATCTGGTAGTTCTCGAGGAGCTGGAATCGATCTTGAGGCTGAATTCGCCAAGGTGTATCAGACTCTGAATGCGCTAATGGCATTTAATTTGGCGCAAACTCAGAATCAATAGCAGAATCAGCAGCAAAATCATGGAGCTAGACAGGGATTGGTTTACGCCGATCCTATCAAGCAGATCGAATCCTTTAAGAGGATGAGGCCGCCAGTTTTTGAGGGGCAATCTGATCCAACCGCAGCTGTTGATTGGATTAGGAGGATGGAGACAATCTTCGAGGTATCGGAGACTCCGGCAGCCAATAAGGTGAAGTTGGCTACGATGCAGCTAGAGAAGGACGCCGCTGTCTGGTGGGAGTCGCTGAAGAGGACTTTGGGAGACCAGCAGTTGACTTGGAAAGCTTTTCTGGAGGAGTTCAGAGATCGCTTCTTTCCCCTAGATGTTCAGGAGAAGAAGGCGACCGAGTTCCTGAACCTTCAGCAGGGTAGCATGACCGTGCGGGAGTATGAGACCAAGTTTGCTCAGCTTTCGAGGTATGCACCAGAGTTGGTCGTTGACGAAGCGAAGAAGGCCAAAAAGTTTGAGCAGGGCTTGAGGCCAAACTTGATGTCGAGGATGATCCCGTTGGGCATCAGAAGGTTCGACAAGCTGGTCAGGAGAGCAGCGAGGACTGAGGAGGACATGGACCAGTTCCAGAAGAGGCAAGATACATGGAACCGGAACAAGAGGCCAGCATCAGGTCAGAGTGGGAAGGGATTCCCCGCGAAGCAGATCAAGTTCGGTGATCCGGTGCAGAAGGCACCTGCAACTCAGGGAGTGACTTGTTATTACTGCAAGGAGGCAGGACATTACAGGTCAGCGTGTTCGAAGTTGGCGAAGCAGATTTGTTCCCAGTGTGGGCAGGCAGGACATTCTAAGCCCCATTGTCCACAATTGAGGAAGGATGGTTCAGGTGGAAGCAAATTCCAGAGGCAAGGGCGAGTATTTGCATTAACCGAGGAGGACGCGGGTAACTCGGAAGATGTAATACAGGGTATGCAAGAATTCTAATTTTATTTTTAAATCAATGTAATAAGTAAAACCTTTATTTGAGAACAATTGGAGATTGAGTATCACTCTTCTTGTAACAGGAATTGTTTTAATTAATGGAATAAAGGCAAAGGTTTTATTTGATACTGGTTCATCGCATACTTTTGTATCGTCAAATTTTGCAAGGATCTTAGGTGTGGAACCTAAGTTGTTTCCAGGCAGGGTTTTGTCGGTGGTAATGCCGTCAGGTGAAGAGTTGATTGCGGATCGATATTACGAGGGCTGTGATATCATGATTGGTGGGAGGTTTTTCGGCATTGATTTGATCGAGTTGCAAGTCTTAGGAGTGGATGTCATCGTGGGCATTGATTGGATGGCAATATATGATGCCACAATTGAATGCAAGCAGAAGGAGGTGCTGGTGAAAGCACCAGGTGGACCTGCAGTGACTTTCCAAGGGAAGAAGAAGATTCCGAAGGTGGCTGCAATGGTATCCAAGATGGCAATTCCAGATGAAGTCAAGGGCATTCCGGTTGTCCGAGATTTTCCTAAGGTGTTCTTGGATGATTTTCCAGGATTACCGCCGCAGAAAGATGTGGAGTTTTGTATCAATGTTCAGCCGGGGAGTGCGCCGATTTTCAAGGCTCCGTACAGGATGGCACCTGTAGAGCAAGATGAAGTGAAGAAGCAGATTGAGGAGCTGTTGAGCAAAGGGCTTATTAGGCCGAGTTCGTCTCCATGGGGAGCACCAGTGTTGTTGGTCAAGAAGAAGGATGGGTCAATGAGGATGTGCATTGACTATCGGGAGTTGAATAGGGTGACTATTCAGAACAAGTATCTACTGCCGCGGATTGATGATTTGTTCAACAGGCTTCGAGGAGCAGCTGTGTTTTCGAAGATTGATTTGAGATCAGGATATCATCAGGTTCGAGTCAAGGAGGAAGATGTGAGTAAGACAGCTTTCAGGACTCGTCATGGACTCTATAAGTTTTTGGTGATGCCATTCGGGTTAACGAATGCGCCAGCAGTGTTCATAGATATGATGAATCGGGTTTTGAGGCCATTTATTGACTCCTTCGTGGTGGTTTTCATCGATGATATTTTGGTGTATTCGAAGTCGGAGGAGGAGCATTCTATGCACTTGACAGCGGTATTACAGAAATTGCAAGAGCATAGCTTGTATGCTAAGTTGTCAAAGTGTGAGTTTTGGAAGTCTGAGGTAGCTTTCCTTGGTCATATCCTTTCTAAGGAGGGAGTAGCCACTGATCCTCAGAAAGTTGAAGCAGTAAAGGATTGGCCCAGGCCGACGTCTGTAAAGGAAGTCAAAAGTTTCTTGGGTTTAGCTGGCTACTACAGGAGATTCATCCAGGGTTATTCTCAGATTGCAGTTCCTTTGACAGGTTTGACCCGGAAGAATGTGGCATTTTTATGGACTGATAAGTGTGAGGAGAGTTTTCTTGAGTTAAAGGAAAGGTTGACTACTGCACCTATCTTAGCTTTGCCACAAGCTGGAAAGGATTATGATATCTTCAGTGGTGCGTCTCTCAGAGGTTTGGGTTGTGTCTTGATGCAAGAAGGCAAGGTTATTGCTTATGGTTCAAGGCAATTGCGTCCGCATGAGAAGAATTATCCGACGCATGATTTGGAGCTAGCAGCTATCATTTATGCCTTGAAGCAGTGGAGGCATTATGCTTATGGTGAGAAGGTTAACATGTACACTGACCACAAGAGCCTGAAGTACATTTATCAACAGAAGGATCTTAATCTTCGGCAGAGAAGGTGGTTGGAAGTTTTGGAAGACATTCGTCCCGAGATCAAGTATCATCCGGGTAAGGCGAATGCGGTGGCTGATGGACTTAGCAGGAAGAGTATTTTATCAAGTTTGATCACTACTCGAAGAGAGTTGGCAGCAGAGATCGATCAGGCAGGTATTGAGGTGGTGCTGCAAGGTTTAGGGGCGTCTTTGGCTCAGTTGAGGCTGCAGCCGTCCTTGAGAGAGAGAATTGTGGAAGGTCAGAGATCAAATTCAGAGATTCAGAAGATGCTGCAACAGGTTTCAGAGGGCAAGCTATCAGAGTTTCGTGTCCAAGATGGAGTTCTTTGGATGGGTGAGAGGTTGTATGTTCCAGATAATGCAGATTTGAGAGATAGTATCTTGCAGGAAGCACATAGTATCTTGTTGTCAGTTCATCCAGGAGGCAAGAAGATGTACAGGGACATCAAACAGCACTTTTGGTGGTCTGGTATGAAGAGGGATGTGGCAGATTTCGTGGCAAGGTGTCTGACTTGTCAGTAGATCAAAGCAGAAAATCAGAGACCTTGGAGGTTTGTTACAGCCGTTGCCCATTCCGGAGTGG
The DNA here is from genome assembly GCA_017893485.1 of Hemerocallis citrina. NCBI lineage: Eukaryota > Viridiplantae > Streptophyta > Magnoliopsida > Asparagales > Asphodelaceae > Hemerocallis > Hemerocallis citrina. Next base: position 39,257,532 of record CM030365.1, read on the forward strand.
AAATGGGAGAATATCAGTATGGATTTCATCACGGGTTTGCCGAGGAGTTTGAAGGGCAATGACTCGATTTGGGTTATTGTGGACTGTTTGACTAAGTCGGCTCACTTTCTAGCCATGAAGATTACTTGGTCGATGGAGAAATTGGCTGAGTTGTACATTGGTGAAATTGTGAGACTTCATGGAGTTCCTGTGTCGATTGTTTCCGACAGAGATGCAAGGTTCACTTCAAGGTTTTGGAAGAGCCTACAAGCAACTTTAGGCACCAGAACTGATTTCAGTACCGCGTTTCATCCACAGACCGATGGTCAGACTGAGAGGGTGAATTGAGTGCTGGAAGATATGTTGAGGGCTTGTGTTATGGATTTCGGTGGTAGTTGGGAGAGATACTTGGCATTGGTTGAGTTTGCTTATAACAATAATTACCATGCGAGTATTGGGATGGCACCGTATGAGGCTTTGTACGGGCGGAGGTGCAAGACACCTGTTTGTTGGTACGAGGTTGGCGAGAGGCAGATGTATGGTCCTGAGATCGTACAGCAGACATCGGAGCAGATTGAACTGATTCGCAAGAGTTTGGTCGAGGCTCAAAGTCGGCAGAAGAGTTATGCTGATACTCGACGAAGAGACTTGGAGTTTGAGGTTGGGGATGCAATTTTCCTCAAGGTTTCTCCGACCAAAGGAGTGATCAGGTTTGGTAAGGGAGGCAAGTTGGCGCCAAGGTATATTGGGCCATACAGAATCATGGAGCGGATTGGCAAGACAGCATATAGATTGAAGCTTCCAGAGGAGTTGGCACAAGTACATGATGTATTCCATGTGTCATTATTGAGAAAGTATGTACCAGATCAGAATCATCAGTTGGTAGAAATTCTTGAAGATCTACAGGTGAACTTGAGTTACAAAGAACAGCCTGTGGAGATCGTTGATCGTAGGGAGAAAGTTCTTAGGAGCAAGGTGATACCTATGGTCAAGGTGCTGTGGAGGAATCAGCAGTTCGAGGAGGCTACTTGGGAGCCAGAGGATCGCATGCAGAAGGATTTTCCTGAGCTTTTTGTATGAGTGTATTTCTTTTATGTGATTGTGAATCTTTTGAATGTTTGTACCATTGATTGAGTTAAGTTGTATTCCTTTTATTATGATTGTGTTGTCGTATGTAATTGTTTGGACTATGTTCTATTTATGAGATATTGTTCCCTTTGTTGGTATGTGGTTTGGACTCATTAGTAGTAGTTCTGAGGACAGAACTCTTCTAAGGAGGGAGTGATGTAGAACCCCGTATTTTTTAAAATGTTATTTTTAAAGGTTTATAAATGACTAAAATGATTTTTAGAGAATTTATGAATATTTTCAGAAAAAATTATCTTTTACACGTGCGAAACACGTGCAAATACTTTCTTGAGAAGTTTAAAAGTCAAGTTTTCTTCATGAAAAATCATTATTTAATATTTGGGATTTATTTAGTATTTTTCCAGATTTTTCTGAAATTAATTGGAACTATTTGCAAATTTTGAGAAAAGAATGACCTTTTTTGCAAATTTGTCATTTTTAGGGGTTAAAATGTAAAATGTATTTTCTGGACATTTTGAACAGTACCTGTTGAGATTTAGGATTATATCTTACTTTTAAATCCTAATTTAAATGAATTTTATTGAATTTCCAAGAATAGAACTATATATATAAAGTTGTATTTTGAAGGGATTATTTTGCAAAAGTGGGTAAAACCCTAAACTCTTAACCCGGATATTTAAAGGGAATTTGCAGCTGTCATTTGCTGCACCATACAGAATTTTGTGATATTTTTGGAGGATCAAGAAGAGGAATTTGGATCTCGCCAAAAGGAAGGCTTTTTCGTTGGATCTTTTCAATTCCAAGGTGAGTGACAATGTTTTGTTTTGTTTTGATGTTGTGAATGATATGAATCTTGTATTGTGGTTTGATTAATGTGATCGATTGTTATATTGTTGGTTTGGTATGTATGTCATTTAGTATTTTTGCATGAGAACGATGCAAAGGTTGTTGTTTGTACCATGTATGTGAAATCTATGAATGACTAGTAGATCTTGGTTTATAAAATTGTATTGCTAGAAGGCATGTTTAAGATTTGAGTATGGTTATGATCGGATGGATGAACATCTGGATCATGTGATTTTAAATCAGATTTTGGTTATGAGTTGAGAAACAAATTTAGGATTGAGAAACCCTAATGGAAGAATTAGGAATTTAGAACATGAGAATTGAGTTTTGAAAGATTGGATGATTTAGTAGTGTATCCATAATGAAGATTTATTGAGATCTGTCATTTTACCTGAACACGAATTATTTTCATAAGCAATGAATCTTTAGAAAAACTCAAGTTTTGATTATTGTATTCCGGCCTAAGTTATGAAAACTGTAGGCCGACAGTCGACTGGTCTACTATTCAGTCGACTGGTACGACCCTGCTGCTGTATCTTCAGTTCTTTTGAAAATCCGTTCTGGACAGTCGACTTAGACCATTATTCAGTCGACTAGTATACTTAGAAAATATTTTGTAAAGTTATTGTAGTTTCTTCTCTGGACAGTCGACCTATAACTCCTTAAGTCGACTGTTGGTACTTAGAATATTTTTGTGAAAATTATTGGAATTTGTCTCGGGTAAGTCGACCGATGACTTCTTAAGTCGACTTATATGACTTAGTCTATTTTCTTAAAATCATGAATATTTGTCCTCTGGACAGTCGACTTACTACAGTATAAGTCGACTGGTACTGATGAGTTTTCGTAAACTTGAATGTTCTTTCGAATGGTTAGTCTTAAGATATTTTGAGATTATACTTTGTCTTCAGTTGAGCATGTGAATTTGAGATATTCAGTTGAGCATATGATTTTAAGATATTCAGTTGAGCTATTTTGTTTAGTGTAAAGTTGGTTTAGACTTTTTGAGTTTGAGTCTCTAGAGGATGTGTGTGACCTTAGTATATCGGCGTTGAGTTATTTTGTTGAGGCCCGTTGAGGCAATTCAGTTATTCAGATTTGAGTCAAGTCCGGTAGGGTACACCAACTCTAGGAGATTCGTTGAGTAATTAAGTAACCCAAAAAAATAATAAGGACAGGCACTAGTGGTGATATGATGAACGGGAACATGAGTCAAGTACCTCAGTATGGCTTTCGGTGTGGGATTTAATCTCTGGAATTATCGAAGTATCTTACTTTGGGTGTGGGATCTATTCCGGAATTATCCAAGTATTTTACTTTGGGTGTGAGATATATCTCCGGAATTATCCAAGTAGCTGCTTTCGGTGTGGGATTGATCTCCGGAATTATCGGAGTCGAAGCGAAGCATATGTGGTATTCGTATGATGATGTGTCATGTTTCGGTGTGGGATTTAATCTCCGGGATTATCACGGTAGATTACTTGTGGTGTGGGATATATCTCCGGAATTATCACGGTAGATTACTTGTGGTGTGGGATTTATCTCCGGAATTATCATGGTAATTACTTGTGGTGTGGAATTGATCTTCGGAATTATCGGGCATGGACTACTATTCACAGCTTATCTTTATCTCGTAGTAGTCATCGTGTTAGGATTAGTGGCATAGCAGGGGATTGAACCCTATGAAGTGAAGACGTTAAGGGCTTGCACCGAACCTATGTAGAGTGGGATGCATAGACTTCGACAAGTACGTATTAGAGAGTCCGCATATAGAATTTGTGTTTTCTTGACTTGGTTTTTATGCATGTGGTTTTCCTGTTTTCTACACTTGACACTTAGTTTAGTATCACTTGTTGTTTACATGTTTCCTTGCTACGTCATATTTTATATCTTCTTGTTTATTACATGTTGTTTAAGAATCCATGCTTAAGTTTATTTATGTTGTTTGTTTGCTTTTATGTCACTCACACCATTTATGGCTGACCCCTTTAGTTTTGGGGGTTAGGGATCATCTCTAGCCTTATGTGTTGCAGGTTGTTGCTTAGAGTTTGGAGGTGTGGATGCTTGAGTTAGTTTTGAGATAAATTAATTTAATGGAGTTTGTGTAAATTTGTAAGAACAGTGTTGTAATATGACTGTGTTGTAAATAAAAGAAAGAGTTTGTAAATTGAGATGTTTTTAAATTCCGTTGTGCTATGTAAGAGATTGTTGTAATAAAGGTTGAAAATTTTTAGTGGAGTTGGTTGTGTTTAATGTTACATTGAAGTTGATGCTGGGATTGTGCCACATATTTTCTAAGATATCAAATTAGAAATTCGGGGCGCTACAATCACAATACACTTTCTTTACTCTTACATTTATTTACACTTAGTTATTTTATTAGTTTGTCGACCAGTGAGCCACAGTATCCCAATATACTGAAAGCCGACAGCCCAGTAAAACACGTGGACCGATGCTCACACAGAGTCTTACTCGTCCGAGGCTACGTCTTCCTCCCAGCCTATGCCAGCGAGGGAACTCCGCACCCCAGAAAAACTGGGTACTTCCTCCCAGCCGAAGCCAGCGAGGGAAAGCAAAAAGAGAAAAACTCCGCACCCCAGGTAAACTGGGTACTTCCTCCCAGCCTATGCCAGCGAGGTAAAACAAAAAAGAGAAAAACTCTGCACCCCAGGTAAACTGGGTACTTCCTTCCAACCTATGCCAGCGAGGGAAAATAAAAAAGAGAAAAACTCCGCACCCCAGGTAAACTGGGTACTTCCTTCCAGCCTATGCCAGCGAGGGAAAACAAAAAAGAGAAAAACTCCGCACCCCAGGTAAACTGGGTACTTCCTCGCGACAGCTGTCATCGAGGGAAACCGGGCCTCAAGCCGGTAGCTTGGGCGAAAAAACACCGCACCCCAGATAAACTGGGTACTTCCTCCCAGCCAAAGCCAGGAGGGAAAAACACCGCACCCCAAGCCAGTCCTTGGGTATTAGGAGGTCTAGCCCAAACCCCCAAGATTGCTGTAGGTACTGGTCAACAAAATCATCTGTTATTAGCATTAATCATTTCATCTTTTCAGCTTACTTTATCAACACACGCATTTCACTTTTGATTCACAGACTAGTCATGTCTTTGACTTTAACCACGTGAATTAGTAATACATTTTATTAGCATGTACCATCTTATCCTTTATCTTCATGTCATCATACCACATTATGCATACACCCTGTTATTCAACACATAAACTCATCATATCATATTAATGCATAATATTAATGCGCCAAGATATTTATTTTTCCATAACATCCCACATTAAGAATACCATATTATTCATTACCTTACTGTACCATATATAGGCATACGCCAAGTTATAACATTAATAAGGGAACTACATTATGTTATTCCATATCATAAAGTATCAAAATGTATACTTCATCAGATTACAATATCATATTATTATCCATTAATTCACTTCGAACATAATTATAATGTAAACATATACCCACTTACTAATTTCATCAATTATCACATCACGAGTCAATATCATAACATATATATATCACAAACATACACCACACATGCGGGTTTCCAAGAAAAGGGGTCAAAATCACTTATCTCCTCTAATTAAATCTCATAATATCAAATTATAGCATACTAGCTCATACACCATGTTCCATGTAAGTAAAATCACCTATAAGGACCTATATGTCCCAAAACATGCACAAAACATGCACTATAATTACACGGATTTCCAAAACATGATCACAATCACTAATTTCTTCTAATTACATCTTATAACATCCATCCATAGCATGCTAGCCCATACACAAGGCTCCGCATATACCAAATTACCTATATCGGCCTATATACCCAAAAACATGCACGAAACATGCACGGGATAAAAATATGCATAACCAATTTAATATAATTAGTTTTTATATTTCAACACATCACATGAACCCATAATATAGATTTTATATACTTAAAATAGTCATTTTCACCACATATCTCAAAAACCCATTTTGAACCCTTAAAAATCCGTATTTTCATTGAAAATCAACTTTTGGCATAACTTCCACAAAATCTATCAAAAGGCCACGAAAATTCGGCCACAATATAAAATATTTATAATTACAACATACTCACCTGATGGATCGAGCAAACGATGTCTCACGTCCGTCCGGTAGCCAGTTGAAGTTCAACTTTTTCAACCTAATTGGAAAATTATAGAACCGATTAGCTTAAAGCTCAAAACTCAACCTACGGACCTCCAAATTTGAATCTGTCTTTACCCACACGTCACAAATGACATATGTAGGTGAGCTACCGCAATGGATTTCGGGTTCGGGTCCTTATACAAAACTCACATATTAATCGGAGGCTTTCTAATAAGAAAAAATTCATATTCTCTAATTTCTTTAATCCTCTTTTTCCTAATCTCACATATTAGGGTTAATAATAATAATGAGACTCAACTACACCTCCGAACCCATCAAATCCTCACCTAAATCTCGCTCGGGCATTTCATCGAACACCCGGCGTGCACTTTTCACCTATAATCCATTTCACTCAATTTAATTGAGCTTGAAGCCTATAAAAATTACCAAAATTTCTCATTAAACCTCTTGTAACATTTTTCACCCTCCAATAATTTTTTTCTATCATCAATGGAACCAATTTTCCTTTCCAAATTCACAAATCCTAATTTATTAACAACTTGCCAACTCTTTAATAAAATACTAATTTCTCACCTCTACTACTCCTACCATCTCCAAACCTCCCTACTATAATATTTCTACTCAATAAAACTAACCACACTAAATTTTATTCAAATAAATAGAATAGGGTATACCTTTCCGGAGTTATTTCTCCAAATCGACTCCACCACTAGGTAGAGTACCCTTCACTTAGTCATCTCCCCAAATTAATTCGAAAATCATAAAGTATTTGGGTGGATTTGAGGAGGGGGAAGGCCGGCCGAAACTTGGGTTTCGGTTGCTGCTTTCGATCGGGAAGAAAACAAGGAAGGAAAAGAAAGAAGAAGGAATGGGGAAGGGGATTTTTAAAAATATAATATATATAATAATAATAATAAGGTATATTTACATATAAGCCTTCCTAATCTAAAATATTACAAATAAACCCCAACTCTTTTCTATAATAGTACAAACAATACAAAATACATTAAATTATCTCATAATAATTCCCCAAAATTATAAAATAAAATAAACCATTCTTATTCACGTAAAATCTCAACTCATGGCCCCAATATATCAATAATACCCATCTACCACAATTATTCATACCCATATCAATATTGAAAATAAATAAAATAAGATATCACTTAAAAATAATTCTCACCCCTACAAGATGTAAAAACGAATATTTTCGGTATTTTAAAATCCGAGGTGTTACACCCACAATGTTCGCCTTAGACCTGACTACGACTTCCTTAACCATTTCTCGCTTGCCCCGCCCTCCGAGACTTCTAACGTTCCAGAATATGGCCTTCATTAACAACGGTTAGGGGGGATAACGTGACTCGTTTTGGCTGTCGAGTACGAATTAAGAATAACCCTATAGGTCTCCCATCCTCTAATTTGATTATGGAGGAGGGCATTTCTATCAATATCGTTAACCGCAAGACCACAGGTTTTGGCTAGATAAAAAATTTCAGTATCAGTCATGAAATTAAAAACATAAGCTAGGAAAGAGCCCGTACCTCCAATGCTTGATTTAGCCACTTTAGCGGCCGCAGCGATCTGAACAAGTTAAACCTTGGTTATGGTCAAACTAGCTGTTAGACTAATAATGGCTCATGAATTATGAATTTACCTGTTCTCATTATAACTGATATGGCTAAAAATAGGATTAAATCGGGACCGTTCACATCGGAGACGAATCTTAAAGCTCAGGAGTAAAACGGTAATTTCACCTACTGACGGGTCTAAAATGGGAACTGGATCTTTATTCAAAGCCCAATAACCCATAAACGGATCCACATCAACTGGGTATGGGTTCCAACCCGCCGCACACCCGGTCCAGCAAGATAAAATCAAGGTCCCCGATTAAATCTTAATCAACGGCCATGATTCACATCTATCTTTTCACTGGGAATTAGGGATTACATTCCTTATCTATACACAGGAATTACATGCCTAATCTGATCCTTGAAATGCCTATAAATACCCCCCATCCATCTCCACTAAGAGGTAATCAGTATTTTGCCAATTTACGCTCTTTCTTAATCATCCCTGATTACTGACTTGAGCGTCGGAGGGTGCGTCGCCGGGATCAACCCCGGTGTCTCGCACTTTTTGCAGGTGAACGGCGGGAGTCAACGGTCAAGCTCCGGCAAAACAGGTTAGAGGTTTGCTATTCAGGTTTTTCAAGAACTCACAAATTCTATCTGTTTACCCCCACACCAGATTTAGCGGTAATAGATTAGCACCGTCTGTGGGAAACCAAGCGAATAGCAACCTCCCCTCTTCCTGTTGGTCAGACCTTCCCCCGGCATGCCTCCAAGGAAACTCAGATCCAGGGGGTCCAACCGTGGGCCTACCCCTCCTCAACCACCACAGGAGGTCCCCCTCCAACCTGTTCAGCAGCAGGGACAACTTCCTCCTCAAGCAGAGGACCCCCTGCGGCTGGACCAACTCCCTCCTCAGAATCTTCAACCCCCTCGGGGTCCAACCGGGCCTCAGAATGCCGGTGTGGGGGGCTCGCGTCCCAATCCTCAGAAGCAACCTCTCCAACAGGACCGCATCCCAATACACAACCCCTCTTCCGACTCTATGGCATCCCATAATCTCCGAGCTTCCGACCTTCGAAATACCATACTTAATCAGCAGAACGAAGAGGATCTTCGCCGCCATTTGGATGAAAAGCGATCCCGAGAGGGAGCCTCCCGCCAACAATGTCCAAATGAGCGATCTCCTCATCGCCGAGACTACAGAAGGTCCCCTACTCGAAGAGGGCGAAGGGAGTCCCCTCAGCGTCGTCGGCGGAGAACTCATTCTCCAGTAAGTCGAGCCACACATAGGGACCACCAAGCTGGAGAGGCACCAGTCACAAGGGCAGATCTTCAAGACTTCCAAGCGACAGTCTTACGGGCCCTCAATATCACCCCAAAGAACGACCAGAGGCCACCTACTCATGAGCCAACTAGGAGCCATCGCCTTCACACTCTCAGTCCTCGTCCATCTCCATGCTACCATCGCCGCAGCCCCAGTCCACCCTCGTACGAAGATGAGTCCCGGGGCTCGGCAAGGTATGATCAAAGAGAAGACTCGGTCTACTGCCATCTCCACGAGATGGAGAGGCGCCTCGGCCGAATTGACAGGGAAGAAGAGCAGCGAGCGATAAACCTCCGCCCGAGCAGACCTCCATTCTCCCGCACCATCATGGAGGCCCCCATCTCAGAGAACTTCAAGTCGCCTCACTTCGAGTCGTATACTGGGGAGTCAGACCCCGCGGATCACATAGAGAGTTTTAAAACTCTCATGATGATCCACCATGCTTCAGACGCCCTCCTCTGCAAGATCTTCCCTGCCACGCTGAAGGGGTCTGCACGAGAATGGTACTCTCGACTCGCCCTGGCCTCCATCTTCTCATTCGATCAGTTCGAAGGGCTCTTCCTTACTCATTTTGTGAGTAGCCGCCGGACCGAGAAAACAAGTGTATCTCTGGTGACCCTCAACCAAGAAAAGGGTGAACGCCTAAGGGATTACGTTTGATGCTTTACCGCCGAAGCCCGGTCCATTCCCTCCCTCAACCAGTCAGTAGCCTCTGCCGCATTCGAGCGCAACGTCACTAATGCCAACCTCAGGGCATCCCTTGCCAAAAAACCTCTTCGAAACTTCTCAGAGCTCCTACTCAGGGTGGAGAAGTACATACGGGCGGAAGAGGCTCTCAACCCCCTTGCTCTTGAGGAGACATCTTCCGGGAACAAACGGAAGAACACAAGTGAAGAAGGGCCCCAAAAATTCCAGAAGGACAGTAATGGCCAGCACCGCCTGACTCTACGTTTTGAGAAGTTCACCCCCCCTCATTGCTAATATATCAGAAGTTCTTATGGAGGTGGACAAGGAAGGACTACTCCGCGCTCCCCCTAGAATGAATACCCCTGGCAAGAAGAGGAACAAGGATAAGTGGTGCCGCTTTCACAGGGACCACGGCCACGACACGGATGATTGTCGGGCTCTCAAGGAGGAGATCGAAGAACTCATACGGCGGGGGCTCCTGACCAAGTTCGTCCACAAAGAGGGGGCCGAGCTTCCCCCCTGAGGAGCCTACAAACGAACAGAAAGGCCCGCCGAGCTTCAAGACTCAGAACCTCCCAGCTCCTCCCAAGAGGTCTTCACCTTATCATAGAAGTAGGATTTTGATTTTTCAATAGGGCCGATGCTTGTAACCCGGCCAATAGCATGTAATAATGGCTCACCCTATGGAAGCAGCCACTTAGTTTATTTCAATAAAACTTTACATATTTTCATTGAAAATTATTGCTCTTGCTTCTCGATCTTTTCGAGTCACAACTCGCTAAATGGTGAGTTCGGAGTCCAGCTTCTTCTACATGGCTCCTCCCGCAACTTACTAACCTTTAACAATGAGTTCGGAGTCCAACACTTGGCTCGATTCTGCTTCAAATAACTTGCTCTTCAGCGAGTTAGAAGTGGTTCGCCATTCGGAATTGCTCCCACAACCGTTGATGCTCTCTTAAACGACGAGTTCGGAGTCCAACACTTGGCTCGATTCTGCTTCAAATAACTTGCTCTTCAGCGGGTTAGAAGTGATTCGCCATTCGGAATTGCTCCCACAACCGTTGATGCTCTCTTAAACGACGAGTTCGGAGTCCAACACTTGGCTCGATTCTGCTTCAAATAACTTGCTCTTCAGCGGGTTAGAAGTGGTTCGCCATTCGGAATTGCTCCCACAACCGTTGATTCTCTCACATAAGCAGCGAGTTCGGAGCTAAAACTCTCCCCTAGAGTTGCTCCTCAAACTTGTCTCACGAATAGCTCTCTCCTAGAGTTCCTCCTCACACTCGTCTCACAAATAGCTCTCTTCCAGAGCCGAGCTCTTCACTCCGCTCACCTCCAAAGCGGACCCCTTCTCGACAAGTGTGGAGCACAACTCTCTCCTAGAGTTCCTCCTCACACTCGTCTCACAAATAGCTCTCTTCCAGAGCCGAGCTCTTCACTCCGCTCGCCTCCAAAGCGGGCCTCTTCTCGACAAGTTTGGAGCACAACTCTCTCCTAGAATTCCTCCTCACACTCGTCTCACAAATAGCTCTCTTCCAGAGCCGGGCTCTTCACTCTGCTCGCCTCCAAAGCGGACCTCTTCTCGACAAGTTTGGAGCACAACTCTCTCCTAGAGTTCCTCCTCACACTTGTCTCACAAATAGCTCTCTTCCAGAGCCGAGCTCTTCACTCCGCTCGCCTCCAAGGCGAACCTCTTCTCAACGAGTTCGGAGCACAACTCTCTCCTAGAGTTGCTCCTTAAACTCGTCTCCCAAATGACTCCCCACGTCCACCGAAATCAAAATCCGCGCGACGGGCGATCCGACCCCAACATCAAAGAGTCCGGCTCGGATTCCGAGCAAGTGCCCATCCGAGCCCCAAAACGGAGAAAAACGACTTTCTCCCCAAAATTCGCGTAAGATTTCGATCAGACGGCTCAGATCATGCCAGCACCACTACACGACAAGATAGTGTTTTCTTGGAAACTGTGCCCGCCTCGAGATTCGCGCTGAGATCCGACGGCTCAGATCGCTCCACGTCGCTCGGTATTCCGAGCTGAGCGACTAGCGATCCGAGCCACTCGCACCCCTTCTTCGCCCCAAGGGTCTTCCTAGCACAAGGGTCTTCCTAGCACATCTGCTCCGCCCCTAGGAGTGGAGCTCCTCTTCCAAAATCCCCAAGACCAAAGCACTTATCAACTTCATGAAGACAAGAATGTTTCGGGGCTATTTTGACCATGAAGGAGGGTGAATCTTCATCCCACTCCTAAAGAGAAGTTGTAGATCTTCGAATTAGCTTCGAAACGAGCGGTCGCACGCCCCGATCGGACCTCCATAGCACCGGGAAAGTGGACCGCAATACAGCTGCGCCGAATAGCTCGGAAATCCGAACCGAGCCACTCGCGCGAGGGAAAAACCGAACCCGAGCAACTGTCAAAATCGAATCCGAGCTCTTCCCTCCGGTTGGCTGCCGAGCAAGTGCCCATCCGAGCTCCAAAACGGAGAAAAATCACTTTTCCCTCAACATTCGTGTAAGATCTCGATCGGACGGCCCAGATCTTGCCAGCATCGCTAAATGACAAGATAGTTTTTTCTTGGGAACTGAGCCCATCTCGAGATTCGTGCCACTATTCAACCGTCCAGATCGAGCCACGTAGCTCGGACCTACCATCCGAGCTACTGCCCTACCGAGCTACAAAATGGCCAAAAATTTGCCTCAAAATCCGTGCTCGGATTTGCCGAACAAGAAGCCACGTCTCCAAAATCCGTGCTCGGAAACGGGTCGGCAGTTCGGGTTCGGACCCATTAAGGATCCATACCCGAACCCTACTGCCATGTCACCCTCTTCTTCCGCACGTTCCCGCCAGAACAAAAAAAAGAGAAAACCAAGCTTCTCTTCAAGCTCTGATCGCCACCTCCATGGCCGAGCTCCCAACCTCGCCGACCTACATAGCCGAGCCTCGCCATGGCATCAAGCTCCGTCAACAAGCTGGACCTTCATCACCTCAGCTACAGCGCCGAGCTCCACCTTCGTCTCCTTCGCGAGCGCACCTCCAACATCGAACTCGCGACCAAAGCTTCCCCATGGCCGAGCTTCCCCATCGTCAACCTCCTCAACGACGAGCTCGCCACCTCTATGGCCGAGCTCCACCTCCAACGCCTCCGCAGCGCCGAACCATGGCCGAGCTCCGAGCCAAATGACGAGTCGAACCCATTACCGAGCTCGAACTCTACTCCAACTCCTCGCCATGCCGAGCTCACACTCCGGAGCACTGAGCTCCGAGCACCTTCCTCGACGAACCCATCGTTGCTGCACACGAACGAGCTCGAACGGCGACCACTTTCGACGAGCTCCACTGTGGCCTTGACGAGCCCCGCTCCGCTCGTCGCCTCTCGCCGAGCTCGCCGAGCTCCGGTGGTGCTCTCAGGGACGGAGATGGAGTCGGGGTCGGAAGCGTCGTTGGGTCGAAGGCTGGGTCGAAGGAAACGAAGAAGAAGAAGGGAAAAAGAAGGAAACAGAGAAGAGCGCGAAAAAAATTGTTTTATGTGCCACGTGGCCTCACATCCGAGGTCGGATCCGCTGCGCGAAATTGGGCGAAGTTGCCCGGTCGGCTGCCGAGCAAGTGCCCATCCGAGCTCCCAATACGGGGAAAAAAAGCCGCCGAGCGACTACGACCGTTGGATCTTCCAGAAATTCGCACTTCTGGTGATGGACGGTCCAGATCGTGCCACGTGCGCTAAACGACAAGATAACGTTTTTTTTGGAAACGCGCCTCCTCGAGATTCGTGTCGGGATCCGATGGCCCAGATCGCGCCACGTGTCCAGGTAATATTTAATTAATTTATTTATTTATTTAATTGTTTTAATTATTTAAAAAAATCCGAAAAAATATTTAAAAAATCGAAAAAAATTAATTAAAAATTCTAAAAATAATTATTAATTCAGAAAAATTTATTTTAAAATTCTGGAAAAATAATTATTAAATTAGAATAATTAATTAATATTGTTCGATAATTAATTATTTAATTCGGAAAATGAATAAAAAAATTCAAAAAAATGAGAAAAAATTCAAAAAAATCTGGAAAAATCACCAAAAATCCAGAAAATTTTGAGAATATTTTTGGGTATTTTACAAGCCCAGAATAATACCGTTACACCCCAAGCAAGATCCAAAACTCCCTTAAGAACACCGATAAAATCCCGTACGCCATTAGAACAATAAAACTACTTCTCAAAGACTGAAAAACTCAGTCTCTAGGAGTGAGGGGGCTCGTGATATGGCTAAAAATAGGATTAAATCGGGACCATTCACATTGGAGACGAATCTTAAAGCTCAGGGGTAAAACGGTAATTTCACCTACTGACGGGTCTGAAATGGGAACTGGGTCTTTATTCAAAGTCCAATAACCCATAAACGAATCCACATCAACTGGGTATGGGTTCCAACCCGCCGCACACCCGGTCCAGCAAGATAAAATCAAGGTCCCCGATTAAATCTTAATCAACGGCCCTGATTCACATCTATCTTTTCACTGGGAATTAGGGATTACATTCCTTATCTATACACAAGAATTACATGCCTAATCTGATCCCTGAGATGCCTATAAATACCCCCCCCCCCCCATCCATCTCCACTAAGAGGTAATCAGTATTTTGCCAATTTACGCTCTTTCTTAATCATCCCTGATTACTGACTTGAGCGTCGGAGGGTACGTCGCCGGGATCAACCCCGGTGTCTCGCACTTTTTGCAGGTGAACGGCGGGAGTCAACGGTCAAGCTCCGGCGGAACAGGTTAGAGGTTTGCTATTCAGGTTTTCCAAGAACTCACAAATTCTATCTGTTTACCCCCACACCAGATTTAGCGGTAACAATAACCATATATTCTCTCTCCTTCTTCTATTTTAAAATTTAAAATGGATATCAAAAATTAGAAAATCTTATTTAAACTAATGCGTATGGTCTGCACATTTTCATAAAATAAATAATTAAAAAATAAAAAACCTCAAACTCTCTCCAGCCATGGTCTCAACCTCTCCCCCTTGCAAAACTCTCATCAACCATCCACTCGCCTCTGACGTGCCCCCTCCCACGCGGCCATCCACCTCGCCGACGTACCCCACTGCCGCTTTCGACGACAATCCCTCTGCCTACAATGCCGATGAACTGCGTCGCCGACCTCCCCAACCCTCCAACTCTTCCCTTCCACAACCACCTCGACCTCCCTAATCCTCAACCTCGTCTCCGGCGCTGCACTAGATGAGTGGTACATTAGGGTGTAAGGAGTGCAGGTTTTAAAATATGTAGTAGGCGTAGCATTGCCCGTTAAATATTTTTTTAAAAGTTTAACCTTTGATTTGTATGTAATTATATCTTGCACCAATTTATCAAAATCTGAAAAAATTGACTGGTCCGGAAAGGAGGTATTCATTATTAATCAAAGTAAATGAATTCATTTATCTTATTTTATTTATTCACTTATATTGAACAAGGTCAATATCCCTTACTGAGAATGCGTGTCGTTCCAAATCATGAGGCATATATTTGTCGAATATGGCATAATGTACGCAAACAATTGTTAGCCTCATAGGAATCTCTCATAGCAATAGTTTCAAAACTTTTGGAAACTCTAATTATCAGAATTGAGGTACCAGATCGAGCTTTGAGAAATCCAAAAGTGATTATTGTAAGCTATTAAGGCACTGGTGCTAATTATGAAGAGGTGTGAAATGAAGTGGAGATGAGGACATGCATGGTGAACTTCTATAGTAATCTCTAATATTATAATGAGATAATAGGAATTGTGTAGATATAGACAAACCAACTTATGTGGATTGTACGTTCAAATTAAACAATTCATACCCAAATCTTAAAAACCTACCTATAATTCTCTCTTTCCCCAAAAGTCCTCAGAACATCAACGCCTCCCACTCTGATCTCCTTGGGCCCTCGCAGCCTCCCACTCTGAACTCCTTCCTGCCTCCCACTCCGATCTCCTCACTGTTGTCATCCGCCGTCGTCGCTAACCATCTCTCTCCTTCCACTAGGATTGACTATTAGATCCTCATCCAACTGTCACGCCCTGCTTTCCAAAAATACGGAATACGAGCACATGACTTTGGCCTAGCGAATGACTAACATCACTCATAAGCTGTTTAATCGATCAAATCAACAATATAACCAATACAGAACAATTATGCAGGCAATAATAATAATCTCATGAATAATAATACTTGGAATGAAGCAATATAAAATATCCAAATACAATAAACCAACGTTTGGAAATAATAATAAAATCCGGGACATAAGCCCAATACAATAATAAATCTCAAACACAATAGTAACAAGTCTTAATACAATAAGTTCATTAAAAATAGCATTCAATTGTAAAGCAATAGTTCTTCAGAAATTTGTTCTCCAATTCCAGCAGGCAATTCTCCTTCATTACCTGCGTACACTTCATCTAAAAAAGAAAAAAAAATTCTTTAGAGCAAAGTCATGGACAGTAAGTAGAGAAAGCAAGGAAAAATGGAATAACGGTATAACAATGAATCAATTGATCAATAGGAATCAATATATGGGACAATAATAAATAAACAATATCATGATAATCGATGCAATGGTATAGACAATGATTCAATATTCAATAACAATATTCAATGGTATCAATAACACTTAGACAATATTTGGTATCAATAGGAACAATGATGTAAAATATGCAATGTCGGTGTTGTGTCAATCCTTATGTCTATTAATCATTTTAATTCTAACTAATGTACGTATTACTGCATCCCATATTACAGGTTCGATGCATACAATCAATTTTGACCAAGTGGTGAATTCTATAGATCATGTGTCGGTATGATAATCACTGATACGATACAATATTGTTGTACGATACATTACAATGATTCACTGATTCACTGATACGATACATTGATACGATTCATTGATGCAATACACGAGAGATTGGGGTGTCGTAGTCAGCGCTCCACAATCAATCGAAAAACACTGGCCGACACAGTCACTATATTATTCACTACTCAAGTCAATCCCTTAAATTCCAGCTTGTTAATTCTTTTATTATTGCAACAATACAATATGCAATTCGAGATATGAAATGAACAATAGTATCAATAGGAGAACAATAGAATGGTAACATGAAATAGGACAATTAGAATGATAACGATAATACATTAGGATCATGCAATACAACATACATACTTCAATTCATGTAATACTACGATGTAGGATTAATTAAACTATTAAAAACTGGAATATAAAATTCTGGACAGCAATAGTAGTCTGTACAAAAATACAATTTTCCGCTGTTTCAGAAATCGAAAACTGAATCTATCTAAAATTCTAGAAACTAGACTTCCACACGGTTCCAATGCATATTTAAAGTTCAAAATCCGACAACAATAGCTAGATCAATCAAACTGTTCTTTACAGATTTCATGTTTAGGCAGAAAATTGATATCTTGTTATTATATTTTTAGAATCAGCAAAAACTCAATAATAAATTCATTAAAAGTATTTTCTAGACTCCTAAACATGATTTCTAACAATCTGGAAATTATCAGAGTAAAATTATAACATATGATCAACTTTTTTACTGTTTAAACATGAAATGTACAATAATCTGATAATCTGGAATTAAAAACACAGTTGTAGTAAAACAGGCATAACTTTTGCTAAACAACTCGGAATTTAGAGATTCAAGATATTCTGGAAACTAGAAAAATAAAGTTACAATTCTTATTCAGAAAATTATTCATTTTAAGATCATTTACTGGTTCAAAAATAGTAGTAGTCAATATACAGGCTAGCAAGCAATATACAGGTTTTAGGGTGTTATTCATAAAATAATTTAATTAAACATGATGGGTATCAATTCCATTAGTCAATAAATTATACAATCAGCATGATGAGCTTCAAAACATGATAAATAAAATTAGAATACATACATACACCAATTTATCATCAATCAACCATCAATCGATCAAACAACATACAACCTAGCAATTCCCTCTACAATAATTTAATTGTATGACAATTATATGAACAGCCCTATTATCAATTCTATATGAAAGATTCAATCTTTGGAGTCAAAAGTGACACGATGTCAAGTAAATTGGGGTTAGCTCGTGTAAACCCTCATACCCAACGAAAGAGATGAATAATGTATAATACGATAAACAAGGAATCTACTAGCAAGAGTTTCAACAAAACTTGAATTTGATACAATTAACAATTCAAGAGGACAGTGACTTGCCTTATAAACGGTGAAAACGAATACCATGAATAACGGAAAAAGGATCCCGAAGCAACGAACCCACGAACTAGCATGTGATATACATGCAAAAGAGAACTCAGCAATAACAGCAACACACAATACCACAAAGACAGCAGCAGCAAGGAGACCTCGGTCTTGGCCGATGCTGGTGGTCGGCGACGTAGGGGCGGCGTTGACAGCGAACGACGTGGCGGAGGCAGGGGCGACGCCTGTGGTGCTGGACGACGAAGTGGAGGAGCAAAGGGGGAGATCGGTGGGGGGTTTTGGCTGTTAATGTCGAGGACAGAGGATGAGGGGGTCGCCGGAGGTCGATGGTCAACGGGAGAGGAGGAGGACAGGGGAGATGGCACCGAGAGGGTGAACCCAGTAATGGATTCGGTGGTTTGGGCGGGAAACGGCAGAGGGAGAGAACAGAAGGAGAGAGGATAGAGAATAAGCGACTAGGGTTTCGATTGTAAGCAATTTTTAGGATTTGCAATATAGTTGTATTTATAGGGTACAATTAAGGTACTGGGTTGGTGATTTAGGATCCAATAATAGCGGTTTTAGGTCAAGAACGAATGAAATTGGATTGTAGGGTTCAATAAGAGATATATCTAAATCAATAGGGTTCAAATAAAAATACTCACAATTAAATAGAATAAAATAGAATCAATGAGAATGGCTCAACAAGAAGAACGGAAAATTTCATGAACAATATCTTAATTAAAATAATCAAGAACAAAATAGAGTATTTTATTCAATTACAAATAAAATATTACAAAAGGGGAAAAAATGAAAATAGCGGAAACAGTAGGGACACCACAGTTTATTTTTAATCCCACACCTCACTCTCTCAAAATCCCCACCTCCTCCTTCCTAATTTCTCTGAATCAAAGCCATGGATCCGGCGGCGCCATTTCTAACCCTAATCCTCCATGTAAACAACTCAACTTCCTCCAATCTTCCTCAAATTCCATTAGTTACTCTTCCTCTATTCCTGATGGATCTATAATTAGGGTATGATTTGATTTGTTCATAATGAAGGTTGTTGCTACTTATTTGTTCGCGATTTGGGGCAGGAACACCAACCCATCTACTGACAGTCTCAAAGGCATCTTAGGATCAAGTTTGATTTTGTAACCATTTTTTGGTAATTTTTGTTATATAAAGTTTCAATCTTTTTAGATGAAAGTTATGAATTGATAGGATTAGAATACTGCAAAAGGATGCTTTCATATTTACATGAAATTGATTGAAGTAGTAGAGGAAATTGATGCAATGTGATGTGTTATTTGGTATGAAAAACTCATTTTGGGCGCTAGCGTTGTGCACATGATGTTACTTATAATATCAATATTTTGGTGTAAAATGAGAAGGTGATTGTTATTATGAAAATATTGAGTTTAAGCAACTATTGCTTGGTATCAATGTGGTTGGATGTTATGGGAGTTTAAGGTATTATAAAGCATAAATTAACAAGTTTTGGGTTTTGGCATGTGTGGGTGTATATAGGTGGTGTTTAAAGATGGCATAAGAGTGGTGCAAGGCGGATAAATAAATCTTTGTAACGGCTAATTATTAAATAGTAGAAGGGTTTTAGGTGATTCCATCCCTATTGCACAATGATTTTGGTAGTTATGTCTACTGGGCATTGTTTTATTTGTACTAGGGATTTTGGTATGTGATTGAACTATTTGTAGATGGTGCATCTGTGGATAACAATGTAAATCACCCTTGGGGGGTGAATAGGGTGATCGTGCAGAATTAAAAATTAAAGAAATAAAGTAAAGTAAAGTAAAGTAAATGCAAGAGAGACAAGAAAAGCAAACACAAATGACGCAGCGATATAACGTGGTTCGACCCCCAGGTCTACGTCCACACCACCTACTTGTAGCAATTTTTCGCCACAAGCATTCCACTATACTCAAAACCCTTAGTACAGTGATTCTCTGATTCAGGCCGAAAGACCTATTACACCTACAAGACTTCTAATCCAAGTCCCGTCAGTCTCACCAAAGTGGAAAAGAAATAAAAAGAAAACAAGATCGTTTTGAGATCTTGACTGAAGAATACAATCAAATTCACGCTCACACTCGGATTGATTATCAAAGGATTATTTCAAAATATTTTTCTCAGAAGTGATAGGTAGAGAAGACACAGTGGATTCGTTCTCTTAAGTAGAAGAGGAAGTGTATCGATCAAATATAGAAACGATACATTCCAAAACAGTATACAACTCAAGTTGCGGTCGACCATCAAAAACGTGTGGTCGACCGTTCAGCTCTATGGCGTAGCTAGAGAGATGAAAGGTCGACTGCTATCTTAAGCAACTAAAGTTGCGGTCGAGTGTGATGCGGTCGACCGACATTATGTACGGTCGACCGGTCTTAGCTGTATAATTCGAATCCACTTTGTTTTCTTACCATAAATTAATCCATCTTTAATCAATCATATACAATAATAATCTCACAAAAATATTACTAAGAATCCAGTCTTGATAGATTGCTTGGAGACCAATTAATTGAGAACTCCTTTTGAATAACTTCCTCTTTTGCTCGTATATGCAATCTTCCTTTATTACTTTCCTTATTTATATATTTGTGAATCTCTCTTGGATCTCTTCTTGATGTTAATTGATCCTGAAAATCTGACACACTAAATTCAAACTTATTAGTACAAGTTAGCAGGTTTTGTGCACACCAAACTAAGAGTCAACAATCTCCCCCTTTTGGTGTGAACAAAACATGCACGAATGTTTAAAAATTAAAACAAAGTATGTAAATACTCCCCCTGAATTTAGTACATCCTGTAAAACAGATTTTCATATAGAAAAGCTTTTAAGAGAGCGAATACTCCCCCTTAATATAATATCACCTGTAATACAGAACTTAATGAACAGTTATAAGAGAGGAATAAGAGTATTAATTCATGAAATGATTTGAAAATCGTTTGAAAACATTCTAAAAACATTCTCCCCCTTTTTGGAACACACCAAGAGGGGGTAGACAGAGAAGATACAAGTAAAACAATCCTTGGAAAGTTTGTAAAACCAATCATCAATTAAAATAATGAAGAAACTCATTCGAGGATATTACAATGAATACCAACTTAGAAAAACATGGAAGAGAGTCTTCTCACATGATACCATTGATAACGAGACTCTTTAATGTATAGTGAGAGCTCTATATAATATCATAGATTCGAGATTCTCCCCATTACACATGAAAGCAACAAAGAAATGAAGAAATCATTGATTGCATAAAATTTCGAAAATCACGACCAGAGAGAGAGCCGGTCGACCTTACGGTCGACCGCAAAACACTTTTTACGCACAACTATCCAGAGGGCATACCGGTCGACCACACGGTCGACCGCAAAACACGATTTTGCAAAAACTATCCAGAGACCATACCGGTCGACCGCACAGTCGACCGCAAAACACTATTTTGCAAAAACTATCCAAAGAGCATACCGATCGACCGCAAAACACTATTTTGCAAAAACTATCCAGAGAGCAAACCGGTCGACTGCAAGGTCGACCGAGAAACCAACAGAGGCCACAAAGAACGAGCCGGTCGACCGTACAGTCGACCGACTCATACAAAACAGCTTTTAGGATGAAAAATCGATAACATTTAATGCCCCTCTCAAGAGGTAAAAACATTTTTCGTCTAAAGGTTTTGTAAAAATATCTGCAAGTCATGAATCAGTAGAAATATATTCAAGTAAAATATCTCCCTTTTTAAAGTGATCTTTAATAAAATGATATCTAATATCAATGTATTTTGTGCGACTGTATTGGTCAGAATTTTTAGTCATGTGTACGGTGCTAGTGTTGTCATTTTATGGGGATGTGGTCAAAGAATACCTTACAATCCTCGAGAGTGTGTTTCATACATAATACATGCGCACAACACGATCCTGCCGCAATGTATTCAGCTTCGGCAGTCGAAAGAGTAACGGAATTTTACTTCTTGGATGCCCACAAAACAAGGCAGCCGCCCAAGAAGTGACATGTACCACTAGTGCTCTTCCTATCGGTTAAGCTGCCGGCATAATCTGCATCGGAGTATCCTACAAGAGAGAAATTTCTATTTTTCGGGTACCAAAGACCAGTATTTGGTGTGCATTTAAGATATCGAATGATACGCTTAACGACAACCAAATGTGATTCTTTGGTACACAATTGAAAACGTGACATAAACAAACACTAAACATAATATCAGGACGCGATGCAGTAATATAAAGCAAACTACCAATCATACCTCTGTAAGTAGAAATATCAAAGTTATTACCAGTTTCGTCTTTAGATAGCTTAGTGGTAGTGGTCATTGGAGTTTTGTAGGCATTTGCATTTTCAAGTCCGAATTTCTTGACAAGTTCGTTGGTGTACTTAGATTGATTTATGAATATTCCATCTTTTCTTTGTTGTATTTGAAGTCCAAGGAAATAGGTTAGTTCGCCCATCATACTCATTTCAAACTCATCCTGCATTTGCTTTGAAAACTCCTTGCAAAGATTTTCATTAGTAGACCCAAATATGATATCATCAACATAAATTTGTACAATCAAAATGTTTTTAAAAATATGCTTTATAAAAAGTGTAGTGTCTACTTTTTCTTTAGAAAAGCCTATGTGAAGAAGAAACGAGCTCAGCCGTTCATACCAAGCACGAGAGGCTTGCTTCAAACTATAAAGAGCTTTATCAAGCCGAAAATGTAGTTTGGGTGTGTAGGATCAGTGAATCCCGGTGGTTGTGCCACATAAACTTCTTCAAGAAATAAAGCCATTTAAGAAAGCACTTTTGACATCCATTTGAAATAATGTGAAATCCATGTACGCAGCAAAAGCAAGCAAAATACGAATAGCTTCTAGCCTAGCAACTGGTGCAAAAGTCTAATCAAAATCTACACCCTCTTGTTAATTATAACCTTGAGCAACAATACAGGCCTTATTCCTAGTTATTGAACCGGATTCGTCTAACTTGTTCCTAAACACCCACTTAGTACCAAGGATGGTCCTATTGTGAGGTCAAGGAACAAGTCCCCATACTTGATTCCGTTCAAATTGATTAAGTTCTTCTTGCATGGCAATGATCCACTCATTGTCTTGCAAGGCCTCCTTAATGTTCTTAGGTTCAAGTATGGAAACGAAAGCGGTAAAACACATAAAATTATGAGCTTGAGCGCAAGTAGTTACCCCTTTAGACATATCACTCCGTATAAGAGATGGAGGATGACTGGACATGATTTTCCATGTGGGACGTTTCTCACTTGTAGGGTCTTGATGTTGTGTATTTTCATCTTCCATGGCATCAATTTGTTCTGTAGGCATCTCATTAATTTTGTTTTTAGGTTCATCTTTATCTTGAATCACCATTTGATTTTGATCATTTGCTTGTGGTTCTTCTTCAATATGTTCATGTTTCTTTTCAACACGAACCCCTGCCTCATCATCATCAACAACATGTAATATTTCTTTGGAGTAGGGGTTAGTTTTATCAAAAACAACATCAATAGATTCTTGAGTAATGCATCTTCTTTTGTTAAATACACGATATGCTTTGCTATTAAGAGAGTATCCTAGGAAAATATCTTCATCACTTTTACGATCAAACTTTCCCAAATTATCAAGAGTATTTGAAATGAATACTTTGCATCCGAAGACACGAAAGTAGCTTAGGTTGGGAGTTTTGCCATAATATAGTTCAAAAGGGATTTTCTCAAGATACTTTCTGATGGTTACTTGGTTTATGGTGTAGCATGCTGTATTGACAGCCTCTGCCCAAAATACTTGGGTAAATTTTTTTCACTAAGCATTATACGGGCCATTTGTTGAAGAGATCGATTCTTCCTTTAGACAACCCCATTTTGTTGGGGAGTACGAAGACATGCGAACTCATGTTTTATTCCCTTTTTGTCACAAAATGATGTGAAGAGTTCGTTTTGAAATTCCCTGCCATGATCACTACGAATAGTAACAATGGTGAGGCTTTTCTCATTTTCCACTCTACGATAGAATTTTTGAAATACATGTACTGTCTCATCTTTTGTGGTAAGAAGGCAACCCAAGTAAATCTACTATGGTCATCAACAATAACAAATGCATATCGTGCACCACCATTACTACGTGTTCGTGATGGACCAAAAAGATCCATGTGCAAAAGTTCGAGAGGTCTAGAAGTTGATACCATTTTCTTTGGTCTGTGAGAACTTTTTGTTTGCTTACCGAATTGGCATGACTCACATGGTTTGTCCTTTTCGAACTTAATTTTAGGAATTCCTCTCACAAGCTCTTTGAGTACAAGTTTGTTGAGGTTGTCCATGTGCGTGTGACCAAGCCTACGATGCCATAGCCATCCATCCTCATTCCGTGCAACAAAGCATCTCATACTTTCCTGTGCTAATTCATTTGAGTTTATGACATATACATTATTGCATCTGTTAGCAAGAAGTAAGCAATCTTTATTATTATCTAATATAGTGCATGTGTTTTTATCAAAAGTGACAATGTACCCTTTTATCACATAGTTGACTAACACTAATTAAGTTGTGCTTTAGACCTCTTACCAATAGAACATCCTCAATGGAGCATGAGGAACCAAAGATAATTTTACCTTTACCAATGGTTTGACCAGTGCTATTGTCTCCAAAGATGATGTCCTTTCCCTTTTTCCTTGATAGTGATGAAAAGTATCTGCTATCACCAGTCATGTGATTTGAACAACCACTATCAAGGTACCACCGATCTTTAGTCTTGATACGTTGGGGTACCTACACCAAGATTAGTAGGCATAACTTTGCGTACCCAAGTTTGTTTTGAACCGGCATTTGTATCCTTTCTTACCCACATAAGATTAGTATTTTCTTTTAGTGAACAGTTATAAGAAATATGCCCTAGTCTACAGCAAAAATTACATGTGATTCGACTATGCCTTGGGTCATGCACACTTGTATGATTTATTTTTGTTTTGTGATTGTGTTGATTTTTATACAAGTGTGTATGACATGATGATTTTTGATGAGGTATTGACTCTTCGTAAACAAGCCCTCTATTATCATGATAGGATCTTGAATTCTTTGTAATAAAGTAACTGAGCCCTTCATGCCTTTCAATAATTTTTTCGAGCTCAGTTACCTTTTACACAGTCTTTTTCTAGTTATCTCATCGTTTTTTGTGTTCCAACGAAGAGTATCTAGTGTGGCATCAAGAATCCTATTTTGATTAAGGGCTTCATTACATCCTTCCACTACTTCATCAAATTTCCTGTTACATTTGTCTAAGTCATTTGTGAGCTTGGCAATATAGACAGATTTCTCCTAAATCTCTTTTAAGTGATCATCATGCTTTGCTAGCGATTCACAAATTTATTGTTTCAACATCCCATTTTCTTCTAGCAAAATATCTTGATCTTTTTGACATGACTCAAGTTTTTCAAAAATTAGGGCATTCTTGTTTTTCAGTTTGTGATTTTTTTTGTTATGCAGGCATCATGTATTTTATTAGAATTTTGTTTATATTGTCTATGTTCACGACTTAGTTTCTTGGCATAGTCTTTCAAATCATTACATATATCTACAAGTTCATCATAAGTTGGTTGTTCGATTATCTCTTCTTGAGAAGATGATTGTACCTCACCACTCCCAAGAGCCATGAAGCCGACGTCGCCATGATCTTGCTCTTCCTCACTTGAGTCCGAGTCTAGCCAAGTTGCCTTTAGCGCCTTCTTCTTCTGCCTTGGATTTGAGCGATAATATTCCTTGTTCCTGTCTTGTTGACTAGGGCATTTGCACGGATGTGTCCGGGCTTCTTGCACTTGTAGCATATATCTTCTTTTTCCTTTTTCCTTTCTTCTTGATACCTGCCATATTTCTTGTTTTTGAGATACTTACGAAATTGTCTTGTTAATAGAGCAATGTCCTCGTCTGACTCCGCATGTTCTGAATCAGCTTTTGATGGTTGGGCCCTTTCTGCTTTTAGTGCAATAGTTCTCTCCTCAGTCTTTGGTTCAATCCCGATATTCTGCCTGTATCATTTTGTCTCCAACATTTCCAACTCGTACATTTTTAGCTTCCCTTGAAATGTATAGTAATCGAATCCCTTCTCTTCAAGTGTTTCTCTCATTGCAGCGACCTTAACGTCCCACCCTGGCGTGAGACAGCTTATGAGCCTTCCAACCTTTCGGTCATCATCAAGCCCCTTACCCACGCTCTCAAGCTCGTGGGCAATTATGCCGAAACGGGCGAGCATTTGGTCAACATTTTCACCTGGCAACATGCGGAACACATCAAATTTATAAAAACACAAATTCACTTTAGCTTTTACCACGGAAGCGGTTCCGCTTCAGCATGTTGTTCCAGATCTCGTAGGCTGTTTTGCAGTTACGCCCGCATCGCATTAGCTCTTCATTGTTCAAACCTGCATAAAGAGCTGTCATGGCTTTGGAATTTGCTGTTTTGAGGGACAACTCCACCGGTGTGAATAATTCTTTCCATCGCTAACTGGGATTTCTGTTTTGTTGATACATACATTCCATACCTCTTCTCCGAGCATTTATTAAAAATGAGACATACGAACTTTCCAGACGTCATAGCATTTTTCATCAAAAAATGGTGATCGTGTAAGACTTGTCCCATTGGAGATGAAGGGCTCCGATGAGTACAAGTTTTGGGGAGGAAGGATTTCGGCCATTGGACCTTTCGCTTAAACTTTTAAGCTTTTTATAAGCACCTCGCTCTGATACCACTGTAAATCACCCTTGGGGGGTGAATAGGGTGATCGTGCGGAATTAAAAATTAAAGAAATAAAGTAAAGTAAATGCAAGAGAGACAAGAAAAGCAAACAC
Organism: Hemerocallis citrina; assembly: GCA_017893485.1. Lineage (NCBI taxonomy): Eukaryota > Viridiplantae > Streptophyta > Magnoliopsida > Asparagales > Asphodelaceae > Hemerocallis > Hemerocallis citrina. Next base: position 39,284,295 of record CM030365.1, read on the forward strand.
AGTTGACGCAGCGATATAACGTGGTTCGACCCCCAGGTCTATGTCCACACCACCTACTTGTAGCAATTTTCCGCCACAAACGTTCCACTATACTCAAAACCCTTAGTACAGTGATTCTCGGATTCAGGCCGAGAGACCTATTACACCCACAGGACTTCTAATCCAAGTCCCGTCAATCTCACCGAAATGGAAAAGAAATAAAAAGATAACTCAAGGTCGTTTTGAGATCTTGACTGAAGAATACAACCAAATTCACGCTCACACTCGGATTGATTATCGAAGGATTATTTCAAAATATTTTTCTCAGAAGTGATAGGTAGAGCACAGTGGATTCGTTCTCTTAAGTAGAAGAGGAAGTGTATCGATCAAATATAGAAACAATACATTCCAAAACAGTATACAGCTCAAGTTGTGGTCGACCGTCAAAAACGTGCGATCGATCGTTCAGCTCTATGGCGTAGCTAGAGAGATGAAAGGTCGACCGCTGTCTTAAGCAACTAAAGTTGCGGTCGACTGTGATGCGATCGACCGACATTATGTACGGTCGACCGGTCTTAGCAGTATAATTCGAATCCACTTTGTTTTCTTACCATAAATTAATCCATCTTTAATCAATCATATACAATAATAATCTCACGAAAATATTACTAAGAATCCAGTCTTGATAGATTGCTTGGAGACCAATTAATTGAGAACTCCTTTTGAATAACTTCCTCTTTTGCTCGTATATGCAATCTTCCTTTATTACTTTCCTTGTTTGTATATTTGTGAATATCTCTTGGATCTCTTCTTGATGTTAATTGATCCTGAAAATCTGACACACTAAATTCAAACTTATTAGTACAAGTTAGCACTTTTTGTGCACACCAAACTAAGAATCAACAAACAATGCTACATTTGATATGTTATAAGAGCCTAATCACAAGAGTTTGATTTGGGGATCTAGATGTTTGTTTCTTTGGATTCGATCTCATTACCGGGCTGTAATCTTTTAGGTGCGGGGTTAGGGTTTGGATGATCAAGTTTGGAGTTTGATATGATTTTTTTTTAGATTTCCATCTTCAGTTTCCCTTTTTTCTTTCTTTCAAGTTTAGGGCTAGGGTTTGGATGCTCAGATTCGGGAATCGAGATGGGTGTTTCTTTGGATTTGATCTGTTTTCTGGGTTGTTATGTTTCAGGTATGAGGTGTTAGGGTTTGAATGATCAAATTTGAGGTTCCTGATGAGTGTTTTGTTGGATTTCATCTTCAATTTCTCTCTTTCTCTCTCTTTCAGGTTTAGGGTTAGGGTTTGGTTGCTCATATTTGGGGATCGAGGTGGTGTTTCTTTAGATTCGATCTCATTTTTGGGTTATAATCTTTCAGCTATAGGGTTAGGGTTTTTGTCACATCCCGCTTTCCAAAAAGAATACAGAATACGGATACGCAACAAAAGTCCAGCGAATGATTTTCATCATCCATAAGCTATTCAAGAATCTTTACAATATTTCACAAGAATAATCAGAGTCGGAAGCAAAAGAATCAACCAACATGCACGTATGAACCAAAATACCAATAAGAATACTTGAAACCAAAATATATTAATCTCAAATAATCATAATCTGAATAAGTCAAATATCCTGGGTCAAATTGCCCAAATACAAAAATAAATCCAAGTACAAGATACAATTGTTCAAGCAAGCTACAAGAAATAATAATAATGAAATTCAGCACTAGTACTTCATATCACTAATACCATCTGGAACCTGTTCTCCAAAATCTGCAATTTAACAATTGCATGGATAGAAAAAAGAAAACAAACTCCCGTCAATGCAAGTTACGGGCCGCTTGTAACGCAGGATACAAGTACATGGGGAAACTAACTAACAACATGGTATAAGCATGATAACAAAATAGAATACTAGCATGGTAAGGTGAACAAGTACAAGTAGCATGTATCAAGAGTCAAGTGAACAAGTATCATATAAACATGTATCAAGTGTCAAGTATCGAGTATCATGAAATTAAGTAACAAGTAAACAAGTGTCAAGTAGTCAAGTACAAGTAGCAAGTAGCATGTGTCAAGTATCCATGTTCAAGTAATCAAGTATCCAGTGTCAAGTAATCATGTTCAAGTCTTGTATTATTACTATCTAGGTAGCACTTCATGTGTCATCCTTTTATCACATGGCTGATATAGTCAATGCAATTTCGTTTTAGAATTTATAGTGGACCATAAAGGGCAGTGTATTCAGGGACAAGCCTCAAGAATCAAGTATCAAGTATCAAGCCTCAAGTATAAAGTAAACAAGCCTCAAGTAAAATATCAAGCCTCCAGTGGTGAAATATCAAGCCTCAAGTAGTGAAATATCTAGCCAAATCTCAAGTATCAAGCCAAGTCTCAAGTATCAAGCCAAGTCTCATATAGAATCAATAGATTCTCTTCCGAGTACACGTTTCTGTATTATCCACTACTAGATTTGTCCCTTTAAACCCGGGCTTGGTTATTTTATTATTAATGTCAACAAGTATGTATGTGTAACGAAACAGGCCAAGTATATCATGGTATGATCAAGTAACAAGTTCAAGTTATAAGATAAACATGTATGGGTGAAAGATAACACGCAAAAAAACAAAATAACCAAATTTCTAGTTCAAGACAGCAAGATCATATTGTAGGAAAACAGTGATTCCCGGTGTTACAAATATGCAAATCTGAATCCTTCAAAAGTTCTAGAAAATAGACTTCCAACCGAATCCAGCAAATATAAATAAGTCATATAGTATTTTACAACAACGTAACTCAAAACTGATTTGAATCCAGAAAATACGCTCAGCCAGAAATCAGTAAATCGAATTCAATGTTAGGAAAATAGCATCAAAACACCTCAAATAAATCCAGAAAAAATCTAGGGTATTCCCCTATGTGTCTAGTATCAATGTATAAAGTTTCATGATTTTCCAGTAAGATTAGTTCAGTCAACAAAAATCAGAAAATATCAAGAAACGATAATTTGGCAAATCTGGAATTCCCAATACTGCTATACGAAAACTGTATTATCTCGCAAACCGTAAAACAAAATCCAAATCCGCCAAAGGGAGATGAAAATCGACAAAATAAACTAACTTTTATATTTCATAAATATTTTTCATACAGGAAAATAAATTAGGGTGAAAATACAAATCTTTACAGAACAGCGAGCAAAATCCAGCAAGTATAGTTTTTATAAACAAGCATGAAACGGCATATAAAACTCATCAATAAAATCCATCAAAATTCTGAGTAATCCCTAAATAGATATAGAAATAATGTGCAAAATTTTAGATCAAAATATTATGGTTGGCACTAGTATCAAAATAGTTTAGTCATCGAAATCATCAAGAAACGAAAACTGGAAATGAAATACACCTTTGTAGTAAAACAATCATATCTCACACATACGAAAACGAAATCAATCAAGGTCAGAGAGTTTGGAAAGAATACGGATTTCTCTAAAAAATCATGTGGAATATTGAAGTTAAGATACTGACCTTAATATGGTCTAAAATAGCAATCAAAACTGATCATCGACAAAGTACAGATTTTCCTCTTAACAATAAATCAACATACAACATACGAAACTCGTTCCAAACACAACCAAATATGATATAGAGTCTACTAAGTGTCCAAACAACATGAAATAGGGTATATAGCATGTCCACAACACGTATATCACATGGATCCAAACAAGCACACGATTTCTCATAATTATCTCACGAATATAATCACATCAAAAACTGTCAAAACCTAAGTTGTTTCATGTCAAATTTGTGTCGTGAGGCAACTATGGTCTATAGCACTATAGAGACAATACTCATTACATACATCACACACGATTTGTCTCTAGAACCCAACTACACTACAAGCAGAATTTAGTACTTGTATAAGCAAAGGAATTTAATACAAGTTACTTGCGTTAACCGATGACGAAACGACTCCAAGAAAGAATAACGGGAACGGATTCCCCGTCAACGAACACGGTCGAACGACGAACCAAAACGAGCAACGAACACAACTCACGAACAACGACCCACGGATCACACGAACACACGAACGCAACCCAAACAACGACACTCGCATACAAGCGAGAGAGAGAGAGAGACCACGGAACCGACAGGGGCTGGGGGATGCCGGCGTCGTTGTTGCTGCTGTCACAGTCGGAGAGACACCGCATGCGAGTAGGAGCGATGGAAGGGGACCCGATCACGACCGCTGGCTGTCGCTCTGGCTGATCCGGGGGTCGCGGCAGGCCGGTCTGCAACGGCGTAGGAATCGCGACAGGGACAGGGAGGGAGCAGGCCAGAAGAGAGAACGGGAAGGTGGAAGGTCAGGGGCTAGGGTTCAGGATGGCATAGGATGTGAATAGGTATAGGATTGAGTATAAATAGGTTTGATTAAATGGGTTTTTGAAAAACAACAGATGGTTTAAGTGGTTAATGGCTCAGGGGTAATTAATTTGGGTTGGGTGTTTTACTGAAAAGGATTTATGTAATGGGTTAAGGGGTTCAACGGGGTATTAGGAATTCAAGCAAAATATAGATAGGGCAAAATGAACAGCGATAGAAAAATAAAATGGGGTGTGAACAACAATAAGGAGGATAAAAAATATCAGCTCGATCAAAAAGAGAACGAAACAAGAGTCGAACAAGAATCAAGAATTCAAATAAAATAAGACAAGAATAATAAAATGAAAATATATTGAAATAAAAATCCAATATACAGTCCAAAAAAATACAAGAGGAATACAAAGAGAGAAAGATACACAAAAACGAAAAATACACTCAAAAAATACACAAAATGGAAAAACAGGGGTAACAATCCTACCCACCTAACAAGAAAAATTTTGTCCTCAAAATTCAAACTAGAAGATACATAGGGTAACCCCAAAATAACCAAAGGAACAAAACAAAACTACTCAAACAAATGAGGAAACTTCTGCTGAATCTCCTCCTTCAGCTCCCAAGTCGACTCACTGGCGAGTGAGGATTGCAAGCAACACGAACCAACTTGATGACCTTGTGCTTAAGCACTTTCTCCCGCCTGATCAACAATAGCAACTGGCGGAATCTCACAAGTCAAATCCGGCCGAACGGTCAACTCAGAATAGTCGATCACGTGGCTCTCATCTCGGATATATCTCCTGAGTTGTGAGACATGGAAAACATCGTGCACTCTTGATAACACTGGCGGCAATGCAAAATGATAGGCCACCTTACCTACTTGGTCCAAAATCTTAAACGGTCCAATAAACCTAGGGCTAAGCTTGCCCCCACCACCGAACCGAATGACACCGCGCCACGGTAATACCTTTAGGAAAACATGGTCACCAACCTTAAACTCCAAAGCCCTCCGATGGACATCGGCCCATCGCCTCTGTCGATCCTGAGCTGCTTGCAAATGCTTCATGATCTAAACCGCAGCATCAACTGTCTTGGTGATCAACTCCGGACCCAATAACTTCCTCTCACCAATATCATCCCAGCACACTGGTGACCTGCACTTCTGCCCATATGGTGCTTCGAACGGAGCAGCTTTAATACTAGCCTGAAAGTTGTTATTATACGAGAACTCTACTAGATGCAAATGGTCCTCCCATGATCCACCAAACTAAAGCATACAGGACCTCAATATGTCCTCAAGAATCTGAATAGTCCTCTCTGACTATCCGTCAGTCTGGGGATGAAAAGCTGTAATGTACTTTAATTTGCTCCCAAACAGTTCTAAAGACTCTCACAGAACAGAGATCTGAATCTCGTATCCCTGTTGGATACAATACTAACTGAAACCCCATGAAGTCTGATAATCTCTTGCATATACCTCTCAGTATGGCTCTTAGTAGACTGCCCGACACGAAAGGGAATGAAGTGAGCACTCTTCGTCAAACGGTCGACAATCACCCAAATGGCATTATGACCCTTAGGACTCCTTGGCAAAGCGGTCACAAAATCCATAGTGATTTGTTCCCACTTCCACTCTGGAATAGGAAGCAGTTGAAGAAGTCCAGCGGTTCTCTTATGCTCTGTCTTAACCTACTGGCAGATCAAGCATTGAGAAACAAACCGAGCCACAGCCCTCTTCATACCATGCCACCAGAAATGAAGCTTCAAATCCCGATACATCTTAGTACCGCTAGGATGGATAGAATAGGATGACTGATGGGCTTCCTCAAGCAACCTCTAACGAACTTCACCCTTCGAAACACATAACCTGGACCCAAAACGAAGCGATCCATCAGAATGAATAACCATGTCCGTTTTGGATCCAGACTCAACCTCAGCTAGAAAACCCTGCAACTGCTCATCACCAGCCTGTGCCTCTTTAATCTGATCAACAAGAGACGACTGCAGCTGGAGCGCCAAACAACTCTGACCAGAACTCGGCAACAGAACATCTAACTTCAACCTCCTCATCTGCTCAATCAGGTCCCTCTGCTGAGTCAAGAACATAAATGTCGATCTCCTTCTTAAAGCATCAGGCACCAAGTTTACTTTACCAGAATGGTATTACAAACTGATGTCATAATCGGCCATAAGTTCCAACCTACGCCTTTGCCTCATGTTCAACTCCTTCTAGGTGAACACGTACTTGAGACTTTTGTGGTCTGTAAAGATCTCCACTTGGTCCCCAAAGTAAATAATGTCTCCACGGCTTCAAAGCATAAATCACTGCCACTAACTCCAAGTCATGAGTCGGGTAGTTCTTCTCATGCGGCCTCAACTGCCTCGATGCATACGCAACGACTTGGCCCTTCTACATCAAAACTACTCTGAGACCCTTACCAGAAGTATCACAGTGAATTACAAATCCGCTTGAACAATCGGGAATAGTTAACACAGGCACTGACGTCAATCTGTTCTTCAACTCAACAAAAGCCACACCACACTCATTGTCACGCCCCGCTTTCCAAAAATACGGAACACGAGTACGTAACAAAAGCCCAGCGAATGATTTTCATAATCCATAAGTTGTTCAGGAATACTTTACAACATATCACAATAAAATCACAGTCGGAAGCCAGAAAAGTCAACCACATGCACATATGAACCAAATACCAATAAGAAATACTTGAAATAAAATATATTAATCTCAAATAGTCATGATCTGAAATACACAAATATCCTGGATCACATTGCCCAAATACAAGAATAAATCCAAGTCTAAAAATACAATTATTGTCCAAAATAAGCAACAAGAATAATAATAACAAAATTCCAGCATCTAGTACATCATATCACCAATACTGTCTGAACATGTCCTCCAAAATCTGCAATACAACGAATGTAGGAAAGAGGAAAAGAGAAAATACAAGTACCCGCCAATTGCAAGTTACGGGTCACAAATAATGTAGGATACAAGCACATGAAATGGGTGAATCTAAGTAACAAACCTAGCATGGTATAATCATGATGTCCAAAATAAACAACTAGCATGGCAAAAGTGAACAAGTGTAAAATGGCTTAAATCAACTGTCAAGAAATCAAGTAAACAGATCAACATATAACAGGTATCAGGTAACAGGTATACAGGTAAACAGGTAATTATGTAACATGTATCAAGTATCAAATCTCATGTATCATGTAGTCAAGTATCAAGTCTCATGTATCATATTCAAGTATCAAGTCTCATGTATCATGTTCAAGTATCATGTTCAACTATCATGTTCAAATATCATGTATTATTACTATCTAGGTAACACTTCATGTGCCATCCTTTTATCACATGGTTGTTACAGTTAATGCAGTTTCGCTTTAGATTTCATAGTGGACCATAGAGGGCAGTGTACTTAGGAATCAGAACAGAAACAGGTAACAGATTCATGAAGCAACAGGTACACGAATTATCTGATTCATGCAGCAACAGGTTCATGAAGCAACAGGTACACGACCAACAGGTCCGTGCAGCAATAGGTAACAGGTACATGAATCAACAGGTCCATGCAGCAACAGGTAACAGGTACATGAACCAACAAGTCCATGCAGCAACAGGTAATAGGTACATAAACCAATAGGTCCATGCAGCAACAGGTTCATGTATCAATATGAATCAAAATAGGGAAACACGGGCCCCCTTCCGAGTACACGTTTCTGAACTATCTACTATTAGATCTTTCCCTTAACCCCGGCTTGGTCATTTATTATTATAATCAGGCATGCATATATGTGTCGCAAAACAAAGCAAGGATAACAGGGTATAAACATGTATCAGGCTCAGGGTGCAAGATAATCAAGTATAGGTACAGGATAACACATAACAGGGTGAAACAACTAGTTTTCTAATTCAGGACAGCAAGATATTGTTGTACTAAAACAGTGGTTCCTGCTAATACAAACTTCCAAATCTGGATCTGTCGAAGGATCTGGAAAATAGACTTCCACACGAATCCAGTGAGTATAAATAAGCCATATAGTAATTCACAATATCATAACTCAAAATAGGTTCGAAAATAGAAAACATGTTCACTCAAAGATCAGGAAAACAAATTCTCAGTCAGGAAAACCGCATCAAAACCTCTCAAATAAATTTAAGAAAAATCTGGGGTATTTCTCTATATGTCTAGAATCAAAATATAAAGTTTCATAATATTCCAATAAAATTAGTTTAGTCATCAAAAATAAGAAAACATCAAGTTTACATAGTTTAGCAAATATGGAAATCCCAAAACTGCTGTACGAAAACTAAGATATCTCGCAACCAGTGAAACAAAATCCAACTCCGCCAAAGGGATATGAAAATAGATAGAATTTACTAACTTTCACATTTAACAAATATTTTTCATACAGTATAAGGAATCATAGTGAAAATAGGGTTCTTTACAGAACAGCGAGCAAAATACAGTACGAGTAGATTTTAGAAACGAGCATGAAACATCACATAAAACTTATCAATAAAATTCATCAAAATTCTGGGTAATCCCTAACCCAATAAAGAAACATTGACCAAAGTTTCAAATCAAAATAATATGTATAGAATTGTTCTTGAAAATAGTTTGTTATCAAAATTACCCAAAAACAGAATCTGGAAAAGATCGACACCTCTGTACTAAAACAGCCATAACTCAGTCATACAAAATCAAAATCAAGCAAGGTCAGAGGGGTTTGAAAATAGACAAAATTATCTAAATCTCATATTTTATACCGAAATCAAAATACTGACTATAGCATAGTCGAAAACAGCAAACAAAACAGAACAGTGCCAAAATACAGATTTCACCCTTAAGAATAAAAACATCATTAATTCAAGAATATTGGTCCAAACGCATCCAAAGAAATACAACCTACCAAGTGTCTAAACATCATGAATTTGGGTTACTAACATGTCCACGCCTATTATTTTACATGGGTATCAACCAAAACACAAAATCACTCATATTCACACATATATGTTCCAAATTCAAGAACGGGTGAATCCTAGGTTACTTCATGTCAAGATTTGTGTCGTGAGTCTTCTATGACCAAATTTTCACAATAGAGACAAAATCCATCAAGCAAAACACAACAAGAGTCATCTCTAGATTTGACTTGTATCAAACAAATGAATTGGAGTACAAATTACTTGCCTGCGAGATGATGAGAACAACACAAAAGCAAGAATAACGGGACGGATCCCGGCACGAACACAACGAACAAAACGGAACCCACGAACAAACGAACACAAACCCAAGAACCACGAACTCCACGAATGAACTGATCGAACATGACCACGGACCACGACAACGAATTACAACCACAGCGTGCGAACTCAAAACTAGCACACGGACCAAAGAACTCACCGAACCACAACCACGAACTAGAACTCGAACCAACAAACCAAACAACGAACACCCAACACCACTAACACGTGCACTCACGCACATGTCACAAGAGAGTGAACGGACGAGGAAACGATGGCCACGACAGCGGAGAGGGGCTGCGGTCTTGCTGTCATGCGCCGGAGGGAGCAACGAAGGGTGACCAGCATTAGGGGAGGATAGGCCTGGGCTGTTGTGCTTCGACAAAGCGGAGGAGGTGCCGGGGGATCAGGGTGCTGCGCGCGGCGGGAAACACAGCGCACGGGGCTACCGCGCTGTCGTCGAGGGTCAGGGGCGGTGCGACAGCGGGAGGCTGGTGGCTACGCTGGCTGCACCGCAGGGGAGAGGTCGTCGAGGTGATCAGCTGCTGGCACTACAGGAGGTGGATGACAGGGGGTCACGCGATGAGGGGAGGAGGAGGCAGGGCGACTGGTGTGGGGTTGCTATCGAGGAGAGGAAGAGGGCGGTCGGGTGAGGCACAGGGCGGACGAGGTCGGAGGGAGCACGGGGGATGGGAGAGAGGGAAACGAAGGTCGGGGCTTGGGGGTAGAAGATGAAGAGCGGCGGAGTAGTTGAACAGGGTAGGGGGGAATATATGGGTTATATATATATGGTTGAATTTTTTCCCAAAATGACCCTCTTTTTGAAAGATTTTCCAGAACTGACCTGTTTTTTTTTTAAATTCCATAAACGACCCACTCGCTTTTTAAAAAAGCGAGTTTGGTTAAAAATAACTCGCTCTTTCAGAAAGCGAGTGTTAAACTTTTAATTTTCGAAAGGTTGGACTCGCTTTTTGAAAAAGCGAGTTATTTTTAACTAAACCCGCATTTTCAAAAAGCACGCTTGGTTATTTTGGTAAATATTTTCGAAAGTGGGTCAGCTTGGTAAATACTTTTAGAAAGTGAGTTAGTTTGATAAATAATTTCAGCAAGTGGGTCAGTTTGATAATAAGTTCTTTCTATATCACATTGTCACTTCATCTTCTTTAGACTACTATATATGAAATCGTTTCTTTAGACTACTATATATGAAATCGTTTGTCAGGACTTTCTATATTACATTGTCACTTCATCTTCTTTGGTAATGATTTTATAAAGTTAGTAACTGTTTAGCAGTAGTCGAGAATATACATAACTTGACATTATTTCAGTATACACATAATTGATGTGTTTTAAGTTGTCGAGAATGAGCCCATAGATACTCTCAATCTCCGGTATACAAATAATTGGCTTTTGACCTATCAATCATATGCGCTGAGTTCTTGCGCCAAATGTCTCACACTCACTTTCTGAAAAAGCGAGGGTGGTTAAAAGGGTCCATGATTTTTTTTTAATATATTTCACATTGGCGGAAATGACCAAGTTATCCCTTCCTTCATATAACCAGATTATCACCTTAGGGATAAAAGGGTCATGCGGTAGTGATAAAAGGGATATAACCAGGTTATATCCCTTTTATCACTACCGCATGACCCTTTTATCCCTAAGGTGATAATCTGGTTATATGAAGGAAGGGATAACTTGGTCATTTCCGCCAATGTGAAATATATTAAAAAAAAATCATGGACCCTTTTAACCACCCTCGCTTTTTCAGAAAGTGAGTGTGCAGCGCATATGATTGATAGGTTAAAAGCCAATTATTTGTATACCGGAGATTGAGAGTATCTATGGGCTCATTCTCGACAACTTAAAACACATCAATTATGTGTATACTGAAATAATGTCAAGTTATGTATATTCTCGACTACTGCTAAACAGTTACTAACTTTATAAAATCATTACCAAAGAAGATGAAGTGACAATGTAATATAGAAAGTCCTGACAAACGATTTCATATATAGTAGTCTAAAGAAACGATTTCATATATAGTAGTCTAAAGAAGATGAAGTGACAATGTGATATAGAAAGAACTTATTATCAAACTGACCCACTTGCTGAAATTATTTATCAAACTAACTCACTTTCTAAAAGTATTTACCAAGCTGACCCACTTTCGAAAATATTTACCAAAATAACCAAGTGCGCTTTTTGAAAAAGGCGGGTTTAGTTAAAAATAACTCGCTTTTTCAAAAAGCGAGTTTAACCTTTCGAAAATTAAAAGTTTAACACTCGCTTTCTGAAAAAAGCGAGTTATTTTTAACCAAACTCGCTTTTTCAAAAAGCGAGTGGGTCGTTTATGGAATTTTAAAAAAAAACAGATCAGTTCTGGAAAAACTTTCAAAAAGAGGGTCATTTGGGGAAAAAATTCTATATGGTTAGTGTTTAGGGTTGGGATGTATCGGGTGTAGTAGGTTCGGGTATACAGATGGGTAAAAAAAACGGGTATGGGGTTATAAATGGGTTTGGTTATAATTAAACAGGGTATGGGTATTATAAAACAATAGGTTGATGGGTTGGAAATGGGTAATGGGTTTGGGGATTACTAATGGGTATGGGTTTTTAATAAAACAATGGGTTTTAAAAATAGATTAGGGTTTTAAAATTCAATAGAAAAATAAATTAACCAATACAAATATTGTTCATAATAAAAATGCAATTTGCATTACAAAATAATATTTATTTAAAATAGATACAATATAACTAGCACGTAGAAATGGGTTTTTAATAACCCGCCAAAATTTGTAATAATAATAACAATAATAACAGTAATAATAATAAGAGAAATAATGACAAAAATAGGAATTGTATTTCAATATAAAATCATAGAAAATCGTTACAATTTAAAACTATTGATCGAAAAGGGATTTTAAAATAGAAGATCCAAAAAAAAATATTTTGACAAAAGAATTTGAAAACCGGAAAAATAATTTGGGAAAATTTTTAGATACAGAAAGTACACAAAATACGTTTTTGGGAAAACAGGGGTTACACTCATCAGACCAATAGAACTTCTGATCCTTCCCAGTCAATTTAGTCAACAGTCCTGCTATTTTCGAAAAAACTTGGACGAATTTTCGATAATAGCCAGCTAGACCAAGGAAACTCCTGACTTCATAAACTAACCTGGGAACAGGCCAATCCTTCACAGCCTCAACCTTGGCAGGATCCACAGAAATACCATCGCCTGAGATAATGTGCCCCAAGAATGAAACCCTCTCGAGCCAAAACTCGCACTTGCTGAGTTTCTCATAGAGCTGATTCTCTTTCAAAGTCCGCAGAACCACTCTAAGATGCTCAGCATGATCCTTCCGATTCCAAGAATACAACAAAATATCATCAATGAAGACCACCACAAATCTATACAAACTGAGAAAAGACCTAGTTCATAAGACTCATGAATACAGCAATCGCGTTCGTAACTTCGAACGGCATCACAAGATACTCATAGTGGCCATATCTGGTCCTGAAAGCAGTCTTCTGCACATCAGTCGCCTTCACTTTGACTTGGTGATATCCAGAATGAAGATCATCCAACTTCGAGAAAATAGTAGCCCCACTCAACTGGTCAAATAAATCATCGATCCTGGGCAACGGATACCGGTTCTTCATAACAACACTGTTTAGCTCCCGATAATCCACACACAGTCGACGACTACCATCCTTCTTGTTGACAAAAAGGACTGGAGCACCCCAAGGCGAAACACTGGGTCTGATGAAACCCAAATCAAGCAACTCCTGAATTTGCACCTTAAGCTTAGGTAACTCAACCGGTGCCATCCTATATGGACTCTTCGATATAGGCACCGTATCCGACTGAACTTCAATACCGAACTCCACATTCCTATCAGGGGGTAAGCCAGGCAACTCCTCTGGAAAAACATTCAGGAAATCTCGAACTACTAGAGGCACAGCCTCACAGCCTGAATGCAACTCCATCGCACAAACCTCCTAATCAACTGCAGCTCGGCCAAGGGAAGACTCCCCGGTATGGAACTCAAACTCTGCACGATCTGGAATTCGGAACACAACTTTCTTGGCACGGCAATCAATAATGGCATGGGTTTCACCCAACCAATCCATACCCAGAATAACGTCGAATCCTGAATTTCCAATTACAATCAGATTGGCCTTGAAATCTGCGCTACCAATAATTACTGGACACTGCCTGCACTCCCGGGAACAAATGACAACTCCACTACTTTTCATAATGTTCCAAGCCTCTGACATGTTGCTGCACTCCAATTAATGGTGAGCGACAAATCGAGAGGATACAAAAGAATGGGTTTCCCCGGAATCAAAAAGAACATGAGCAGGGAAAGAGCAAACAAGGACAACACCTAAGACAGAAAGCAAAAGAGACAAAGAAAAGAAAGATTGAACAGGGGTGAGGAAAACAAAATGCAGAAGATAAAGAGAAGGAAATAAAGGAAAGGAAATGAAGAAACAAAAGAGAAACAACAAAACTATGAAAACACTAAAGCAAAAGATACCTGCAACCACACCCTCAGCTGACTCAGCATCAGCAGCAGTCAGGTTGAAAGTCTGACCTCTCCTGGGAGCAGCGGTCCTCTGACCGACAATCTGGCACTGCTGAGGAAGGGGTGGTCTAACTGGACCACGAGTTGGGGCAACCTGCTGAACGGGACCCATGGCTGGAAAAGTCATCTGCTGCTGTCGCGGGCAATCCCGCGCCATATGATCAGAAGCACCATAACCAAAGCAGTGGCAATTAGCACGCCTACAGTCCTTGCACTCATGCCCAGCAACCGCAGAAGAGTAAGGAGCTGCCCTGACCGGATGGGCTGGGACAGGCCTCCGAACAGGCCCACCAGAAGGCCTAGCAACTGAGTGCAGAACAGTCCGCTGAGAGGGAGCCAATCCACCATGAGCCTGCTCCTGAGCACGAGCTGCTTCAAGAGCTTCTGCATAAGTGCGCAAGCGGATAGAGACAAGTTGCACCCTAATCTCGCGCTCAAGCCCTAAAGTAAATCTACTAGTCCTATCCTCTTCGTTCGCCACAAAAACGGCTGTGAAGCAGCTAAGTCTAATAAATTCAGCTGCGTAGTCGTCCACAGACCTGAAGCCCTGTTTCAAGAAAGTCTTATGTTACAACATTGCATAAACAATATGTAACAAAATTTCATTACTAGAAATACGACCAACCTATTTCAGGGCCAAGAATTGTTGCTCCGTCTCCACTCTAGTACTGCTAGGAAAGAACTTCTCCAAGAAGCTTCTAGTGAAAGTGGTCCAAGTGATTGGTCTTTCGAGCCTTTCAGACTCGGACCGCCAATAGATATGAGCCAAGTCTACCAGCTGGATGGTTACCACATCCACACGATCTACATCTGCAACCCTAGCTGCCAAAAGCAGTTGCTCTGTCCGAATCAACCACTGTTCATCCTCCAAAGGCGTCTCAGTGCCTTAAAACCTGTCGGGATGCAGCCTCATGAAGTCCGTGACTGTACCCGGATGGGAAGGGAGAACGGCCTGCGTAGGCACAGCAGGCGGAGGAACTCGAGCGGCTTCCAAAGCAGCCATCACCAAATCACTATGGTTCTGCTGCATATTGATCAAGCGCTCAAGCACAATGGTGACAGCCTCAAGCTCAGGCTGGTCACCCGGGACACGAGAAAAACCTCTACGAGCCATAGTCTGCACAAAACCTAAAATAGTTAGCATCCAGATCAATGTTGATAATAATTCATTTATGCATGCATGGTTGGTAAAATGTCGAGCAGATTCCAGATCGAGCTAAGCTTGTCTAATATATCAGTCAAACTAATACATTAGCCAAACCTGGTGCTCTGATACCACTAAAATCCTGTCACTCCCCGCTTCTCAAAAAGAATACGGAATACGGATACGCGAAAAAAGTCCAGCGAATGATTTTCATCATCCATAAGCTCTTCAAGAATCTTTACAACATTTCACAAGAATAATCAAAGTCAGAAGCAAAAGAATCAACCAACATGCACGTATGAACCAAAATACCAACAAGAATACTTGAAACCAAAATATATTAATCTCAAATAATCATGATTTGAATAAATTAAATATCCTGGATCACATTGTCCAAATACAAAAATAAATCCAAGTACAAGATACAATTATTCAAGCAAGCTACAAGAAATAATAATAATGAAATTCAGCACTTGTACTTCATATCACCAATACCATCTGGAACATGTTCTCCAAAATCTGCAATTTAACAATCGCAGGGATAGGAAAAAGAAAACAAACTTCCGTCAATACAAGTTACAGGCTGCTTGTAATGCAGGATACACATGGGAAAACTAACTAACAACATGGTATAAGAATGATGACAAAATAGAATACTAGCATGGTAAGGTGAACAAGTACAAGTAGCATGTATCAAGAGTCAAGTGAACAAGTATCATGTAAATATGTATCTAGTGTCATGTATCGATTATCACGAAATCAAGTAACAAGTAAACAAGTTTCAAGTAGTCAAGCACAAGTATCAAGTAGCATGTGTCAAGTATCCATGTTCAAGTAATCAAGTATCTAGTGTCAAGTAATCATGTTCAAGTCTTGTATTATTACTATCTAGGTAGCACTTCATGTGCCATCCTTTTATCACATGGTTGCTACAGTCAATGCAATTTCATTTTAGATTTCATAGTGTACCATAAAGAGCAGTGTACTCAGGGACAAGCCTCTAGAATCAAGTATCAAGTATCAAGCCTCAAGTATCAAGTAAACAAGCCTCAAGTAAAATATCATGCCTCAAGTAAAATATCAAGACTCAAGTGGTGAAATATCAAGCTTCAAGTAGTGAAATATCAAGCCAAATCTCAAGTATCAATCCAAGTCTCAAGTATCAAGCTAAGTCTCACATAGAATCAATAGATTCTCTTCCGAGTACACGATTCTGTATTATCCACTACTAGATCTGTCCCTTTAAACCCCGGCTTGGTTATTTTATTATTAATATCAACAAGCATGCATGTGTCACGAAACTAGGCCAAGTATATCATGGTATGATCGAGTAACAAGTTCAAGTTGCAAGATAAACATGTATGGGTGAAAGATAACACGCAAAAGAACAAAATAACCAAATTTCTAGTTCAGGACAGCAAGACCATACTGTAGTAAAATAGTGATTCCCGGTGTTACAAACATGCAAATCTAAATCCGTCGAAAGTTCTAGAAAATATACTTCCAACCGAATCCAGCGAATATAAATAAGTCATATAGTATTTCACAACAACATAACTCAAAACTGATTTGAATCCAGAAAATACGTTCAGCCAGAAATCAGTAAATCGAATTCAAAATTAGGAAAACAGCATCAAAACACCTCAAATAAATCTAGAAAAAATCTGGGGAATTCCCCTATGTGTCTAGTATCAATGTATAAAGTTTCATAATTTTCCAGTAAGATTAGTTCAGTCAACAAAAATCAGAAAATATCAAGAAACGATAATTTGGCAAATCTGGGGGAATTCCCAGTACTGCTATACGAAAACTGTATTATCTCGCAAACCGTGAAACAAAATCCAAAACCGTCAAAGGGAGATGAAAATTGAAAAAATAAACTAACTTTTATATTTCATAAATATTTTTCATACAGGAAAATAAATTAGGGTGAAAATACAAATCTTTACAGAATAGCGAGCAAAATCCAGCAAGTATAGTTTTTATAAACAAGCATGAAATGACATATAAAACTTTTCAATAAAATCCACCAAAATTCTGGGTAATCCCTAAATAGATATAGAAATACTGTGCAAAATTTCAGATCAAAATATTATGCTTGACACTAGTATCAAAATAGTTTAGTCATCAAATTATCAAGAAACGAAATCTGGAAATGAAATATACCTCTGTAGTAAAACAATCATATCTCACACATACGAAAACGAAATCGATTAAGGTCAGAGATTTTGGAAAGAAGACGGATTTCTCTAAAAATCATGTTTAATACTGAAGTTAAGATACTGACCTTAATTTGGTCTAAAATAGTAATCAAAGCTGATCATCGACAAAGTACAGATTTTCCTCTTAACAATAAATCAACATACAACATATGAAACTCGTTTCAAACACAACCAAACATGATATAGAGTCTACTAAGTATCCAAATAACATGAAATAGGATATATGGCATGTCCACAACAAGTATATCATATGGATCCAAACAAGCACACAATTTCTCATAATCATCTCACGAATATAAACACATTAAGAACAGTTAAAACCTAAGTTGTTTCATATCAAATTTGTGTCGTGAGGCAACTATGGTCAATAGCACCATAGAGACAACACTCATCACATACATCACACACGATTTGTCTCTAGAACCCAACTATACTACAAGCAGAATTTAGTACTTGTATATGCAAAGAAATTTAATACAAGTTAATTGCCTGAACCGATGACAAAACGACTCCAAGCAAGAATAACGAAACGGATTACTGGCCAACGAACACGGTCGAACGACGAACCAAAACGAGCAACGAACACAACTCACGAACAACGACCCACGGATCATACGAACACACGAACGCAACCCAAACAATGACACTCGCACACAAACGAGAGAGAGAGACCACGGCAACCGACAGCGGCTAGGGGATGCCGGCGTCGATGTTGCTGCTGTCGCAGTCGGAGAGGCACCGCACATGAGGAGGAGCAATGGAAGGGGACCCGGGTGCGACTGCTGGCTGTCGCTCTAGCTGGTCCTGGTGAGGTCACGGCAAGCTAGTCTGTAGCGGCGCAGGAATCGTGACAGGGACAGGGAGGGGGCAGGCCGGAAGAGAGAACGGGAAGGTGGAAGGTCGGGGCTAGGGTTCAGGATGGCATAGGATGTGAATAGATATAGGATTGAGTATAAATAGGTTTGATTTAATGGGTTTTGAAAAACAACAGATGGTTTAAGTGGTTAATGGCTCAGGGGTAATTAATTTGGGTTGCGTGTTTTACTGAATAGAATTTATATAATGGGTTAAGGAGTTCAACAGGGTATTAGGAATTCAAGCAAAATATAGATAGGGCAAAATGAACAACGATAGAAAAATAAAATGGGGTGTGAACAATAATAAGGAGGATCAAAAATATCAGCTCGTTAAAAAAGAGAACGAAACAAGAGTCGAACAAGAATCAAGAATTCAAATAAAATAAGACAAGAATAATAAAATGAAAATATATTGAAATAAATATCCAATATACGGTCCAAAAGAATACAAGAGGAATACAAAGAGAGAGATACACAAAAACGAAAAATACACTCAGAAAATACACAAAATGGAAAAACAGGGGTTACAGTTTTGATGATCAAATGTGGGGTTTAAGGTGAGTAATCTTTTTTTATAACAATCGTAGTATTTTAAAAATTAAAAATAAAAATAAAAAAATTTAGGGAGTGCATCGCATTCGTGAAGATAACTAGTTGGTAAGAGCATCCACTGTTGTTTTCTAAAAACCAAAAAAATAGCATTTGAGTTAAAAAAAGAACCCCTCACTATCGTTCGCTATATACCCAAAAATTAGAATAGGAGTGAACAGTTGTTCGCTAAACTTAGAAATCGATCTTCAAGAAATGCTAAAAGTAGGAACGGATGATCTTCATCCGTTTGAGAAAAAAAATTCGGACGGACGGAAGATGATGCTCCGTCCGTCGAATAATTTATTATTAAAAAACGAAAAGATGAGAGGCGGATGAAGGAGCTCCGTCTCTCTCTCTCTCTCTCTCTTTTTAAAAAAAGTAATCAGAAATTTTTTTCAAAAAATTAAGAAAATGTCATCCAAATATTACGAAAATGCTTGCCATTAAAAAAATTTCAAAGGATGGCTTTTTTTTTAAAAAAAATCAAGGGACGGAAGACCTTCATCCGTCCCAGAATTTCCTCCCATTTTAATTACCAAATTATTACGAAAATGTCATCGGATAATTACGGAAATGCCATCGGATAATTACGGAAATGTCATTTTAATTTTTTTTTGTAATGTTGGACGGAGGAAGAAGCTCCGTCTGATTAATTTTTGGCTGATTTAGCTCCAACGATAGCAGGTTTTTAACTTTATTGCTATTTCCCAATTGCTAAATATGTAAATTTTGTTTAAAATGATATTAGATTGCGAAAAGGAAAGAGATCAATTTTTTTCATTTATTGGTTTTTTTTAATGGAAAAAAAAAAGAGGGAAGGGAAGATTGATTCATGTCTTGTCACCTGAGGGAGCTTTTAAGTCTGAATCTAGTCAAACCAACTATTTTTATGCTTATCTTTTTTCTTTGGACCCGCGCACCGAAGCAATTTTCAACAAAGTTCTTGATTCTAGACACCGATGAAAAATAGATGTCACTTTATACTGAGGATGGCTACACATACATGAGTTTTAACCCCAAACATAATTATAAATGCATTGGGGACCACTTCTCACTAAAAGACAAGGTTTTAACCTTGTCTTTTAGTGAGAAGTGGGCCTCAATGCATTTATAACCTTGTCTTTTAGTGAGAAGTGGGCCTCAATGCATTTATAATGTATGTTTGAGATAAAAACTCATGTATGTCTAGCATTTTTCCTTTAAACTTGAATGTACTATGACATGATTAGATGAATGATCTAACCGTCTTACTCTAATATGTAGGTTTCAGATGCACAACATTTTTTTACTATTTTATTCACAAATATGATAGCCAACCTTTAGAATGTCTGATAGTTATTAAGGCATTTCACACAGCCCTAGTGCTCCTATCGGGTTCTATCGGTTCGGGTACTTCACTACCCGGATCCAGATTCGATACCTCACAGATCCAAAAATTGAACCCAGATCTGGACTTGTGAGAATCGGGTCCGGACCCGGGTCCGTGTCCTCCTTAAAAAAAATATTCGTCGGGTCCGATAGCGGAAAATAAATATTTGCACTTAAATATTTGTACATCCGATACCCTACCATTCCAATATTTTTTGTACTTAAGGAGATGAATAAATATTATATTTACACAACTATCTTCAACAATTAATATTTACATGTATATTTTATAACCCTATTATTCAAATTCCAAATATTTGGGGGTATTTTTTAACGGTTCGGGTCCGAATGGGGTTTATTTTGAGCAGACCAAGACCCGACCCGGTAGTGCATCGAGTCTTATTTTAGGATCCGGATCCGGACCCGTATAGATCGGGTCGGTTCTAGTCCAATGTCGAGTCCGGGTATCGGGTCAAAGTAACAGCTCTACACAACCCTATATGAAGCTATATTTGGGAACAAAAGTTAAGTTAGTGTAACTATAGTAATCTCTCATACATTAAAAAACTCTAGTTATTCTAACTTTGACATATTTAAGACTCATTTAATAGTCTCACTCAAAACTATTAGGGTTTATGCCTTACATACTAGGTTCAATGTGAAGAGAACATGGCGAAGCGAGAAGAGGTTCAAAGCGAAGAATGGAGGTAAAAAAAAAGCTGCATCTAGCTAAGAAGTAGGTGACAGTCGACTGTTCTTTTGAGCCGTCAACTGAAACCATCAGAGCCACTCTCTGTTGGGGCTCAACTGGCATAGCTGTCGACCACAAGTAGTCAGCAGCAATATACGGGCCCAAGTATGAGCCCAAGTTTGCTCTTAAGGATCGTTTGAGCCCAAGTATTCTCTCCAAGTAATATCGTACTGCTCTCATCGCGTGGCTTTCTTTTTAGGGTATATTGGACGGTGCAGGATGAAGACTACAATCTAGGGTTTTTCTTGAACTCTATAAATCATTGTAATGGCCTCCATGAGAGGCAATACTTCATATGGGAGTTTTTCATTATAAACAACATAATATCTTCTAGTGAGGTTTGAGAGATAGATAGATTCTTTGTGAGAGTATTGTAACTCTTGCATCTTCTCTAGTTGAATAATATATCAGTTATTTCTCCAATGAATTAGGTTCACCGAATCAGAACAAATTATGTGCTTGTGTGCTTGGTGTGGTTTACGCTGCTTGGTTGTCACAAATCTCAGTGTCTCTTACTTTAACTTCCGCTGCGCCGAAATTCCTTAACATCTCGTATTAGAGTAAAGGTTGTTCGAGTTCCTTGATGAAGATGATATATCATAGTTTCATGAAGATCAAGCAGTTTGACTGTAAGATCAACTTTACTCTCTAGAAGTGGACATATATAACATATTGGTTCAAAAGGGCTTGCATCTTGCCCATGAAGGAGATAAAAGAGAAGTTGGGTGTGGCGATAAAGCCAACTAGTATGGCAAAGGAAAAGTGGGAAGAGACTTGTTTAAAAGCGTTGAGTTTAATCCGGCTTTCGTTAGTGGACAAATTCAAGTGCAACTTCTTTGAAGAGACAAGCGACTCTGTGAGCGAGACTCATAATTGACTATTCGAGATCATTGTTACTAGATCAAATTACTAGAAGAGAAAATTGTTTCATCTCACAATGAAGGAAGGTACAGCTCTTCATGATCATATAATGAAATTCAATAAGGTGTTATCCGAATCTAATGTGATAAATGCAGATGATCTCAGCGAAGATGATAAAGATTTCAACTTAATATATTCTCTGCTAAATTCATACGAGCATTTGATAACCACCATGTTACACAGGAAATCTGCCAAGGAGAAGGTCTCAGTGGACGGTGTGATCAAGGACTTGAAGGAGGATGAACTTAGGAATGAAACTTAGAAATCAATGTTTACTTCTTTGAGTTTCTTGGCAGTGGAGGAAACTTTAATTGGAAGGGGTAGCGCTCATAAGGAAGGGATATGTTGCCACCGCTGCAGAAGGATTAGGCATTACAAGAGGGATTGTCACAAGTTGTTGAATCAGAAGGGTGCCAACATAGTCAGTACTGCTGAATCAGGTAATAACTTAGATTGTCTTCTTGTTTCAAGTTCTAAATATATGGACTATGGTTGGTTTCTTGATTCATATAGTACTTCACATATTTACTCCGAGAGGGAGTTGTTTTCTACTTACAAGTCTACAACAGGTCATACAATGAGGATGGGAACTGGTGAGAATTGTGACGTACTAGGTAAGGGGACAGTTGAGTCAGAGATGTTAGATGAAAAGGGATTCACATTGAAGAAGGTCATGCATGTTCCTTTATTGAAACATAACCTAATATCCCTGGGAACTCTAGAAGCACGGAGCTGCAGGTACATAGCTCGAGGTGGAATTCTATCGGTTTAGAAAAGTCGATGTAAGGTGATGAGGGGAAGAAGGGGTGTTCAGAACAACCTCTACAAACTTTATGGGAATGGAAAGACTCGGCCGAGTGTTTTGAAGTCCAGCATTCCTAAAGCATATAGTCTGTCACCGCTAGAATCACCGAAACGAGATCACGACGTTCGAATATCATCGAGGGGTGGATGATGCCTCGGGGTGGGTGGAGTTTGTGCTGAGGATGACATCTTCGTGTTGAAACCTACTTGGGTATGCCCTTAAAGGGGCATACGATTGGAGAAAAAACATGTGGAGGTAGATTTGACCAACAGAAGATGCCCTGAATCATGTTGTTTACAGGAGGAGAAAGTGAAGAGTCTAGAAACAATAAATCACACAGGCGTGGAAGAAATTGTATGTAATCCAAGGTGAAGATTTTTAGGGTTTATGTTTTGCATACTAGGTTCGTTGTGAAGAGGACATGGCGAAATTAGAAGAGGTTCGACGCGAAGTATGGAGGTAGAAGGAGTTGCAGTTGGCTGGGAAGCAGGTGATTGTCGAATGCTCTTTTGAGCAGTCAACCACTACCGTTAGAGCCACTCTCTGATGGGGCTCGACTGGAATAGCAGTCAACTAGGCTTTTGCAAGTAGTCAGCAGCAGTATATGGGCCGGATCTCATGGATTGTTTGAGCCCAAGTTTGCTCTCTAAGTAATATTGTACGACTCTCATCGCGTGGCTTTATCTTCAGGGTAAATTGGACGGTGAACGATCAAGACTTCGTAGGGTTTTTCTAGATCTCTATAAATCATTTTAATGACCTCCATGAGATGTTATACTTCATCTGAGAGTTTTCCATTGTTAACAATAATGTATCTTCTAATGAACCTTGAGAGATAAATATTTTCTTGGTGAGAGTATTGTAACTCTTGTATTTTCTCTAGTTGAATAATATCACTTTAAGTTGGAGGTAATGGTGGGATACCTTTATCCAAACAGTAGTTTAACCCACGTGCAAAAATGCACGCAATTTTCTTAATTTATCTACAAGTCATGAAATAGTTATTTATAACAATTCGTGGTCCTTTATATGAAATGGTTGTTCATGCAAGCTTGTGAGAAGAGAAAAGAGAAAGAGTAAGGGATTGAGTGTGTTGTTTATTACCATATTTCTTAGTGTATGTGAATGTGATTTTATTTATAACTATAACTATTAGTGTATATATACTAGTAATTACATGTACCAAGCACATCTTAATAAATATATAATTTTTTTAAAATAAAACATCCGACGTAGTCTAGCTTCGAACATGAGATCTCCTTTATATTAGTTATGCACAGGCGATGTCCGTATTGGGTTGTATATAAACGACAACTCCAACTCCCGCATTATAATCCATTAGTAATTTACATGTGTGATGCACGTCTTAATAAATTTATTTTTAAATAAATAAAAAAATTTGATGTAGTCTGACTTCAAACCTATGGCTTTCTTTATATTAGTTATGCATGAGCGATGCACCGGTTGAGTTGTCTACAAATGACAACCCCAACTCTCCCATTATAATATTGGAGATATTAGTATCATCTTTTATCCCAAAAAAAAAAGAAAATATTGGAGATATTATTAAGTAGGGAAAAAGGGATATGTGCAACTTGCTCATTTAGTAAATAAGCAATTGATGATGTGGCATACATGTGATTGAACAAACCTTAAAATGATTAGTTGTCCAATGTATCACATGCATGACACATAATCAATTGCTCATTTACTAAATGAGCAAGTTGCTCATATCCTTTTACCCTATTAAGTATTTTATTTATTTTTATATTTATTCATGTAAGTTTGTAAGAAGAGGAAATATAGAGGATGGACAAGATTGTGGTTGTTTTTTATTACCATGTATATTAGTGTATGTTGTTATAAGATTTAATTCATTACTATAATTATCTCTACTACTATAATGGGAGAAGACCTTAGTGTATTTTGTCCTCAACCCAAATAATTACCAAACTGAACCACTTTCGAAATTATTTACCAAACTGGTCCACTTTCGAAAATATTTACCGAACTGGTCCATAACAATTTTTTCTTTTTACCTTTTTATTATCCTTCAATTTTTTTCACGTGCACAGCACGTGAATAGAATATAAAAAAAATGTTCGAACGTGCATTGCACGTGTATTTACTAGTTAGTGTATAATTATTATGGCAGTTGTTAAGGGTGTTCTTGTTTTTCGGGAATACGTTGTTAGTGTGCACAAGCCTATTCGCTTAGTCATTTAGTAGATTAACAAATAAATTATACCTTCTTAAAATGATTAATTAAAATATTTCCTTCGAATCCCATACCAACTATTACCGTTTAGGATTTGTTTCCGCGTAACCCACTAACAAATATTTTACTTCTATTTTATTTTATTTTTTAAAAAATTATTTTAATTTTTTTTGGCTAAACAAATATTTTACTTCTATAAAACTCACTTACAAATTACTATTTCTATATTACTATCTTGATCAACTCCAAAATGGAATTTTTTTTATATGCCAATTTTCGAAACTATTTGCACTTATATGACAGTTGCCAAAGTATTTATGCTCATAGGCTCAACAACTAAACTCATTGTTCCCAACAATGAGTTTAGTTGTTTCATCATCGCCGTTGGAATACGTCGTGGTTAGTGCTAATTATTTGAGAAACTCGTCCTTCCCAACGATGAGTTTAGCTCAAAAATTTTAACGACGAGGACATTTATACTAGACTCCCTGTTGGAAACAGCGAGTTTAGTTCAAAATTTTCAATGAAGACTCGTTGTCCCCAACGACGAGGATATATATACTAGACTTGCTGTTGGGAACAACAAGTTTAGTTCAAAAAAAAAAAATTATGGAGTTTTTTTCGAAAATTCACTAAGTCTAACAGAATGTTTCACTCTCTATAAAATTTTCTACATTCTCATCGTTCCCAACCGCGAGTGTAGTATAAATGTTCTCGCCGTTAAGAACAACGATTCTTTTTTGAAAATTTTGAACTAAACTCGTTGTTCCCAACAGCGAGTCTAATATAAATGTCCTCGCCGTTGGGAACGACGAGTCTTCATTGAAAAGAACTGAACTCACCGTTGGGAACGGCGAGTTTCTAAAAAAATTAGCACTAAACTCCCTGTATCCCAACAATGAGTATGAAACAACTAAACTCGCCATTGGGAACAGCGAGTTTAGTTGTTAAGTCCATAAGTGCAAATATTTTGGCAACTGTCCTATTTCTGCAAATAGTTTTGAAAAGTAGCTTATAAAAAAAATCCTACAAAGTGATCCGTCAAAACTTTATTTGCAAAACTGAGTAATTAAAATACTAGTGTTACCCTGTGCAAATTGTACAGACTAAAATAATTTTGAGGGACTCATAAAATTGTATGGTACTTAACAATTTAGAAATACTCCATAGATATTTCAATCACAATATAATGAAAAGATGACAAATCTACAAATGAACTAATTCACACTTTCAAACCAACCAACATCATTCTATATTTCTATTCAATTCAAGGAAAATAAAAAAATAGTCGGATAATTACCGAAATTTAGAGATGCTAAAAAAGAGACTAACAATCTTGTCGGATTCTTTCATTCTAAAGCTTGCTTGCAAATACTCATATTGTCTGCGAAGTCCCTCAATATTTGCCTCCAACAGTTCTATATTACTCATTAGTTATGTCTCTATAAAATGATCTAATTATAAAACACACGTACAATACTACAATTCACCAAAACTTTTCAAACAAAACAAAAGATATAGAAAATATACCACTATCTGCATGTTGTTTCCCTTCTGATTCATCAAATTTGATGAAGCATAATCCGAAGCTTCTCTGCTTCATCAAATTTTCATCTTCTCATTTCATCAACCATTTGATGCAAGTCCTTAGCTTTCTTATATGTTCACTCATTTGTTCACTTTTACCTAAGAAAATAAAAATAATAAAATACAATAATAAATGGACTAAACTATTCAACTTTCTTGCTTTTTACCATTATCTACAATCCATCATTCTTCGTAATTGAAAACTTAATGATAATATTACTTAGATTAATGCAAAAGTCCACATAAAAACAGATTACAATTAGAAGAAAAAGCCTTCATATGCAAGTCAGTTCGTTCCAATCTCACACCTGACGATCCCCCTTTCTTCTAATCTGAAACCCTACATTATTAGGTTTGCATCTGATCTCGAATATCAAAACTTAACCATACTATCATAAAAAAATAGAAAAATACTCAAATACAAACAAAGTAAATATTACCCAAAAAAGGATATAAAAATTGAAACAACAATTCTAATTGACGAAAAATTGCTAAAATAATTATGAGAGATTGCTAAAAAAAATTGAAAAGCTCAAGAACTTAACAAACGCAATTTTTCATAAGAAATAATTATGAGAAGTAATGAACACAATTGCCATCAAGTTGAAGAATAAAAGTTTATCTTCAGGTAACCTATTTCTGGGTCAATTGCAGCGACGGCATGACATACAGGCCTAACTACCTTCTCCGTAATCTTTGCGTGTACACATTGGAGAGAGTAGTGTAAACCAGTGAATAAACAAAAAACAAACATATAATAAATACTTACATTATCTCTTACGTTCTCACAGTTTATTCTTTCCTTCATCTCTTCACCTTCCAAAATCCCAATTTCTACCATGGCCTCTAAAATATAGTTTATTTGAATCTGAAGAAACAAAGAATCAAGAACAGAACATTAGTTAGCATTTCGTCTGAAAATAACCAATATTTATTTTTGAATCCATAATTGGGGTTTGGGTTCCGAAATTTCAATAATTGAAACCCTTAATTAGAAATCAAGAGTAAAAGCGGATGGTAAATTAAGGTTTCATGAATATAATATTACAAAACAAATTAGGAACACAAAAATCCTAATTTCTCATAGGAGAATTCTTAACGATGGTGTCATCACACATGGCGGGCCAGCGCGCGTCGATGGCGAGGATTTGAGCGGGCTGGCGGACAACGACTGCTGAGATTTTGGGGAGGAGGGTTAGCGGGATTTTGGGGGAGGGGAAGTTGGGAGAGGAAGAGTTATTTTTGTTTTTGTATGTGTTTTTGTATTTTGTTTTGTTAAATAAAAAAGTTTGATGTGCACGTGTTAAGGTAGGTGTGATTTCTTACTTTTGCTCTCCTTTCTCCAATTTGAGAAAGAGGGGGTAGGCTTATTAGCTTAAGATATAGTATAATTTGCTTCGAATCTCATCTACCAATTATTATCTTCCATCATTCTTCCCATGTACCTAACTAACAAATATCTTACTTCTTTTTTTGGTAGACAAATATCTTTACTTCTATATTCACTTACAAATTACTATTTCTATAATACTATCTTGACCAACTCCAAAAGTGATTTGTTAAAACTTTATTTGCAACATCATAAAATTTCTGATAAATTAAACCGATTTTCAAGAAAAGATTTCAAGTAGAATGATCTAAACTAACAGGGGTGTATTGGATTGAGATTTCAAAAGATTTTAAAAGAATTGAGAATCCCAGTATTTAAGGAATTTATGGAGAATTCACCTAAAACTTTGACTGGATTTATAAGGATTTTAAAATAGTTTGATGGAATTCTTATTATGAATTTAATGAAATTCGAAGGAATTCGATGACAATAGACTTTATAATTAGTTCATTTCCTACACAAGATTGTCATTCTCATAAGAGTAGTACGAATAAATATCAAGGCACCTCGCAAGTTATAAAAATGTCATTCTCATAAGATTTTTCTGAAGTACTAGGACACCCACATAAACAAAAGTAACAGCAAAAAAGAAAGAGCCCTACATGAGAGAGCTGTTGATGAGTCCATCAACTCAATACTCGCTGTTTTAACATTCTGAAATAGCATAAAATAATAATAACTAATTATACCCGGTAACCAAAGTCATGGAGCAAAAGATCTATAAGGAGCACCAACTCTCCCGTTAGGCATCATAACTCTACCACATCTCCTTATCAACTTAATACTCGTTGTTTCTGCACCATATGTCTTCTAGTTAATAGTTTCACTATATAGGCCACATCATACAAACCCTGGAACGTTATCCACTTCGTCCTATACCTGCAACGAGAAACCAAATTATGCCATAGCAATCTTGAGAATATTTTTGAATCAACTCCATCACGTTGATTTTGATTGAAATTGATTCCATTGTCTTTCAGGAGGCGGATGGAGGCCTCTGCGTGGGGATCGGTAGTTGGGTTGAATTATGGTTTGGGTTGAATTAGGCCTCTGCGTGGGGATCGGAGGTCGGGAGGTAGAAGAAAGGAGGAAGAAGACGATGGCGAGAGAAAGGGATTAGGGTTTGGGTTTATTTGGGGCATATGTACAAGAAACAAAATCATACTCACCAATGGCTTGAAAGTTTCTACAGAGAAGGTGAGAATTGCAAAGGCTTTTGGTATTTATACCTCAGACCCTAGATTCCATCTAAATCCTCCAAATTCTCAATTCTACCAAAATCAATAACTTTTTGAATACACCGAGAATTTAATGGGGTCATTTAAAATCTCAATTTAATACACCAAGAATTGAATAGAATCACTTAAAGTTTCAATTGAATACACTGTGACTTTTATAAACTCTTTTAAAATCCTAATAGAATACACTAGGATTTTCACATTCTTTTAAATTCTTTTCAAATTCCAATCCAATACACCCCTGTAAATAAGTTTGCAAGAATCAATACTCTTTTGAGAATACGAGATCCTTTCGGTTCAAATTTTTTTTATCAAAAATTGATTTAATGGATAAATTTTTTTTAAGAAATTTCAAATAAGTCTTTTTCAAATAACTTAGAGCATCTGTAGTTGTGGAGAGCCAAATTTTGGGTACTTGGCAAATGGAAATAGAAAAAATGACTTTGCGCTGCAGTCGTTGAATACAAAAAATGGGGTTTTTGAACTTTTTAAAATCTCAGACGAAAAATTATATTTCATCCCACGTAAAAATAAAATTTTGTACAAATAAGTTAAAACGGACGGAGGATTATATATCGTGTGTTCGAAACCTAAATTTTGAATTTTTGGAATGACTGCAATATTATTATTATTTTTGCCAAATTTTAAAATTTTGACAAAACAGTCGACGACTGTACATGCTCTTACGGAGTTAATTGAAGTAGTAATTACAAAATCCAATTGGTTAATTTTATTTCATATTTGCCTCTCAAGAGCAGTACAGTAGGCGGTGGAAAAGTGGGATACGACATCTGATTAATTCGGAATATAGAAAGCAAACTTTTTTTTTTGGATCAAATAGAAAGCAAACTGTTACAATCGTCCATTCATTCATCCTCACATTCTTTCTTTCCACGACACATCACACCCATTTTTGCGACAACCAAGAACTGAAATTGAAAATAAATATTCTAAAATAAATCAAACATCAGAATACTACTGCTCTCTATAAAAATCATTTTCCTATTTTGTCGTTGTGCGAGAACTGATCCGACCTTCACCCAACCATTTCTAATGGATTTGGTCCATTTGGATTTTGTCTATTCTCTATTCATGAACCTTAATTAACTGCACCACGCATACGGTTCCACTTCAGATAGCACCGCCAACCCAAAGAATGGCCGAAAATCTTACAGTCAAGACTCTACTCTTTGCTGTCAACGGAGAGAGGTTCCAGCTCTCGGATGCGGATCCTTCCATGACCTTATTGGAGTTTCTCCGTACCCGAACCCGTTATACAGGCGCCAAGCTGGGCTGCGGTGAAGGTGAGAGTTTTTTCTTCTCATTTTGGTTTGTTGGATTTTAATGTCAGATGGAGTTCTGAAGTGGGTGGGTTTTTGTTTGGGTTAAATATTGGGTTTTTGTGCTTAATATGGGTATATATTGTTGAAATATAGTAAGTGTAAATGTGTATATTCTGTTTCCTAATATGTAGGAAACAAATTCCCCAGATCTCTCAGCCCTCAATCTTCTCTCAATCTTCTTTCTTCTCCTCCAAGATTGTAATCCTTATATATATAGATGTATACAGTGAAGAATAAGTGAATAAGAAAAATATTATTCCCCAAATCTATTTTCAATATGGTATCAGACTTAGATATAGGCTAACTGAAGAAGAAGAAGAGAAAGAGGTGATCAGATCTGACATCTCCATCTTCATCCGATCCCGACCAAACCCCGGCGCCTCCTTTCCGATCGTCTTCTCCGGCAACCCCTAACACCGTCGCCGTCGCGCTACCCCTGCTGACGCGCGCCGTCAGCACCCGACCACGACCCACACCGAAACTCCCTACCTCCGCTGCTTTCCTTTTCTCGACGCCAGCATAGACCCACACCGAAACCCCCTACTTCATCTTCTCCGACCAAATCTCCAAATCCGGAGACCTCAAATCCCGTCTGTCGACTTCTCCCGGTGCTTCCTTAACCTCTCTGTTCGTCGCCCTCTCACCCTATGCTCCCCCTCTCTCTCCCGGTGCTCCTCCCGAGCGATGCAGCCAGCCACGACCCACTCCACCTTGCCGCTCAGTCCACCATCCCGAAGCCTGACCAGATCTAGATTCGTTGTTGTTTGATCCAGATCCATTGTTTACTTGTACTGCTAACATGGGTAGTACACCAATTATTGTGCAATCCGAGAATTCCGGCTTTAATGCGGGGATAATTCTTGATGAAACAAACTATGATGTTTGGACTCAGTTAATGGAGATGCATATTGCTGGACGTGAGAAGATCCAGTATACTCAAGGTGATAGTAAAGTTCCCGCTGAAAGTGGTATGTTCCTATGCCAAATGGTATGTTGACAATCAGAAAGTGAAAGGCTGGTTGTTGATGTCCATGAAACTCGAGATCATGAAGAGATGCATTCGATTGAAAACTGCTCGTGATATTTGGGATGCTCTTGCAAAAACATTCTATGATGAAACCGACGAGGTTCAGGTATTTGCTCTAAACCAGAAAGCTTTTTTGGCAAGGCAAAATGACAGGCCACTTTCTATTTATTATGGAGAATTGACTAAAATTTTTCAAGAACTGGATCATCGAGATAAGGTGATCATGAAGAATCCTGACGATGTCTAGACATATCAGAAATCGATCGACCACTTGCGGGTTCATATTTTTTTGGCCGGATTAGATGCTGAGTTTGAGCAGGTTCGAGGAGAAATTTTGCGAAAGGATCCTGCACTTGATCGTAAGGCATCCTATGCATATGTTCGGTGGGAGGCTCGTCAACAAAGCACCATGAACATCTCCTCTGAATCTTCTGATGTAGCTGCAATGGTGGCTCGGCCACATTCATTCAAAAGCCTCCCAGGTCAGTCGGGATCATCTGCACGCACTTCTAAGGGTTTCAATCAATCTACTTATGAGTTAAGGAAGTGTACCCAATGCGGCAAAACTGGACACACAAAAGCTCGTTGCTATCAGATTATCGGTTACCCGCATGACTAGGATCACAGCAGAGATTCTTGGAAGAAGCCACTGTAGCTGTTGGAATTGCTAAAGGAGCTGAGAAGAGCATTGAACAATCCTCCGCACTGCTTACAGCTGCAGGTAATGATGGTAAGGCTTTTAATACTTCTGCATTTGTTATGAATAATACATGGATAATTAATTCTGGTGCTACCGATCATATGACTTTTGATTCTAGACAAGTTGAAACCTTATACCCATCCACCAAATCCACAGTATCCACTGCCAATGGTGATCCTGCCCCCGTTACTGGCGAGGGTTCCATATCTCTCACAAAAGATCTAACATTAGATACAGTACTAGTAGTCTCATCCTTAAATTTATCTGCCACCTAAATTACTGATACCCTGCATTGTATTGTTATTTTTTAGCCTTCCTTTTGTGTCTTTAAGGATATTCGGACTCGCAGGACGATTGATTATGGGGTTAGACGTGGAAAACTCTATTATCTGGATTTGGTTTCTGAGAGTTCAAACAGGTTGACTCAAGCTCTTGCCGTTAATAAATTCGAGGGGGGGAAGCAATCAGAAATTTAGCTGTGGCACCGACGTCTAGGACATGCATCGTTTGGCTATTTACTTAAATTATTTTCCAGTTTATTTTTGAAGTTGGATATTTCTAGTTTTCGTTGTGATGTATGTGAATTAGCAAAAAGTCACCGCGTTTCTTTTCATTGCAATCTGAATAAAAGCACGATTCCATTTACGATTATTCATTCTGATGTTTGGGGTCCATCCAGAAATACCACTATTGGAGGAGCTAAATGGTTTGTCATTTATTGATGACTGCACTCATATAACTTGGATTTGTTTGATGAAATCCAAAGGAGAAGTTAGTGGGTTATTTCAAAAATTTCATAAGCAGGTTATGACTCAGTATAAGGCACACATTCAAGTTCTCAGAAGTGACAATGGTGGCGAGTACCTGAATACAAATCTACAACAATATTTGGTGGAACATGGAATTGTTCACCAGACTACATGTTCATATACTCCTCAACAAAACGGCGTGGTCGAAAGGAAGAACAGACACTTGCTTGAAGTAGTCCGTGCTTCACTTATTTCTAGCAATCTCCCACTCATGTATTAGGGGAAAGCCCTTACCTCTGTAGCATACCTAATCAACCGAGTCCCTTCTCGTATTCTGAACTTTAGCATGCCACTTCAAGCACTGACTAATGTTGTGGATGCGCCAACTGTTGTCAACCTGCCTCCTCGTGTGTTTGGGTGTGTCGCATTTGTTCACCTACATCAACATGAGCGGAGTAAATTAATCCCCCGACAGTGAAATGTGTTTTTGTGGGATATGCAATGAATCAGAAGGGGTATCATTGCTATCACCCACCAACTCAACGGATGTTTGTGACTATGGATGTGGTGTTTCATGAACATGAGATATATTTTTCTTCTTCTACGGCTGAACTTCAGAGAGAGTACCGAAGTGAAGTTCAGACTCTTGGGTATGATAAAGTAATTGTCAGTCAGAACGAACAACTGGATATAAATAATAGCAAACACTTGAATGAAGATTTAGCAAGGGAGGAAGACACTCATGAAGAATTGCAACCAGTAGAAGACCCTCACGAAGAATTGCAACCAGTAGAAGATCCTTTTGAAGAATTGCAACCAGTAGAAGATCCTCTTGAAGAATTGCAACCAATACCGAATTTCAGTAAGAGTGAACCATCAGAACTTCAAAACCAATCGTCATCGTTGTCCGAACCTCCTAGAAGAGAACTCCTGTACCGTACTAATAGAGATATTGCAAAACCCACTTATGAACATAATCCCACTAGTAACGTCAAATATCCTTTTCAGTAAGAGTGAACCATCAGAATCCCAAAACTAATCGTCATCGATGTCCGAACCTCCTAGAAGAGAACTCCCGTTCCGTACTAATAGAGGTATTCCAAAACCCACTTATGAACCAATCCTACTAGTAATGTCAAATATCCCATGAGTAATTATGTATCCACTCACCGCTTGTCGGAATCAAATAAGTCATTTGTAAATCAATTATCTACTGAATCTATTCCTAACAGTGTGCAGGAAGCCCTTACTGATCTAAGGTGGAAAGCAACTATGGATGAGGAGATGAAAACCTTGAAAAAGAACGAGACTTGGGAGATAGTAAAGCTACCAGCAGGAAAGAAGCCAGTCAGATGCAGATGGATTTATACGGTGAAGTATAAGTCTGATGGTTCAATAGAGCGATACAAAGCAAGGCTGATTGCCAAAGGGTACACACAAACGTATGGAATTGAATACTGTTTTAAATTTCCTCCGATACGGTTGAAATTTCGGCCGAAATTTCGTTTCGGCTAGATTGCCGATATGAAATCACATATTTTATACTCTATATCGTTTTGGACCGAAATGTGTGGATTTCAGCCGAAATTACCGAAATATCGGCCGAAATATTGCCGAAATTGGCGAAATATCTGCCGAAATAGACACATGCTATTGTGAATATATTTAAAAATTTTGTTTTACTTTTTGTATATGTCTTTCAATATATGACCTTAAGCTAAATAATGTGAGGATTTCGTATCGCTATTGTTTGTATATATGCAAAGTCAAGTAAGTTTATTAACTAATATATTTTTTCTAATCAATACAAATTCAATTTAGTTATATACTCATATTATATTCTCTTCTATATTCTTATTAAATTATGCGAAGATTTACCGCAATTGATTCATGTCATTAGTTACATTATACAATATTTTATATGATAAAGGACATGTAGGACATATAATATCTTATTTAGTAACAAAAAAATATTTATTAAGTATAGGAAATGAACATCTGAAATGATCACATTTCTCCGAGATCTCCTCCGATATCTCCGATCCGAGACGAAACACCCATTACCGAGACGAGTCTGAAATCCGAGATTTAAAACCATGGAATTGATTATGAAGATACATTCGCACCGGTGGCAAAATTCAATATTGTTCGAGTCTTACTGTCACTTGCTGCAAATCTTGACTGGCCGTTAGAGCAATTTGATGTGAACAATGCATTCTTGCATGGGGAATTGACAGAAGAAGTTTATATGGATCTTTCACCAGGGTCGAATAGACTAGTTCAACACAGCAACAAAGTATGTCGTTTGAAGAAAGCATTGTATGGACTGAAGCAGTCGCCAAGAGTTTGGTTTGGGAGATTTACAAAATCAATGAGGACATTCGGATACGATCAGAGTAACTGTGATCATACTCTATTCCTAAAAAGGAAAGAAGGTAAAGTTACTGCTCTCATTATTTATGTAGATGATATGATAGTAACTGGAGATGATCCTGAGAAGAGGAAGGCATTAAAGAACTACTTGTCACAAGAGTTCGAAATGAAAGAGCTTGGTCCTTTGAGATACTTTCTTGGTATTGAAGTTTCTCGCTCAAGAAAGGGAATATTTCTGTCTCAAAGAAAATATGCTCTTGATTTATTGAAGAAAACTGGAATGTCCGCTTGTCAACCGATTAGTACACCATTGGAAGAAGGACTGAAACTTTGCAACGAATCTAATCATGTATTTTGTGATAAGGAAAGATACTAGAGATTGGTTGGACAATTGATGTATCTTGCACATATACGGTCAGATTTATCATATGCTTTAAGTGCGGTAAGTTAGTTTATGCATGCACCTCAGGAACATCACATGGATACAGTGATGAGAATTCTGAGATATATTAAGTCTGCTCTAGGAAAAGGGATCCTATTTGCGAAACATGGTCACTTGAAGGTTGAGGCATATACTGATGCTGATTGGCAGGATCTATAATTGATAGATGCTCCACTTCAGGATACTTCACCTTTGTTGGAGGAAATATAGTTACATGGAGAAGCAAGAAGCAAAATGTTGTTGCACGCTCTAGTGTAGAGGTTGAATATCGCGGAGTAGCTCTAAGTATAACGGAAGCTCTATAGCTGAAACTCTTGTTGCAGGATTTAGGGTGTAGTCCGAATGAACCTATGAAGGTGTATTGTGATAGTCAAGTAGCATGCGATATTGCCACCAATCCAGTTCAACATGATAGGACGAAACATGTAGAGGTGGATAGATTCTTCATCAAGGAGAAATTGGATGAGAAAGTCATTGAGATAGCTAAAGTGAAGTCAGAAGATCAGCTTGCAGATATCCTGTCCAAGGCAGTTTCGAGTTGGCTTTTCTTGAAATTTGTTGACAAGTTGGGCATGCTCAATATCTATACACCAACTTGAGAGGGAGTGTTGAAATATAGTAAGTGTAAATGTGTATATTATGATTCCTAATCTGTAGGAAATAGATTTCCCAAATCTCTCACCTCTCAATCTTCTCTCAATCTCCTTTCTTCTCCTCCAAGAATGTAATCCTTATATATAGATATATACAGTAAAGAATAAGTGAATAAGAAAAATATTATTCCCCAAATCTGTTTTCAATATATATTCTTGTAATAGTTTTTTTTTCCTACTAGTTTTGAAATTTCCTGGCTTTTTGAAGTGGTGGCTGTTTCTGTGGTACATTTTTAGTTTAGTGAGCCAGGGATTTTGTTCAAGAGGTCGAAGACAACATGCAGAAATTTGTCTCTATGCGCTAATAACAAAAATAGCCTTCAATTTTTTAGTCTGTGATAGTATGGAGGATACAACACCCTTGTAGTAATTCAATTACTGATTCCAGTTACAAGTAAGCTTACAGAGGGGGAATTAAAAGTGTTAAGAAGGTGATGGTGGCTATGGTTTTATCTCTATTCAAGGGTGACTGAGCTACCGACAAAGAAGTTGTTGTCCTGCCAAGGGTGAGATCGACGACATTAATTCATGCAAGGGGATCACATCCATTTGTAGGCTAAAATGATACAGATGATACACAAAAAGACAAAGATAAGAAGGATGGATTCAAGAGGGATCATGAGGCACAAGTTCTGGAAGATACTACATAAAGAGTACGTAAGCACGATCGAGGAAGTTCAAGAAGAGACTTGGATGGTAAAGACTCGATATGCACTAGAATAGTAAAGCCTGGATATGCAGACAGGTGTTTGATTAAATGTCTCAATCGCACCTCCTATGTCCGAGGAAAAAGCTGTTGTCATCTCTCTTAAGTAGCCGAAGAACTTTTGAAGATGATTTAATGCTAGACTACCATTAGCTGATAATTAAAGATGTAAGGAGATAGCCTCCTTTTCTTCATTGAAAATTTCATCAACAAGAGCCAATGGAAGATTTCTCCAGTTATGTAATGGTGCAATGACCATACTTCCCCCATCTAAAAGGAGTGGTTAAGAGAATGTGAAAATCATCTGCCTGTCTGAGATTTTTCAAGGAAAATTGTTATTAATAATTTTTTTTAATTGTCCTGCTTCTCTTCAGAAGTCGACCTGAATAAAGTACTTATGGAATGCCCATGGATGTTCGATGGAAGATTGAGAGTCATGAATAGCTGCTTCTTGGAAAAAGGTCTTGATCAAGAAATATTTTAACAAAAGAAAAAAAAATGTTTTACTGTGTTAGGTCGTACAATTCTATATGCAGGATTGTAGAATTTCCATACATGTGTAAGATTGCAGCGAACACATGAAAGTCAGATATCCAAGAATCACATTGCCAGGGAGTAAACATTTCTGAAATCATTACATTCCACCGACGGATGCTACTTTGAGGAATTTTGTTAGATGTAGGCACTAGGAGAGATGAAGGTGGGAGCTAGAGAGAGTCGAGTGTTAGAGAGAGATGAAAGCTATAATTGGGTTTAGAGAGAGAGGCGCTGATAGATAGGCAGAGAGGAAAGAGAAATAGGGGGAGGGAAATTTATAGGTTTCAACTTTCAATTAATCTTTTTAAGAAGGTTTTAAACTTTTCTATTTTGCATGGGAAAAATTAGTGCTAAGTAACTGGTTATTCAGAGTTAAGGCAGTAGTCTTCCTTGTCTTTGTAACTTTCTCCACCATTATTTTCATGAGATGTTTTTTGATGGGTTAATTAAATTTATATTATTAGTGTTTTGAGGTTACGACAACTCAGTATTTATTCTTGGTTCTAACAAATTGACATGTTTATGTTTGGTCTCTAGCTTTTGCGCTTGGCGCCATTGGAAACACAGAGAAGTTTTTACTGAATTTGTTTTCATCACTTCAGGTGGTTGTGGAGCTTGTGTGGTCCTTCTGTCAACATATGACCCCAAAAAGGAGCAAGTAAATGAGTTCACAGTTAGCTCATGCCTCACTCTTCTTTACAGTATAAACCTGTGTTCAGTCACCACCACTGAGGGGCTTGGTAGTACGAGGGATGGTTTCCATTCAATCCACCAGAGGTTCTCAGGATTTCATGCTTCACAATGTGGGTTCTGCACTCCTGGCATGTGTATGTCTCTTTTTTCTGCTATTGTCAATGCTGATAAATCTGAAAGGCCCGAGCCTCCTGAAGGGTTTTCAAAGCTCACAGTTTCCGAAGCAGAAAAGTCTATTTCCGGGAATCTTTGTCGCTGCACTGGCTATCGACCCATCATGGATGCATGCAAGAGCTTTTCTGCAAATGTTGACTTAGAAGATTTGGGTCTCAATTCATTTTGGAGGAAAGGGGAGAAAGACGCTAATGTGAAAAACTTACCTGTTTATAGTCGAGGTTCGATCTGTACATTCCCTGAATTTTTAAAATCTGAAATTAAATCTGCATCTCTACAGGATCAAGTTGATCTAAAACTGAACAAATTAAATATCTCAAATGGTGTAAAGGGCATGAGTTTAACAGAGAGTCAATGGTATAGCCCTAATACAGCAGACGAACTTTATAAGGTGCTTAGTTCTGATGAATGTAGCAAAGGTTGTACAAAAATGGTTGTTGGCAATACTGGATCCGGTATTTACAAGGAACAGGACCTTTATAGAAAATACATTGATCTTAAGGGCATTCCAGAGCTCTCGACCATAAACTTTATTGAAGATGGAATTGAAATTGGTGCTGCTGTGACAATTTCGAGAGCCATTGAGATATTGAAAGAAGAAAGCAAAAAACATTTCCCTGAAAGTACAAGCTTAGTGTTCGCTAAAATTGCTGATCATATGAACAAGGTTGCTTCACAATTTGTTAGGAATACAGCAAGCTTGGGTGGAAACTTAATGATGGCACAAAGGAACCAGTTTCCGTCGGACATTGCTACGTTACTTCTTTGTGTTGGTTCAAACGTTTCTATCAAGTTACCCTGTGAAAGGTTAAATCTTCCATTGGAGCAGTTCTTGGAGAGGCCTCAATGCGATGAAAGAACTTTACTGCTAAGTGTATATATTCCTCGTTTAAAGTCATCAAAAAACTCATCTTTGAATACAGAAGATCCCAAATTTTTATTCGAAACATACCGGGCAGCTCCACGACCTCTTGGAAATGCGGTGGCTTATCTAAATGCTGCATTCTTAGCTCAGACATCTCGAGATAAAATGTCAGGCAGTATTGCTCTAGATGGTGTAAGCCTGGTGTTTGGTGCATTTGGGGGTGAACATGCCATCAGAGCAAGGAAGGTGGAAAGTTTTTTAGTTGGTAAATCCGTTACTGCATCCATTCTACTTGAAGCAATACGGTTACTAAAACAAACAATTGAGTCAATAGAAGGCACTACTCATACTGCTTATAGATCAAGTTTAGCTGTTGCTTTTATGTTTAAATTTTTTCAGCCACTTTTGAGAGGTTCCACAGAACTTGGAAAGGATGGATATATAGATCGATTCAATGGTGCTCCAACTTCTGATTATGAGAATGGCAGTGTCTTGGATTGGAAAGCGTCAAGATACTTGGATCTTGATCAGTCTAGTCACCATGATTTACTTTTATCGTCAAAACAGGTTCTTGGTTATAGTATGGACAATCGTCCTGTTGGTGAACCAATTAAGAAAGTTGGATCAGAAATTCAAGCCTCTGGTATATTCTCCTTTATTCTATCTTAGAGTATTATCCCTGTGATGTAAAACATAATCCTAAATAGGGAATTTCCAAGAATCATAAAGGATTAATTTTACCAACATGTAATGTGGATCAAAGTTAGAATTTTAAACAATTAATCGGTTTGATGGATTTTTAAGAATTGAATTAAGTTTAACAAGCTCAATTAATAATTCAGTTCTAACAATCAATAATTAAATCCGTAAGCGTTCTTAACAAGTAAAAGATGCAATATTGATTCGTTCTCTAATTAGGCAAGTAGAACACTCAATCTCGATATTTGTGGTCGATAGTTAAATTAAATAATATAATAGAGATGATAATGTAGTATAACACAAATATTTGAAAAGTGGAAAGAGTATACTGGGGTTCGAAGAAACCAGCGTTAGATCTTGGGTTGGCAGCACGCAGAACACAGCAATCAGCAACAACAATAAGAGAGAGGCAGCAGCAATAAAGTCAGCAATGGCAACAGCAAAGGCGACGGCGGCGGCGACGGGGGTCGATGCGGCGAGGTGGGTCCACGGCGGTGTCGACGGAGACAGGAGGGTCGTTGGGATTTAGGGGTTTTGGCTGTGGCTGGCGATCAGAAATAGGAAGGGACGAGGAGGTCGGGGTTTTGGGTGTCGACGGGAGTAGCTGACGATGAGGGCATGGCCGGAGAGTGGGGTAGCAGCGGTGGAGGGTCTCGCCGGAGATGGCGACGAGGAGGGGCTCAGGGTTGATGGGTTCGGGATCAACGAAAGGGGAAGAAGGAGGGAGAATGGGTTAGGGTTAAAATTAAGTTGGATTTTGGAGATTAGGGTTTGGGTTTAATTGATTTGGGGGTTTTTGGGGGTAGTTTTAGAGTTTATCACAAACTCTAAAATTTTATTAGGATTTATCACAAACCCTAATAAGTTGGATCTCAATTGTATCACACAAAGAAGAGATGAAGAGCAAAACTCAACGCAATAAATTTTTAATCAAGAATGGCATGACTTCTCATTAATCTCAAGGCTTATAAATAGGCTCAAAACAAATCTTGATTCAAATCACAAAATATTCTAAAATCTAAAAAATATTCTAATGCATAAAAGAAAGATTACATATGACTATAATGGCCAAAAACAAATATGGTACTGAAATAAAATACTAAACTAAACAGAATAGATGTCCTCATCACCCTGCTACTTAGAATCTTTTACTTAGCTTTGCATCTCAAAAGTAAACGCTTTACTTGAACTTTGGCTTCTTTCTCTCTCTTCTCTATTTGAATGTTGTTCTTCGACAAAACATATTAAATGCGGTCAGGCTATTTGTTCAATGCTGGTGACTTTTTTATGATGGTAGTCTCTTTTCATATAACAAAGGGTGATAAGATAAATCTTTCTACAACTACCAAATAATGTCTTTATTGTCTTTTATGCAGTGAGTAATTAGTCAATTTGTTTTTTTCTGATGTTTCTTGTCACTAAATTAGTAAGTTTTTATTTTTTAATGTTCCTCTTCTTGCACCAATGACTTTTTGCACTTCTTCTAAACATGATTATTTTATTTCATCAGTCTCTGTGCATAGAAACTTTATGGATAGAATGTGCATCATTTCAAGCAGTTATTATTATATGTTGTGATAAGAAGTCTTCTTGATTTTGAGTTGGGCTCAGTAGTTTCCCTATCATGAATATGATTATTATTTTGATAATGGTCTAATCTTTTAGGCGAAGCAATTTATGTGGACGATATTCCTTCTCCAAAAGATTGTCTACATGGAGCATTCATTTACAGCACAATGCCCCTGGCTCGTATTGAGAGTATTGATTTTAAATCTACTCTTGCTTCACAAAAAATTCTCACAGTTATCTCTACTAAAGACATCCCAAAAGGAGGAATAAATATTGGATCTGGAAGTATATTTGGTGATGAACCACTATTTGCTGATTCTCTTGCCCATTATGCTGGACAGCCACTTGCCGTTGTGGTATACAACTTGTCTTTTAAGTTATTGACTTATTTACATATTCTCTTAGACATTCTTTTTGTTCTTGATAGTTGTATTCTAGTTTACATTGATCATGCCTAAATATCTTTTAATGATCTGAGCCTTAACATTGATGAAAAATATGCTTTAGGTTGCAGAATCACAGAGGTACGCCGACATGGCCGCTACACAAGTGTCTATCACCTATAGCACCAAATATTTAGAACCACCTATTTTAACTGTTGAAGAGGCTGTCAGAAGATCCAGTTTCTTTGATGTTCCTCCTTTCATTTATCCTAAACAAATTGGTGATTTTTCCAAAGGAATGGCAGAAGCTGATCAGAAGATAACATCAGAGGTTCTTCATATCTTTCCTTTCTTATTTGATTCTTGTTAATAATGATGTATACAACCTGAACAAGATAGTTTTAGTAAATTCAGAGTTAGTAGGAAATCAACTGCAGTTATTGAGATTTGTAATAAGTAACTGAAATACCGAAGCTATCAAATTTAGGATTCTTACATAATAATACTTTGTCTACCTACTTGAGTTGTCTAGTATATTAGTCTTTAATTAACTTCCATGCATGTATTTTTGTCTAGATCTCTATCTTGTGCTTTGGAAGTTAAAATGGGAACAAAATCTTCTCTTTTGATCAAATTAAGTTGTCTGTTTCTTCTTTCTTTCCACAGTTCATGCATGGAAAAGAAATTATATAGTTTTGACACTTGATAAAGGTCCACCACGAGAACAATCCATTGATTAATCCAACTTTGTGAACAGTTACCTTTCACCTACTTATGTACATGCACCATATGGACTCCATATCAACTGAATTCATCAATTATTTCCTTAAAATTAGACCCTTATAATTGGGCTACCTTTAGGCTGTATAAAATTTTAACTTAATTTGTAACTTGGTAAGAAATCCTTTTTTGAGGTCGACATTTTTAGATTGGCATCTTCTGAATACTTCATTCCATTTGTGTATGTAGATTCATTCTCTTTACATAAGGATAAATAAATTTATATAGGTAAGATATTCCGGGTAAGATAATATAATTCGGAACTAAAATATCTGAGGATGTTGCTTTTGTAACACCCCGTAGTTTTCAAAAAAAAATAAAATAAAATAAAATTAAAAAAAAAAAAAAAAAAAATATATATATATATATATAATATGTTGTAAAGGTAAAATAATATGTGCTGTTTGGTGAAATATATGCATGGTAGTAAAAATGTGTTGGAAATGAATATGGTTATGAGTGGTGGGGGCACACATGAAAATGGTAACAGCAAGTTTGCTGTTTGAGGGCCTATGTGACGTGGCTTTCAATGGGCCCACCCGGTGCTAAGTGCTGTATGTGATTTCGGAGAGAAGGTAGGGATTTAAATCCCATATCGGATATAATATAGATTAAAATATAATATAAATAACTAAGCCAAGGATCAAGAGTCACCTAATCGGTTAACCAACTTTTGAGAGGCAGCCTGTGGTGGGCAGTTGTACGACATAGTATCTAATTTGTCTTATAAATTGTATAAATTGTCTGAGCTAGGGGCAGGGGCGTTACAACTTTTCATATTTCTCTCTCCAATTTACTTATTGTCATAGGTTGTCAGGTTTTTACTCTGAATTGACTGTGACAACCATTCCCTTTTCAGTAAAACTGGAGTGTTCCTTGTTTACTTCTAGCTTTTCCAGTACTATTTTATGGACTCCTTACCCTCCCTAGGCAAAAATGATAAAAATATTTAGTCATTTTCTCTGTTATGTGAATACTAACTGATGAGAAATATTCGTCTCAGGTCAAACTTGATTCTCAGTATTACTTTTACATGGAAACACGAACAGCTCTTGCCATACCAGATGAAGATAATTGTATTGTGGTATACAGTTCTTGTCAAAATCCAGAGTTTACACAGGGTATAATTGCAAAATGTCTTGGTGTCCCCAACCACAACGTCCGCGTGATAACAAGAAGAGTTGGAGGTGGTTTTGGTGGGAAGGCCATGAGATCAATTCCTGTAAGAATCAAATCGTACTGCCTCAAATTAAGTATTAATCATCATAGATTTCAAAATTGTTGTTTTGGACCTTTCTATTATAGGCACGACCAACTTTCAGAAATAACGGTTCTGAATATGCAATGTATGGACAATAAAATATTTAGCAATTTATTCTATTGGGTGCATGCTCTCTGCGTATCATATGCAAACGTAGTCTACAAGATGTTGTTCACCACAACTATCTTGCTACCTGGTTTTGAAAATTTTAAGGCTAATGACAATAAACTACTATGGACTTCAAGTATTTCAACAGATAACAATGATGAAGTTGCTTTATTATGCATAGTATGATGTAAAACCAACTCTAAAATAGAGAATTTCCAAGAATTTTAATGGGCTAATTTTACCAACATGAAAGTGCGGATCTAAGTTGGAAATTGTTAACAGTTAACAGGTTTGATG
The DNA here is from genome assembly GCA_017893485.1 of Hemerocallis citrina. NCBI lineage: Eukaryota > Viridiplantae > Streptophyta > Magnoliopsida > Asparagales > Asphodelaceae > Hemerocallis > Hemerocallis citrina. The sequence goes on from CM030365.1 coordinate 39,328,967, forward strand.
GGTTTTCAAGAATTGAATCAAATGTAACAGTCCCAATTAATAATTCAACATTATAATCAATAAGTAAATCCCTACGTGTTTTAGCAAGTAAAAAGTGCAATACCGGTTCGTACTCTAATCTAGCATGTGGATCACTCAATCTCAGTATTTAGTGGTCGACAGGCAAATTAGATAATATGTTAGATAATATGGCAGTAAACACAAATACTTAATAAGGAAAAGAGTATACCGAATGTGAAGAAACCAGTGTCGATCTCAGAGTTGGACAGCAACAGCAACACAGTGAGCAAAATCAGCAACGAAGTGGCGACTACTCGAGCGGTTGGTGGCTGTCGGGCTGCAATCGGGTCGATGAAGGCAAGGCTGCCGTTGGTTGCTGACTGGCGACGAGGGGGGGATCGGTGTGTTGGATGCAGGCGAGGGGGAGGACGGAGAAGGGGAGAGCGGGAGTTGAGGAGGAAGGAGGCGAGGGCGGTGGAGGCTACGGTGGTGGTGGTTGTGGGTGGCAGGAGGTCGACGATGGGGAGGCATCGGCGAAGGAGGAGATCGCGACGGGGTGGTGACTGGATGTGGGTTCGCCGGGATCTGGATGGGGTATGGAAGAGTACGACGGTGAAGAAGAAGGGAGATGCTGGATTTGGGGTTTGGAGTTTTGGTGGGTTTCGGGAAAGAGATGAAGAAGAAGAAGAAGGTGAAGAAGCTGTGTGGAGGTGGCGGCCGGTAGTTTTTGAGATTAGGGTTTTTGTAATAGGGATTAGGAAGATTATGGTGGAGATTTGTATTGGGAGATTTTTAATTGGAGTGTATATTTTAGAATTAATCACTAACTCTAAAATTAGATTAGGATTTATCACAAACCCTAATTTGGAACTCAGTTGTATCACACAAAAGAGGAGGAAGAGCAAAACTCAACACAGATTTTTTTTTATCAATAATGGCATGCTTTCTCATTAATCTCAAGGCCTTTAAATAGGCTCAATTACATCTTGAAACACATCTCCAAAATATTCTCAAAATCTAAAAATTACAAAAAGATTACATATGGCTATAATTGCCAGAAATAAAAAAGGTACTGAAATAAACTAAACAGGAAAGATGTCCTCATCATTCTCTCCGGGTGGGAGAGAGCTCGACCCAGTCGAGTCAAAACTAGTGATCCTGCCATGGTGCTCCAAAAGATCTGGATCCAGTTGCGGGAGCCCCTCACGATCACTGCAAGTGTCATCCGACTTCGGCTTATTTTTCCACCTTACTAAATACTTGTGCATACCACCATCTCTAGTAGAGATTATCTGATCATCTAAAATATTATCCAACTCTTCTGTCGATGGGTAAGTAATATCTGGTAGTGGAGGTAATGGGGGAATCTCACTATTAGGCTGCAGGGTAGGCTCATCTATAAGAAAATTTCTAGGGCTGAATTCTGAGCCTTCATAAAGTACTAGATCCTCAATATTGAAAATCTTACTTATGCCAAAACCTTCAGGAAGGTCAACGACATAGGTACTATCATTGATTGCATGTAGAATCTTAAATGGGCCTGCAGCACGTATATTCAAGTTCTTAACGGGTCCAACAGGAAACCGTTCCGGATGAATCCGAACCATCACTTCGTCACCAATATCAAAAGTTATAAATTTCCTTCTAGTATCTGCTATTAACTTGTAGTTAAAATTATTCTCATTAAGTTCCTTGAAAATTTCTCTATGCAAGTCATGAATGTTATATGCAAATGTGGGTGCGGACTCTGTGACTTTGTGATGTTCTAATACATGAGTACTATCTATGGGTTGCCAAGTGACTTGGGAAAGAATGGGAGTCTCGGGTATACTCAATGGAGGTGACTGGATAGGCTGAATACAATTGAGAGACTGGTCATCCTCTTTTTCATCAAAGTCATCACTTATATTAGGTTCATAGGTAAACTCATTGTCGGGCTCATCAGCGATGACTGCGGTACCCTCTACTATATTGATCCTACTTGGACTAGGACAGTTGCCAGCAACATGACCGTATCCCTTACATTTATAGCACTTAGTGAGAGGGTCAATCTTACTGTAATCTCTTTCGGTGTTCTTACCCTTATGTTCATCTCTGTGTGAATTAAAATTTGAATTAGATTTGCTGGGGTAAGATTTGTTGGAGTGCTGAGAGGGAGGCTGAGGTCTAGGTGGGTCGGTAGAGGTCATTCTAGAGGAATGATCTCTCGAGTCGCTGGACCTAGAATCAGAACTAGCTTTAAGGGAATCCATGTCGAGGACTAGGGCGTAGGCTGCCGCTATTGAGTCCACATTTCTATAGATTAGCTCGTTCCTAAGGTCAGCTCGTAGTCCAGCTCTGAACCTAGCGAGAGTTTGTTCTTCACTCTCTTTACCTAACGCATTGCACCGAATAAGGAAGTCATCGAATTTATCAACATATTCTTGTGTGGATTTGCTTCCTTGATACAATTGGTTCCACGAATCTAGCAATCGGGTGTGGAACGATAACGGTACATACCTCTCAGTGAGCTTCTCTTTCATGGCCTCCCAAGTGGCTATGGGTGCCAGGCCTCGGCCTCTGCAGGCATGTTCAAGATTGGTCCAATGTTATTGAGCCTTACCTGTTAATTTCATAGTTGCAAATTTAACTTTAAGGGCTTTGCTCATGTCGAACCACACAAAATAGTGGTCCATGGCACGGACCCAATCGAGGTAAGCTTGGGGTTTCCATGTGGCCTTCAAACTGGGGAACGTCAGCCTTAACGTTCTTTTTGTATTGTTCGTCAGGGTCACGTTCTTGACGTCGATCGTCATGAACATTCCCTTGAGGGATCTGACGATGGCCATGAAGCTCAGGGACAATGGTTTGATTTAGCTCAACTTTCTCAAGCCTCTGATTGATATTGGCAAGAGTTGCTTGGATGGCAGCTAGGGTAGCGGAGATATCAGGGTTGTCCATTTCAGGTCTGGGAAGTCTAGGGTTCCTAATTGGGTGATTGGGAAGGACTAGGAAAGGCTCTTCAGGGTCTGTGATGGTGCTGCGAAGACGCATTCACCAAAAATGTGAAATAGGGTGTGTCCTAATTTTTTTTTTTTTTTTAAATGAATGCAAAAATGATGCCTACGATGCAAGAACTAAGGTTTTATGAACCTTTGCTCTGATACCAAAATGATGTAAAACCAACCCTAAAATAGAGAATTTCCAAGAATTTTAATGGGCTAATTTTACCAACATGAAAGTGCAGATCTAAGTTGGAAATTGTTAACAGTTAACAGGTTTGATGGGTTTTCAAGAATTGAATCAAATGTAACAGTCCCAATTAATAATTCAACCTTATAATCAATAAGTAAATCCCTACGTGTTTTAGCAAGTAAAAAGTGCAATACCGGTTCGTACTCTAATCTAGCATGTGGATCACTCAATCTCAGTATTTAGTGGTCGACAGGCAAATTAGATAATATGTTAGATAATATGGCAGTAAACACAAATACTTAATAAGGAAAAGAGTATACCGAATGTGAAGAAACCAGTGTCGATCTCAGAGTTGGACAGCAACAGCAACACAGTGAGCAAAATCAGCAACGAAGTGGCGACTACTCGAGCGGTTGGTGGCTGTCGGGCTGCAATCGGGTCGATGAAGGCAAGGCTGCCGTTGGTTGCTGACTGGCGACGAGGGGGGATCGGTGTGTTGGATGCAGGCGAGGGGGAGGACGGAGAAGGGGAGAGCGGGAGTTGAGGAGGAAGGAGGCGAGGGCGGTGGAGGCTACGGTGGTGGTGGTGGTTGTGGGTGGCAGGAGGTCGACGATGGGGAGGCGTCGGCGAAGGAGGAGATCGCGACAGGGTGGTGACTGGATGTGGGTTCGCCGGGATCTGGATGGGGTATGGAAGAGTACGACGGTGAAGAAGAAGGGAGATGCTGGATTTGGGGTTTGGATGGGTTTGGAGTTTTGGTGGGTTTCGGGAAAGAGATGAAGAAGAAGAAGAAGAAGGTGAAGAAGCTGTGTGGAGGTGGTGGCCGGTAGTTTTTGAGATTAGGGTTTTTGTAATAGGGATTAGGAAGATTATGGTGGAGATTTGTATTGGGAGATTTTTAATTGGAGTGTATATTTTAGAATTAATCACTAACTCTAAAATTAGATTAGGATTTATCACAAACCCTAATTTGGATCTCAGTTGTATCACACAAAAGAGAAGGAGGAAGAGCAAAACTCAACACAGATTTTTTTTATCAATAATGGCATGCTTTCTCATTAATCTCAAGGCCTTTAAATAGGCTCAATTACATCTTGAAACACATCTCCAAAATATTCTCAAAATCTAAAAATTACAAAAAGATTACATATGGCTATAATTGCCAGAAATAAAAAAGGTACTGAAATAAACTAAACAGGAAAGATGTCCTCATCATAGTAACTGCTAAATGCAAATATTCATTTTAATGAAAACTATACCTAATGGCTGAATTATTTATTGTTTTTCATAGAACTACCATGAAGCTGCGCAAGTTCACATAATTATGACAAACTATTCATTGTTCGGACTACTACCAAAATCATGTATTTTTCGTTTTGGTCATTTTATTGATTAGCGGTTAAACAAATAGGGGTTTTCCACACACGTCCGTGACAAATATTAAAATTCCATATAAGTTACCCACAAATCGTTATGTCCAAATTAGTTCCTTGATCAACTCCAAAAGTGACCGATCGGAGCCTCAATTGCAACATTATGGAAAATATTGAATCAAGTTTTGATAATATATCGTAAGTGCAGGGTTCTCATTCTCCCAAAATCTTATTCTCTTCTTGACCGTTCTAGGTTACGATTTTTTCTCCCAAATTGGTTCTAGATCATATTTACCTAATGTTGCACTTGGGCCTCAATTTATCACTTTTGATTACTTTTAAAGTAGATCGAGAGACTCAGTCAAGGGCGAGTGAGGCTTGCCCACCTTAAGATTTCAAGAAAAATAAGAAGGCTGGTCTGAAGGTTGAAGGTTGGGTTCTTTCATAATATGTCCTCATTTGCCCACCTTCTGATAATGAAAATAAAAGCATAACCTTAATTGTGGCCACTGTCTACTCACCAATCATGTCCACTACCCACCAAGTGTGATTATTAAGAAAGGAAAAAAGGAAAAAAGAAAAAAGAAAAAAGAAAAAAGAAAAAGGAAAAAAGAAAAAAGAAAAAAGAAAAAAAGAGGTTTTGATATCACTAAAACGAGAGTAGTAAGATAACCAAACTACTAATGCCTTACTTCAAAATACTAAACTACTAATGCTAAAGTCTCCTTAGTCTAAAAATAATGGTTGAAAATTGAGACACTTCACGTTTTTAGCCATGGGTATTACTAGTGCAAAAATCATGGTAGTATGAAGGTCGAGATGAGCCAATTTTATAATAATTATATGCTTGATCACATAATGAAGAATCGGTCAATCACATATTTAAGAAAGCCATATATTAATTTTAATATTGAGATGAGATAATTTTTCGAAACTAAAAAAAAAAAAACTATATATGAAGGGTTTTTGGTTGAATTTTTTATTTCTTTCCTGAGCATAGTTGAAATGAGAATATAGTTGAGCATTTCAAGTCGTATTATTTTGTTTTTCTACTCACCTCTGAGTAAATACTCGTGCTTTTCTAAATGACTATTCATGTGCTTCTGAGTTCTCCTATATTAATTAGTTTCATTTTATTTACTAGGAAGATTTTGAAATTAACTAGTCATGTGAGCCCACCTTATAGACAATCTCTGCCTCTGCCACTGGAAAGACTAATAGGGAAATGGCGATTTGTGGGACGTATATGGAATTTAAATATTTGTTGGGGACCTCTGTGGAAAAAAAACCCAAATAAGATTTAAATAGAGAATAATTCATGGCGCCATTAAAGAATTTGGTTAATGATGTTTGGTTAAGGTAATGTCATGTATTGTTGTTTTCTCAACAATTGGTAACCACCTTAATGTGAGAAGTTGTACTTTCTTGATCAATTAGATTTGCTTAAATTTTTAAATGAGAGACTATTGATACTCCTTATTGATTCAATAAAAAATTGACAACTTGATGGATGATGCTCATCAATTAAAGTTTAGTATTGTAACTCTTCTTAGTTTGAACTTTACAGACTAATTATTTAATCTTATTAGAGGCTTGTTAACACTTTTGTGAACTATGTAGATTGCAACTGCTTGCGCTCTTGCTGCATATAAGCTGCAACGTCCTGTTAGGATGTACCTTAATCGCAAAACTGACATGATAACAGCCGGCGGAAGACATCCTATGAAAATAAAGTATTCAGTTGGTTTCAAATCTGATGGGAAAATCACAGCTTTGCATGTTGATCTATTAATTAATGCAGGCTTCTCTGAAGACATAAGCCCAATTATGCCGCACAATATAATTGGAGCTCTAAAGAAGTACAACTGGGGTGCACTTTCTTTTGATGCTAAGGTATGCAGGACAAATCTTTCCACTAAATCGGCAATGCGGGCCCCTGGCGAGGTACAAGGAGGCTATATTGCTGAAGCGATTATAGAGGAGATAGCCTCTTCCCTCTCAGTTGATGCAAATTTCTTAAGGGAGAAGAACCTTCACACTTACGAGAGCCTAACCTTGTTCTATGAAGGCAGTGCGGGAGAAGCGTCAGAATATTCTTTACCTTTTATTTTGGATAAACTGAGTAAATCTGCTTGCTTAAAGAGACGTGTTGGAGAGATCAAGTACTTCAATAGATGTACACAGTGGAGGAAAAGGGGAATTTCATTGTTGCCTCTTGTTTATCCGGTGATAGTTAGGGCAACACCAGGGAAAGTTTCTGTTCTTAATGATGGCTCTATTGTTGTTGAGGTAGGAGGGATTGAGTTAGGACAGGGGCTTTGGACAAAAGTGAAGCAAATGACAGCTTTTGCTCTTGGGCAGCTGTGGAGTGATGGGACTGAAACCCTTCTTGAGAGAGTGCGGGTAATTCAGGCCGATACTTTAAGTTTGGTTCAAGGAGGATTTACTGCTGGGAGCACGACTTCTGAAGCAAGTTGTGAAGCTGTTCGTCTTGCATGTAATGTTCTTGTTGATAGACTGAAACCTGTGAAAGATAGGTTGGAGGAAGAGAAGGCTTCCGTTGCATGGGATATGGTAGTTGCTGAGGTGAATGCTTGTTTCTAGTACAGTTTGCATTACACTTTTAACCTATACTAGGAAAAACTACTTGCTCTTGCATGGAATTTTCTGCTCTTGATCATCAAAATAGTTATCTGTCCGTTGCAGGCAAGTGGCCAATCTGTGAATCTATCAGCAAGTACTTTATGGGTCCCTGATCTTGGTTCTATGAGCTATCTAAATTATGGTGCTGTTGTAAGTGAGGTAAACCCAACCATTTTGTGATTTTGTGAGTATGGAACATTATAACTTTTATATCTACATCTACAACTTCATATATTTTCACTGCTCATTTACAAGTAATTGGCAGGTGGAAGTAGATCTTCTTACAGGAGCCACCACAATTTTGCAGACTCATCTTATTTATGACTGTGGACAGAGCTTAAACCTTGCTGTGGACTTAGGACAGGTTTTGTACATACTTCCAAATGCATGTTACTTTTCTCAAGTACAAGAACTTAGAACATTGATTGGACAATTTAATCCTCTTCGTGGTCGGGTTTGTGATTATTTAATCTTTGGATATCTTTCAACAGATTGAAGGTGCCTTTGTTCAAGGAGTTGGGTTCTTTATGTTGGAGGAATACTTGACAAATTCAGAAGGCTTAGTGGCTTCCGATGGGACTTGGACATACAAGGTTCCAACTGTTGACACAATTCCGAAGAAGTTCAATGTTGAAATATTAAATAGTGGCCATCATCAAAAGCGTGTTCTCTCCTCCAAAGGTATCACAGTGTTCTTTCTCTATATTTAACCTATCTTCCTGGTCAAGTGCATTTTGTTTTGCATGTTCACCTTTTCAGTATGATTAGGTTTCTTATCCATGCTGCGAAGCAAACATGGCTCAAATTATTGGTTGTTGTATCAGCTGGTCATCTTTTATTGTTCATGTTGAGCAATGGAGACAGTGACATTCATATTTGAGTCAGCAGTAGTCTATACAATGTTTTGTCCTTTCTTTTTTGGAACAATGCCGTAGCCCCACACACCCACACTTTCTCCATAATTGGGGATTTTTGGGTGCAATTTGGGATTCGAACTCCCGACCTCCTGCTGAGGAGCAAAGAAGCATTCCATCCTTGCTTACCAGACCACACTGAGACTTGTATGTTTTGTCCTTTTCCACTATGAGAATAAGGAGGCTAGCGTGTCACATTAGCCAACTCAGTTAGAGATATCCCCAGTAGAAAGGAAGGTGCTTTCCGTTGCTAGTCAGTACCATGGATGAAATGAATAAGTTTTCAGCAATTTCGTCTTTGTTATTGTAAATAATACATTTACAGCCTAGAGCTAAATTCCGTGTATTCGAATTGTCAATTGTAATAAGTTTGTAGTTTATTGTGTACAACTAACCAAACTAAACTTATTGCTCTAAGGGTTGCAATATTCTGCCGAATATGTTTAGGAAATAAGCTAATCATCCCCCACATAGTTAAGAGAATTATATTAGGATTCTACTGTAAAGGAACCAGAATAATGTTAGGAATGTGTCTTCAATACTCGTGGTTCAGATTAGAAGGTAAGAAGAATCACGGAGGTCGAAGCGTCGAAAAGAGTAGAAGAAAACAACAACATCAAGGTGCAGACATAGTTGCGGTCGACTGTCCCAAGTTGCGGTCAACCGCACCCCACGACCGCATACCCGACTGCAGTTGCACTGGGTTTGGTCGAGAGGTGGACGGTCGACCGGTCTTGTTGGACGGTCGACCGACCGCGGCACTGTGTTCGTTTTGGGCCTCAATTTATTAGGTCGTTTCAGTCCAATCTTCAACTCTAAGTTAGATCGTACGGCTCCTATTCAGTTACTTCTTTTCTAAGTTATATCGGACGACTGAGAATCAAGATTAGACTAGGTTTCTTTCTATTCTTCTATATATATTGTAAACTCCTCCTTTATGAGAGTAGAGTACTTCATATATTATTTTTTCCATTTCAAAGAGAGGCTCGAGAGAGAGATAGTTCTTGGTGAGTGAGTTTAATTTCTTGTATTGAGTGAATCAATACTCCTTGTAATCTCTTCTAGTTGAATATCAGATCTCCCTATATTTTCTCCCCGGATTAAGCAAAAGCTAACCGGGATTAGTCATCGTTGTGTTTGTGTTAGATTGGTGGATCTACTTGCTTGCTCAATTGATTTCGTCTCATCTACTTCGACTTCCTCATTGCTCTATTTAGTTCCGTTGCGACAACGGGCGTTGGTTAATGCCGAATCCCAACAACTGGTATCAAAGCTTCTGGTTGCCGAGCCCCTTGGTTAAGATGACAGGCCACAGTATTTTGAAGATCAAGCAGTTCGATGCAAAGATCAATTTCAATCTTTGGAAGACTGACATGTATGATGTCCTTGTTCAAGAACATTTGCAGTTAGCCGTTAAGAAGAAAAAAGAGCCAACTGAGATGAAGGATGACGGTTGGGAAGATATTCGTGAAAGAGCCATAAGTCTGATCCGACTATCCTTGGTGGACGAGGTCAAGTGCAGATTTCTCGAAGAAACTGATGCGACGAGTTTGTGGGAAAAACTCATAGCTAACTACTCTAGTTCGTCGTTATTAGACCTGATGTATTGGAAGAGGAAGTTATTCCGTTTATCTATGAAGGAAGGTACCGATCTCCAAGACCACATTACAAGTTCAATATGATATTATCTGAACTTAAGGCGATCAATGCAGATGTGTGTGAGGAAGATAAGGCTTTCAACCTGATATATTTACTGTCGGTTTCATACGAGCCTTTGATCACTACCATGCTACACGGTAGATCTGCCAAGGAGAGTATTTCGGTAGATGGTGTAATCAAAACATTGAAGGAAAATCAACTTAGGAAGGAGACTCAGAAATCACCGTATATTCCCACAAGTTGTCTAGCAGTGGATGGTTCTTCAGGGGGAAGACAGTGCTTTGCAAAAGGATTCAATCCGTTGCCGATATTGCAAGAGGCCAATGCGTATTAAGAAAGACTGTTAGAAATTACAGAATCAGGAGAGCGCCAAGAATGGGAATTCAGCCGCTGATGTGGTTAGTGCCTTTGATTCAGGTGATTCGTGTCTTCTTGTTTCAAATTCTTTAGAAGTGGATTCTAGTTGGTTTATTGACTCAGGGAGTTCTTCTCATATTTGCTCCGAGGGAGAGTTGTTTTCTACTTATAAGTCTACTATATGGCGTTGTGTGACAACGGGAATTGGGAAATTGGTGAAGTAGTAGGTGAGGGGACAGTTGAGTTGAAGATGTCAGGTCTAAATATGTTCACTTTAAGGGATGTTTTGCATATTCCTCTGCGGAAACAGAATCTGATTTCCTTGGAAACTCTTGATGCACGGGATTGTAGGTACACAGCTCGAGATGGAGTTCTGTCTGTTTTTCACGATCGTCGTAAGGTGATTAGAGGTATGAGAGTGGTTAGGCCAAGCCAAAACAATCTCTACAAGCTTTGGAGAATCCGAAATACTTGCGCAAGTGTTGCTTCTTTTCCGTTATTCCTGCAAGCTCAGCTAGTTTATCGCAACTAGATTCATCGAGACGAGACCACGACGTTCGAATATCGTCGAAAGGTGGAGAAAGCCTAAGGGTAGGTGGAGTTCGTGCGGAGTTTGGCTACTTTGTGAGTACATCTACGGAGGTGTACCCTTGAAGGGGTATACTGGATTCGGTGAGATTGGGTAGAGATTATTTCAACTAGAAGAAGTTATTGTTCTAAGTCCTTTTTTGCAAGTGGAGTTCATTAGAGTTTGGAGATGAATAACACATCATGTGATAGCACTCGTATGCAATCCAAGGTGGAGTTTGTTAGGAATGTGTCTTGAATACTCGTGGTTCACATTAGAAGAATGTAAGATGAAGCACGGAGGTCGAAGCGTCAAAGAGAGCAGAAAAAAACAGCAGCAGCAAGGTGCAGGCATAGTTGCGGTCGACCGCACCCCCGACGCACATCCGACCGTAGTTGCACTAGGTTTGTTCGAGAGGTGGACGGTCGACCGGTCTTGCTGGACGGTCGACCGACCGTGGCGCTGTGTTCGTTTTGGGCCTCGATTTATTAGGTCGTTTCAGTCCAATCTTCAACTCCAAATTAGATCGTACGGCTCCTATTGAGTTATTTCTTTTCCAGGTTATATCGGACGACTGAGAATCAAAGATTAGACTTAAGTTTCTCTCTATTCTTCCATATATATTGTAAACTCTTCCTTTATAAGAATAGAGTACTTCATATATTATTTTCTCCATTGCAAAGAGAGTCTCGAGAGAGAGATAGTTCTTGGTGAGTGAGTTTAATTCCTTGTATTGAGTGAATCAATAACTCCTTGTAATCTCTTCTAGTTGAATATCAGATCTCCCTATATCCCCCCCCGGATTAAGCAAGAGCTAACCGGAATAAGTCATCGTTGTGTTTGTGTTAGATTGGTGGATCTACTTGCTTGCTCAATTGATTCGTCTCATCTACTTCGATTTCCTTATTGCTCTATTTAGTTCCGCTGCAACAACGGGCATTGGTTGACGCCCCAATCCCAACAAATAAGTCCACCTCTACTTAATATTATCCCATTGTTCTAAACCACGGAATTATGTGGTGCATATTGCACTATACGCTGTCATTTCTATCCTGCAAAGCCTAAAATGCGGGACAGGAATATATGGATGCATATTTTTGTATGTTGATGCATAATTGTTGTGTATGCCGTAGGTGGCAATCGGAAAAGAAATGAAATGGGTATGGAAACCAACCCAGTTGTTTTCCTCTAAGGCCGAAACTTACAAGTTATAACCCGTTTCCAGTTTGAAACCTTACCCAATTTTATCCCCTATTCCACTGGGTATATAATGTATATAGGAATAGGATAAAGGTTGGAAACAGGTATGAAATCTAATCCATTTATAAACTTGTATTGCTAATAACCTATTTTCAATCCTGTCTAAAATATCCAACCGCATATGCGATGCAGAATATGAGGTGTGCGGCCGAGAAACACATAATGCCGATACCACCCTTTCCAACATTGTGTTAATCCTTGAAGACCAAAAGAATCGAGCATATGCAGAAGAGTGATATAATTAGATAATTGAAGACGTAGATAAGGTCCTTCTTAAATTTATTATTCTATTCATTTTTCTAATGAAAAATAGAGAAATTACAGTAGCATTAGGATTAGAAGCAATAGCATAGCAAATAGGTCAGGAAATGCTATAACAAGAGATGAATTGCTAATCAGTAGTCAGTCAAAAATCTGATAGTATAACTATCCCGCCATTTCTTTACCATCTCCCGCCATTTCTTTGAATACCACACTTTAAACGGCACAACTTCACTACACATCCCTTTCCAAGGGGGAGGCACCACTATTGACTCTAACTTGCAGGTCCCATACATTATTCCTTCTATAGTGCCTACTGTTTATCATCCTTGTCTAATCCAGTTTATCATTCCTAAACATCTTCCAAACCCTTTTAGCTACAAGCGAATTCAAAATAGACAAATCAGTTATAGTAGACTCAAAATCTTCTCTTCATTCTGTATGTCCCAGAACTAAAATCTACATTTTTTTTTTAAATTTTTTTTTGAGGTCATTTGAGCCAATTGGCTCCTATTTAATTCAGTTAAGAGATTGAAATAGTACGAACTTGCTCAAGTGAAAAAGGGTAAAAACTGAGGCAAACAGAGAAGAATTAATAAACCCGATCAGGCAGGAGGGCTTCCCTGCAACTGATTGAGCCAAAAGGTTTGCAAAAATATGGAATGGAATTGGAGAATACTCATAGACATGCTAGTTCCCGTAATATGCGAGTATTCCAATCTTATTGGTCGAGTACTCACTTTCAAGTCTTAGCTGACAAAACAAAATAATCTTGTTTACTAGGTAAAATTGTATGTATTCAAGATTTGAAAAGTTTTAATGACCTATGAGATAGTCTCATGCAGCTTCTGGAGAGCCGCCACTTCTTCTTGCAGCTTCTGTTCACTGTGCTACGAGAGAAGCTATCAGATCAGCAAGAGCTGAGCTGTTTTCATGGACTGATCGTGAAGGCTCTCCGTTTGACTTCCAGTTGGAAGTCCCTGCAACTATGCCGGTAGTGAAGGAACTCTGCGGACTGGACAATGTGGAGAGATATCTCGAGAGATTTTTTTCCTCCCGAAATTAAAATGAATTGTAGTACTGTGTTATTCTTTGTGGTTGGTGAATGACTAGCACCTTTGCGGGAGGAACTGTTAAAAGGAAAGTTAATGTAATTCCATATGTAGGTTATGCTAACAAATAACTAGTGTCTTAGCAAAAAGAAAAACAATTAATTAGTGTAATGAGAAATAATAATAGCTAAGGAAAATAATTGTAGTACACTTTCATTTATATAGTGTTTCTAAAGGCATTGATGCTGGCTATAATTTTCGTACATTTACGCACTCCCATGTGGCACAATCTTGATTGTGTTCCATGGACCAAAAAGCTGCTTTGGTGCTCTGCGAAGGTATAAGAAGATAACAAGATGATAACAGGAGACACCACAGGTTTGATACCTTATCCAGTGTCTTTGACGTATTTGTTGGGTTTATGTGTGTCAGTCCAAGTGCTCATAGATGTGGAAACCATGAAAGGAGTAGAAGATCAACAAAGGAACAAAAGGGTATATGCTGGCGAGTGGCGAGAAGCAACTCAGCCAAGTTGGATTTGACTTGTTCTCTTTGGTTTCTTCGAGTTAATTTTGGGATATAAATATTGTAAACATTGGTCATGCTTGGTATTGATAGATGCCGTTATTCTTAAAGATTTTGGGTGGCTTTGAGTCAGAAATCTTTGTGATGTTTATACTTTGGGATACTAGTAGAAAGTAATACACCTATGTGATTTCTTGTTTCTCGATTCTTTTGTCGTTGCGCATCCGATCCCAGAAGGTTTTCCCAAACAGGTATTAAACTGTGTGATTTAGTAAGTATGGTGTGTGGCCGTGTGGGTGTTGAGGCATGAAAGTTCAAACTTATCTACGTTGTTAGGAATTTGAATCCTTACCGTAGATGACACCTTATATATTTATTTTAGCTAGTATTCTTGACCTTGCTAAAAAATTTAAAAAATAAATAAATAAATAAATAAATACTGAAGCATTTTAGTCTATCAGTATCAAATTAGAATACGAAATTGGACTGAGAACGACATGTCACTCTAGCATAACACTTTTAAGGAATTTGGACAATTCTCTGTGACAATGATAGAATGAGTTTCTTGAAATATCATTTTCTGGATCTATGGCACACAAACACGCACGCAAATAAAAAACATAAATAGACGGAACCTTTATTTATAACTATTATTCTATTAACACCTTTACACCTATAGCTCTTTAAAGTTTGTATTTCACACCTTTTGAGAAATTGGGTTTGTGGGTCAGAGTTATTTTGTCTTTTATTCTAACAAAAATAAAAGTTCTTTTAAAATATATTCTTTCTTATTTTCTAAATAAATCCAACCGCTTTATTATTGACATGACCAATATACATGTTAATCTTTTATTTATACTCCCTTCATTGCAAAAGTATTATCATAATCAAAGTCTAGTAGTTTGACACAATTGTTAGTGATTATTAAATATTCGTGTAGAATTTTAGAATAACTTATATTTTAGAACGGAGTGAGTAATTACAGCTCGATGATAAAGAGTGAAAGGGGTAAATGCAGGCCTCAGATTTCAACTCACTCTATTATTTAAAAAAACGTATATCTATATAATAAAACACAAAGAAAGCTATCAAGTGGCTCTCCTTAAATAGGGTTAAAATCAATAGTCCAGATCTAATTTCACAAAACATATAATAAAACACAAAGAAAGCTATCAAGTGGCTCTCCTTAAATAGGGTTAAAATCAATAGTCCAGATCTAATTTCACAAAACATATTTTTTTGTCCAAAAGTTTTTCTTCAAAACTCAAATTCAAATCCCCAAAAACAACTCCTTTATTTATTTATTTATTTCTCGCTCTATCTCTCTATTTACTCAGAAATTTATATTTTCAGATTTCAGGTTTGTAAATTTTCAAATTTTTATGCATTTTTTTATTGCTCATGTTACATTGAATATAACAAATATCTCATCAACATTTAAATGTCATCATTTTCCACACTCAAAGTTTTAAAAAGTTGGATTGTACACCCCCATTTATAATTATTTTTTAACATATATAATAATAAAAATATGGACTTTTATTTACAAATAATTATTGGTTTACTATTCAAACTTGAGCTACATAATTGTTGTTTTACTGTTTACAAGACTTTCATATGCTATATCGTTCCGAAGACGTGCCTTAGGCACGTGCCCACGGGCAAATCTAGTATATATATATATATATATATATATATATATATAGGGTAAAAGGGATATGAGCAACTTGCTCATTTAGTAAATGAGCAATTAATTATGTGGCATGCATGTGATACATTGGACAACTCACCCTTTTAAGGATTTTCCAATCACATGTATGCCACATCATCAATTGCTTATTTACAAAATGAGCAAGTTGCTCATACCCCTTTTTCCCATATATATATATATATATATAAAGAAGCTATAGTAGCACAAAATTAAACATGATGAAGTATTCAGTCTACTAGTTAGTCACAGTATCAAATTAGAATGCAAAACTGGGCATGGAAAGATTTTTTTTTTATACTAACAACCAACCTTTGGATCGATTTTTTTTTTTTAGTAACAACCAACCTTTCTATTATGTATCCCACTTTCCCTTTTTCACTGTTGTCCCTCTTTCTCATTTCCTGATTGACCGACTCTTCTTTGACTTTTATTTGGGTTTGATAGCTTCCTCCTTCTCCGTTTTAAGTTTATTTTTTTTAATTATTTTTTTTTTGAAGAAAAGGTGGAGTACGGCTACCCTGTTTCATTAATAAGGGGTTAATAAAACAAACTCAGAGTACTGAACCAAATACAATATCCTATAATCAAAACAAAAATACATGAACTCCACCCCAAACATGGGTGGTGGGACAAAAGACAAACAGAATGGACGCAATATACACACGTCTGAACAAAATACAGCATATCCCACAAACAAACCCTGGGGCGGTGGGGATCAATCAACAGTAGTAGGTCAAGCTAGCAGTCAGTCGATCGTCGGGCCTATCTGGACTTCATCATCATCAAAGTCCTCAACCTGGAAAACGCTCGCAATCCTCCCTCTGGGACCTGCTGCGAAAATACCAGATCAAATTACCAGAAATATTATTACAAGTTTTGCAAAAATAAAGATTATTCCTGTCTAGCCAAAGAACACAGGTCGTTGCGGCGATAGCGATATACCACGCTTCTCTTATAGTTCTTCTTTCATAAGTGAATTTAGGACCTACCCACAGATCCTCGTACACAGTAGGATACTGATTCGTTTCCAGGGCACTGAGTACCTCAACGAGTACCACTTTGCTCAGAGGGCACTGTAGAAAAAGGTGGTATCTAGTCTCTGCGGCAGCCTGGCAGAACCCACAACAAGAATCCACATTCGATTGGCATTTAGTGAGGTTTTTTCTAGTCAAAATCGCATCGTTCAGCACCAGCCATAAGAAAACTTTGATTTTCAAAGGGGCTTTCGTCCTCTATATGACGCCTGACCACATTCGGGCACAGCCCCTAAAGTGAATGCAGTTATACAGGGAGTGCACGATGAACGTGCCGTTCTTTTCCATTCCCCATGATTTCTTGTTTGGACCTTGAGTGCAACTAATTCCAGTGTTGGTGATGTAGGTCTGAAGTTCCTTAAGTCTAAGCTGAGAGTTCGGGTCCAACGATTGTTTAAATGCTGGTTTCCACGCGCCTCTTTTCCCGGTTGCGGCCACCGTGCAGTGAGGTTGAGACGCATGATCATATAGGCCGGGGAACAGAGCTCGAAGTGTGTGATCACCACACCACTTATCCCACCAGAATCTGGTTAGTCTGTCGTTGCCGATAACTGATGTCACCCCGATGATGAAGGGACCGTATGCCTTAGCTATGCCTCTCCAGAACCAGGATACACGAGGGCCTACCCTGAACCCCAAATTTTTCGTACCATTTCCATGCAGATATTCCTAAACAAAATATTGCCACCCTTCTCCATTGGGGTGGAGAATTTTCCACCACCATTTACCCAATAGGGCAAGATTCATATCTCGAAGATCAATAATACCTAGTCCCCTGTGAATCTTTTTCATACATGCTTTCTCCCATCTGATAAGGTGGTAGCCGCCTCTATCTGGGTCTGTCCCTTTCCACAAAAACTGTTTACGAGTCCGGTCAATTCTTTGAATCACCCATCACGGCATTTCAAAGAAGGACAGATAATAGGTTAGCAGATTTAAGAGAACTGCATTAATAAGCGTGACTTTCCCTTCCAATGAAAGGGCTTTACCTTTCCACCCTGCTAGACGACTCGGTCAATGATGGGTAGCCAATCAACCTTCTTGAGTTTCCCGGGTCTTAGTGGCAAACCCCAGGTACTGAATGGGGAAACTCTCGGTGGAACAATTGAGAATCGTGGCATGTTCTAGTGCCTCCTCGGTAGTCATGGCAATGGGGATGAGAGCAATTTTGTGGAAGTTAACCCTGAGGCCAGACCAAGCCTCAAAACTATATAGTACTCCTTTGAAGACGATTGTTTTCCCGAGGTTGCCATTACCAAATAGGAGAGTATCATCTGCATATTAGAGAATTGAGCACCCTTGGCGATTAACTCCCATGGCCACCGGTGCGATCCAACCTGCTGTACTGCAGTTAGCCATCATAGACCGAAGTACATCTGCCACTATGGTGAAGAGAAGGGGGAGCGGATCTCCTTGTCTGAAGCCCCGTTGGTAAGAGAATAGGTGGCCTGCTACCCCATTCACCAAGATTGAAGTTCTGCTACTGGTAAGACATGTGTGGATCCATCTGATCCATCTATCCCCAAATCCTCTTTCAGCCAGCGCTTTCAGAAGACAGTCCCATTCAACCGAATCATAAGCTTTCTCGAAATCTAGCTTCATGAGGCAGCTCTTAGCATTCGGAGTGTGGCATTGGTGGATAGTTTCTTCAGCCATGGCTATACTGTACTGAATACATCGTCCTTGAACCCCGTCTGATCGTGACTAATGAGACCATCCATCACCTTTCCCAGTGTATTAGCAAGCGTCTTGGTAATGATCTTGACAGAGCAGTTAAGGTGATTGATGGGGCGGTAGTCTCCCAACCGCCGGGAATATTCCTTCTTAGGTATCGGCACAACCTCCGTAAAATTAAATCTGCCTAATTTGAGCTTATGATCATAGAAATCAGCGAACAACTTCATCTAATCATCCTTGATTGCCTCCCAGAATGCCTGATAGAAGAGCATCGGGAATCCATCTGGACCTCGGGCTTGTCATTTCCAAGCTGTTGGACTGCCTCCCAAACCTCATTTATCATGAACGGAGCTTCAAGGGATCGCCTCATAAGGTCGGGGTTGCTCGTCGGGTCCTGCCAGAACTCGCGTTGGAGAGGAACTCTCAAGCCTGCTTTTTGACCAAATATGAGCTTGAAATGGGACTGGAATGCCATTCTGATATCCTCGCCACCTTGGATCGTTCTAGTGTCCGAGTGCATCGAGTGAATGAGGTTAGATCTACGCCTGGCACTGGCTACTCGATGGAAGAATATTGTGTTCGTGTCTCCCTCTTTGAGCCACGAAATTCTGGATCGCTGTTGCCATTTGATTTTCTTAAGCCTATAGAGTTGGTCAATTTCCTGTCTGAATTGGAGCAGCCTACTCCACTCTTCCTATAGCAGGTCCCTACTATCTTCAATTTTCTCAAGTTCCACAATACCTTCAAGCAAGGAGTCTTTCGCCCTCCAAATCAGCGCAAATCTGGAGCGGTTCCATTTTCTTAGCATGCCCATAAGTCTTCTAATTTTCTCACACCGTATTGCAGTCGCTTCATTGCCCATGGTTCACCCACGTGTCCCACCTCGAGCACACCGCCACTCCACAGAGCTTCGACACGTAGGCCCCCAACGTGTAAAGGAGACCTTTCGGTTGCTAACAATGGGCCTAATGAGGGGTCCAATTTAGTTCTGGCAAATTCGTTTTTGGGAAAGCCCAATTTATTGTTCAACAAGATGCAACAGCCCAAGTATTCAAGTCCCACAAATATTACTGAAATTGTTAGGGCAGCTAACGTTTCTTCGAGGGTACCCCAGTATGTTCCAGAGAGCCACATTGAGGAGGATGATTGAGATGCAAAACTAAACCTCGAAGATGATTTTATCTATTCTGATAAGGAGTCTTTGGAGTCAGTAGAGTCTGCAGACAAGGCAATGGGCATATCCCCTAATTTTGTCCCATCCACTTTTCCTCCCACACAACCTACTGCCCCTACCCCTGTCCCTGCTTGATGCAACAAGAGTTTTAAAGTACAGAAAGTGGCTAAGAGGGCTATTGAGGAGTCCCTGGATGATTATCTTAAGATTGCGGCGGCTGCTAAATCAGCTAAGACTAGCGACAGAGGTACACGTTTCTTCTTAGCATTTATTTTTAATTTCATGTCTGATACAGAGATTTTTAGTCTAGCCAAAACCTGTGGTCTCGCGGTTGGCGATACCAATGCGTTCCTCCTTAATAAGATTAGGGGGTGGGAGTACGATAGGGCTAACCTTATCTCTAACTCGAATTCCAAGTCGAGTCACGATCCTTTGCCCACAAGAAGTTAATGGAGATTCTATTTTGGAATGTTAGAGGTCTGGACAGGCGGGGTAAGCAGAAAATGGTTAAGGAGGTCTTCGCTAAATCAAAAGCTAACATTGTGGGTCTTCAAGAGACCAAACTTACACATTTATCTAGACTGAGTAGGCTGGGGGGAAATCGAATCTCTGAATGGAGGTTGTGCCCATCTGTTGGGGCAACTGGGGGCATTGCTCTAGGTTTTAACCCCGACATGTTCTGTTGTCTAGACGAGCTCTACGGGCAATTTTCACTGTCGGTCTTGCTCCAGCGTAAAGCCGGCTTGTGGACTCACTCAATTACAACTCTATGGTCCGCTCACTTCTGCTTCTAGGACGGCTTTCTGGACAGAACCGAGAGCAATGCAAGCTCATTGGCCACACCCCTGGGTGGTAGGGGGCGATTTTAGCATTACTAGATTTGCCTCTGAACACAGAGGTAGAGGTTCCACAGATTCGGACAGGGAAGCATTTAATGAGGTTATCACGGATCTGGAACTGGTTGACATTCCCATATCTGATAGGCTGTTCACTTGTTCAAACATGCAATCGTCGCCCATTCTTGCTAAACTAAATAGGATCTTGGCCTCCACTGACTAGGACACCAAATTCCCATTGGCTACGGCCAAATCACTACCTAAACCAACCTCAGATCACATCCCGATTATCTTATCTTCTGGGGAAGTTCAACCCACGAGATCACCAAAGTTTAGCTTCGAGAGAGCATGGTTAGAAATCCAAGGCTTCCATCACATGGTCTACGAGAGCTGGTCGCAGACAGGTAGGGGCCGACGGCTAGGGCAAACCACCCTCTCCAGATCGAAATCTCTCATCGCCCTCTTCTTCCCGATGGACCACGCTGACAACTCCACCAGTGTCGACTCCCTACCCAAGTGCAACCCCCTCCTTTGTGCTGCCGGATCTCCCCTTCATCCTAGTCGATGTCCTGTCGTCGAAGACAACAATGAGTGTACCATCATGTGCCGTTACCTTCATCATGGTTGCCCAGCCACTTGCGTAGCTCCCTGCACCGACATATTCGCCGTCGATCCCGCGTGCAGCCTCTCCTCAAACCGCCGCCACTCTAGGTTTCAGACCTGAAACCCTATCATATCTTCTATTTGGATTTTGGATCCCAACCCTAATCCAAACCATATTGTTTAGATCCTGGTCAGAACCCACCGGTCTTGGCCTCTGCTCCTCGAGCGCAACACCCCTGCACCAAACCTCAACCTAAAGGCAACCTTTCTGCTTCGGGTTCTCCCTCGTCATCGTCGATGTATGTGTTGTTCTGTCCGTCGCTGACCAAGCCCCGAGAGCAGCAGTCTGCTCTATTGCCGCCGCTCATAGGTTTTTCTCTGAACCCTAACTGCCGCCTCTTCTATGTGGAATTCGACCCGACTGGAAACCAACCTAATCCAGTTCAACCCAAGACTGGATTTAACATCTATATAATATTGCACTTCGGATCCTACCTGAATCCAGTCCACCCCGTTGCACCTCGACTCGGTTCTATCGAATCCGGTCAAACAGGACCAGGTCCAACCTCTAGTCAAATCAAACCCGGTCCAACTAAACTTGGTCCAATAGAATCGATCCCGATCCGACCCATAACTACGATGGAGAGGGAGCAGCTGTAGGAGCCAAGGAGCGCATCTCGGAGTAATTCCCTTAGCAGATCTATGACGATGAGAAGATCGAGATAGGTCTGGCCATAGGCTAGAGCCTACCCCGTAGGGTTGTTGGGAGTATCGTGCTACTTTATTTTTTTGTAGTCTTTGCCTTCAATATTACCTATCCTCCTAGGGCTGTTGGATGTTTATTTATGTACTTTTTGTTCCTGCTTGAGCCATATTTTCTTGATTTGTTTTATTATTTTATATTTAATGAAACAAGGTGGTCGTACTCTACTTTTTTTTTTGATTAGGAAAGAAAAAGAAAACCACCAACCTTTCTAGTTATAATTGTATATAACAAAAAAGTTTTAGCCATCTCCTATGCCTTAGATAGCTTTGAACTATTCATAATCTCTAAAAAAGAAATTACACTTCGAACATATTGTGAAGCAATAGTGTTCTTTCACAGTAAGATGAATCTTGATAGTTGATATGGCTAAAAATGGGGGTTAATCGGGACCGTCCAAATCAGGAACGAATCTTGAGACCCGGGGGTAAAGCGGTAATTTCGCCTACAAAAAGGTCCAAAATGGATATTGGGTCTTCTCTCCTAGGACCCAATAACCCACGAATGGATCCACCAACAAGAGGGTGCGGGTTCCAATCCGCTGCACACCCGATCCAGCAAGATACAATCAAGGTCCCTGATCAGATCTTAATCAACGGCCCTGATGTACATCTATCTTTTCACTGGGATTTGGAGATTAAATTCCTTATCTGATTACGGGGAATATACCTTATCAGATTACATTCCTAATCTGTTGACAAGGGAAATATTCCATATCAGATTACGGGGATTACATTCCTAATCTGTTCCCTGAGACGCCTATAAATACCCCCCATCCATCTCCATCAAGAGGTAATCAATCTTTCACCAGTTTTTGCACTCATTCATAGTCTTCCTAGATTACTGACTTGAGCGTCGGAGGGTGCATCGCCGGGAACAACCCCGGTGTCTCGCACTTTTTGCAGGTCTACGGTAGGATCGACGATCGAAGCCCGACGGAACAGGTATACAGGTTTACTATTCAGTTTCCCTAAGAATCCACAAATTTATCTGTTTGCCCCCTACACCAAATTTAGAGGCAACAGATTGGCGCCGCCTGTGGGAAACTAACGAATAGGAACCTCGCCTCTTCCCCGAAAACAGGTCTTCTCCAGCCATGCCGCCTCGGAAGGTCAGATCAAGGGGGTCCAACCGAGGGCCCAACCCTGATCAGCAGCAAGAAGTTCCCAACAATCCTGCTCAACAACAAGGGTAGCTACCCCCTACAGCAGAAGACCCGGTTCACCAGGACCTTCCCCCTCCTAATCAGCAGCCTCCAAAGGGTCCTAACCCTCAGAAACAGCCCCTTCACCAAGAACATGTCTCCATCCGCAACGCCTCCACTGACTCTATGGCCTCCTATCACCCCCGAGCCTCTGGTCGCCACAATACAGCCCCTAACCGCCAGAAAGAGGATGATCTCCGCCGCCATCTGGAAGAAAAACGGGCCCGAGAGGGAACCTCCCGCCAACACCATCCGGGCGATCGGTCTCCGCGCCGCCGATATTACAGGTCTCCCGTCCGCAGAGGAAGGAAGGAGTCTCCTGATCATTACCGAAGAAGGCACTCTCCCGCAGGTTAGCAATAGCCCAGGAACAATGAGGCACCAATCACCCGTGCTGAGTTCCAGCAGTTCCAAGCGACCGTCCTGCAGGCTCTCAACCTCCGTCAAAATCCCAATGAGCCGAAGGTGCCATCCCCTCCTCCAGTCCGAAGCCCTCATCGACGGTCCCCATCTCCTCATCCTGCTCCTAGCAACTCCCGGCGTACCCCAAGTCCTCGTCGCTCCCTAAGTTACCATCGTCGCAGCCCTCGCTCTCCCTCATACGAAGACGAGTCTCGTGGCTCGGCAGATTACCATCGGAGAGATGACACCATGAACCGCCGTCTTCATGAAGTAGAAAGGCGCCTGGGTCAGATAAACCGAGAAGAGGAGCTCAGGGAGAGGACCCTACGTCCTAGCCGACCCCCTTTCTCCCGGACCATAGTGGATGCACCTGTGCCGTTCGGTTTCAAATCTCCCCAATTCGAGACTTACACCGGGGAGACCGATCCAGTTGATCACATCGAAAGCTTTAAGACTTTGATGCTCCTCCATCAAGCCTCCGATGCCCTCCTCTGCAAAACCTTCCCCGCAACTCTCAAGGGACCGGCCCGAGAATGGTACTCTCGCCTCGCCCCCTCTTCAATATTCTCCTTCGAACAGTTCGAAACCCTCTTCGTCACACATTTCGTAAGCAGTCGTAGGGCTGAGAAAACCAGCATCTCCCTATTGCACCTCCACCAAAAGAAGGGGGAGAAGCTGAGAGACTATGTGAAGAGGTTCACAGCTGAAGCCAGGTCTATAGCATCCCTCGACCAGTCGGTCGCTACGGCAGCATTTCAATCTAATGTCCTCAATTCCAACCTCCGCTCCTCCCTCGCCAAGAAACCTCCGCAGAACTTTTCCGACCTCCTCCTTCGCAGTGAAAAGTATATCCGAGCCGAGGAGGCCGAGCAGCGACCAAACTGGGAGGGGTCTTCCTCCGGGTTTAAGAGAAAGGGAACAGAGGAGGAAGGAACCAGGAAGCTACAAAAGGACAATGCCGGCCAGCGCCGGGCTTCCCCCAGGTTCGAAAAGTTTACTCCCCTCACCACTGACGTCTCAACCATTTTGATGGAGGTCGAGAAGGAGGGTATTATTCCCCCCGCTCCAAGGATGAACACTCCCGCCAAAAGAAGAGATAAAGAGAAATGGTGCCGTTATCACCGGGACCATGGGCATGACACCAGCGATTGTCGTGCCCTGAAGAACGAGATTGAAGCCCTTATCCAGAGAGGGCAGCTGACTAGGTTCGTAAGAAAAGACCGAGCCGAACTTCCTCCCCCGCCTCGGGGGGCTAACAAGCATCCGGAAAGAGAAGAGACGCCAGACTTCGAGGAAGAGCGAGTCCTCCACCTCATTCACGGGGGCCCAATGGGGGCTCCTCAAACTCCTCTCGGAAGGCATTTATAAGAGAAGTCAACTCGGTCCGAACCACCCCTCCTCCCAAAGGCCTCGGAGTGCCAGTCACGTTCTCCGACGAAGATCTTGAAGGAGTACGTACTCCGCATTGTGACGCACTCGTCATTAGCCTCCACATGGCGAATTTCAAGGTGGAGAGGATCTTAGTAGACAACGGCAGCTCCATCAACATCCTCTTCCTCTCCGCTTTTAAAGGCCTAAAGCTCTCCAGAGACAGACTCAAGCCCGCCGGTTACACTCTTCATGGATTCACGGGGGTTCCGGTAACTATTGAAGGGGTGATCACCCTCGATGTAACTGCCGGTCAAACTCCTACCACCCGAATAGAGCCAATGGACTTCATGGTGGTGGACGTTCCCGCCGCCTACAACGTCATTTTGGGTCGGTCTGGCCTCGCAGCTCTGGAAGCTGTCCCCTCAGCATACCATCTTAAGATGAAGTTTCCCACCCGGTCCGGGGTCGGGGAGGTAAGGGGCAATCAGGAGCAGGCCCGAAAGTGCTACATGACCTCAACCCTTGGGCCCGTCCTCTCCTTAGAAACTCTGGAAATTCCCCAAGACACTGCAAGACCGACCTCCGAGCCGGTGGATGAACTGGAGGAGGTGCTCTTCTCTGAACAAGAGCCGACCCGCAAGTTCTTCGTAAGCAAGACCCTCCCGTCCGCCCTATACTCAGATATTGTGAAATGCATCCGAACTAATCAAGACCTCTTCGCGTGGTCCGCAGCAGATATGCCCGGTATCTCCGAAGAACTCTTGGTCCACCGCCTAAGCGTCGATCCGGGGTCCAAACCGGTTCAGCAGAAGAGGCGCAAGTTCGCCCCCGAGCGTCAGCTCGCTATCAAAGAAGAGGTAGACAAGTTGTTGAAGGCCCGATTCATACAGGAGGTAAACTACCCTGAGTGGTTGTCAAACGTAGTAATGGTGAAGAAGTCCAATGGGACTTGGAGAATTTGCATTGATTTCACCGACCTCAACAAGGCCTGCCCCAAAGATCCCTTCCCTCTGCCGAGCATTGACACTCTGATTGACGCAACCTCGGGACATGAGCTTCTCAGCTTCATGGATGCTTTCTCGGGTTACAATCAGATAAGAATGTTCCCCTCGGATATCCCGAAGACATCTTTTGTGACCGACCAAGGCCTCTATTGCTACAGAGTCATGCCATTCGGCCTAAAGAACGCAGGGGCGACATACCAACGCCTCGTCAACAAGATTTTTCAGGCCCAGATCGGCCGGAACATGGAAGTGTACGTCGATGATATGCTTGTAAAGAGCATCCGAGGTGTTGATCATGTGGCCGACCTTCAGGAGGCCTTTGACGTCCTAAGAAAGCACAATATGAGACTCAACCCGAACAAATGTGCGTTCGGCGTCTCATCAGGGAAGTTCCTCGGCTTCATGGTTAGCCAACGAGGAATTGAAGCAAATCCGGAGAAGATCAAGGCCATATTGGACATGGCCCCTCCTAAAAATGTTAAAGAAGTTCAAAGATTGACTGGTCGCCTAGCCGCCATAGGGCGCTTTCTGTCGAAGTCCGGGGAAAAGTGCCTCCCGTTCTTCAAAGCCCTCAGGGGGGCTAAAGGATTTGAGTGGGGGCAGCAGCAACAAGACTCATTCGACCAGCTTAAAGCATACCTCGTCAATCCACCTCTTCTCAGCAAACCTATACCTGGCGAACCACTCTACCTCTACCTAGCAGCTTCCGAACAGACGCTTAGTGCGGTCTTAGTCAGAGAAGAAGAAAGGGCCCAGAAGCCCATCTACTACGTCAGCAAAGTACTTCGGGACGCCGAGCTCCGGTACCCGAAGATTGAGAAAATAGCCTATGCCCTGGTAATGGCCGCGAGAAAGCTTCGGCCCTACTTTCAGTCCCATTCGGTGGTCGTTCTTACCGACCAGCCGCTGAAACAAGTTCTTCATAAGCCCGAAGCTTCCGGCCGCCTTATGAAGTGGTCGATCGAGCTGAGCCAACATGATATAACTTATCAGCCTCGGACCGCGATCAAGGCACAGGCATTGGCCGAATTCATAGTGGAGACCACAATCCCTGAGCCCTGCCAAACAGTAAAGGGACCCCCGGTTTGGTCAATTTATGTTGACGGATCTTCTTGCAATGAGGGAAGCGGGGCAGGAGTCATCCTGGCAGGCCCAGATGACTTCATCCTCCAATACTCCCTCCGTATAAATTTCAAAGCTTCGAACAACGAGGCCGAATACGAGGCGCTAATAGCCGGTCTAAGAATGGCCCGAAATGCAGGGGCACAGCGGCTACAGATCTTCAGCGACTCTCAGTTGGTTGTCAACCAGGTCCTCGGTGAGTATGAAGCCCGCGATGATAGAATGGTTAAATACTTGGCTAAAGTCAAGAGCCTCATGGCGCTGTTTGAAGAGGCCCTCATCCAAAGGATCCCCCGAGAAGAAAATGCTCAGGTCGACGCCCTATCCAAATTAGCCTCCTCTTCCCTTCAAGGTCTTGAGCAGACCGTATTGATAGAAGTCCTCTTGAAGCCAAGCATAGAGGACGAAACCCCTGACTCCGTTGAAACTTGCCTGTCCTCCTCGAAGACAACTGGATGAAACCCATTGTCGAATTCTTAAGGGACAGACTCCTCCCTGAAGATCCGAGGGAAGCAAGAAGAATCAGGACCCAAGCCGAGCGTTTTACTTTAATCGAAGGCATCTTATATAAACGCTCCTTCACCCAGGTGGACGGTCGGCCTTACCTAAGGTGCCTTTCCCCCAGGCAAGCCGACTACGCCCTGCAAGAGCTCCACGAGGGCATCGGCGGAGCTCATTCTGGGTCCAGGGCTCTAGCGCGCAAAGTGTTGAACTACGAGTATTACTGGCCCACTCTCCTACGGGACGCCGAACGACACGTTCGGCAATGCAGCTCCTGTCAAAAGTATGCAGACATCCGACGCCTTCCACAAGCACCGCTCACCTCCCTATCAAGTTCGATCCCCTTCGCTATGTGGGGGATGGATTTACTAGGACCGTTTCCACCAGCCCCCGGACAGCTAAAGTTCCTAGTCGTGGCGGTCGACTATTTCTCTAAATGGATAGAAGCCGAGCCCCTGGCTACAATCACCGAGCATAGGGTCGTACAATTCTTCTGGAAAAATGTGATTTGCCGATTCGGCGTTCCCCGAGTCATAGTCACGGATAATGGAACAAAGTTCACTGGGGCCGCCTTCCGAGCTTTATGTGAGGACCTTTCCATACAACACCGATTCTCCTCCGTCTCCCATCCTCAGTCGAATGGCCAGGCCGAGAATGCTAACCGACAGATTCTTTCGGGCATCAAGAAGAGATTAGACAAGTGTTCCAAAGGACTGTGGGTCGATCAGCTGCCAAACGTGCTCTGGAATCACCGCACCACCAAGCGGACCCCAACAGGCGAGAGCCCGTTTAATCTCACCTATGGGTCCGAGGCTCTCATTCCCATAGAAGTTGGGATATCCTCTCCTCGTTTGATGTCCTTTGAAGAAGAGCAGAATTCCAAAGAGCTCAGAGCAAGCCTAGATCTGATAGATGAAATCCGAGAGAGAGCGGCCATACGCCAGCAAGCTTACCGAAGGAGGATCGAGCTAGCGTACAACAAAAGGGTCCGTCCAACGGACCTCAAAGAAGGGGATTTAGTCCTCCGAAAATTGGCCATCTCGTTCCCCGGACAGAAAAGCAAACTGGCCCCGAATTGGGAGGGACCGTACAAAATCTCAAAGGTGATCCGCCCCGGTGCGTACAAGGTAGAAGATCTCGAAGGCAGAGAAATTCCCAGGACTTGGAATGCCGACCATCTTTTGAAATACCAAGAGAAGACAACTACGCTTCTCTAAGTAACTCGAGATGTCGAACCATTCCCTTCCTTTTACTAGTAGTGATTTTTCTTTTTATTTTTTCATTGTAATAAGGCTAGCAACTTTAGAAGCAGCCGATCATTAGATATTAATAAATAAAGTTTTTCATATTTTCACTGCTATTACATCTCTCTACTTTTAACTCTTTAATCTAACAATGGTTCCGGAGTCCAACACTTGGTTCGATTCTACTTCGCAAGTTCGCTCCTAAGCGAACTAGAAGTAGCTCGCCATTCGGAACTGCTCCCACAGCCGTTGAATGGTTCGGAGTCCAACACTTGGTTCGACTCTACTCCGCAAGCTCGCTCCTAAGCGAGCTAGGGGTAATTCGCCATTCGGAAATGCTCCCACAACCTTTAAACTAATCTAACAATGGTTCTGGAGTCCAACACTTGGTTCGATTCTACTTCGCAAGTTCGCTCCTAAGCGAACTAGAAGTAGCTTGCCATTCGGAACTGCTCCCACAGTCGTTGGATGGTTCGGAGTCCAACACTTGGTTCGACTCTACTCCGCAAGCTCGCTCCTAAGCGAGCTAGGGGTAATTCGCCATTCGAAAATGCTCCCACAACCTTTAAACTAATCTAACAATGGTTCCGGAGTCCAACACTTGGTTCGATTCTACTTCGCAGGTTCGCTCCTAAGCGAACTAGAAGTAGCTCGCCATTCGGAACTGCTCCCACAGCCGTTGAATGGTTCGGAGTCCAACACTTGGTTCGACTCTACTCCGCAAGCTCGCTTCTGAGCGAGCTAGGGGTAATTCGCCATTCGGTAATGCTCCCACAACCTTTAAACTAATCTAACAATGATTCCGGAGTCCAACACTTGGTTCGATTCTACTTCGCAAGTTCGCTCCGAAGCGAACTAGAAGTAGCTCGCCATTTGGAACTGCTCCCACGGCCGTTGAATGGTTCGGAGTCCAACACTTGGTTCGATTCTACTCCGCAAACTCGCTCCTAAGCGAGCTAGGGGTAGTTCGCCACTCGGAAATGCTCCCACAACCTTTAAACTAATCAAACAAGGGCGCCGAAGTCCGACACTTGGCTCGATGCTACTTCGCAAGTTCGCTCGTAAACGAACTGGAAGAAGCTCGACATTCGGGACCGCTCCCACTTTAGAAGCCTCGGCACAGCAGACAACAGTCGCAAGAGTAAAACACATGAGTTTGGCAACAACACTTTTATTGATGAAACAGATGCGGTACAAAGACAAACACAGCAGGATTACAACTCGTCAAAGAAAAAGTTACAGCTGGCGATGAGGCGCCGAAGGTGGGTGACCTCGATGCTTTTATCCACCGTCGCTCTCTTGAGCGCTTCGACCTCGGTGGTCAACTGTACCCGTTCGGTCATCAACTTGGCCACCTCGGCCGTCAGCCCCTCGCCCTCACTCCGAAGCTTCGCCTCTACGGACTGAAGATGTTGTATCTCGGAAAGCAAATCGTCTCTCTCCGCTGTTATTTTGGACAAGTTATGACGGATGCACTGAACCTGAATCTCATTACTGAAATCAGTTGGCGAATATTCACCTTCGGGGATAAGCTCGGCGATCCTGCTTTCCAAACGGCGAATCTCGATATCTCGCCGGCCGAGGACGAGCTGGAGATGGGTCCTCTCGCTTTCAGCTCGGCGCAATCCGAGCTCGACCTCGTAAAGTCTCTCTCGGCACCTCCCCAGACACAGCCTCGTCGCCCCTAGGCCGACCTCGGCTCGAGTTTCCTCATCCGAGCGCAAAGGCTCGACATCTTGGGCGATCACCATAAGCTGCAAAGAGATCGGAGTAGTCAGCAAAAACGTCGAACACTGCCGAAGCACCACACTTGGAAAAATTTTCTTTTCTAAAAACAAGAAGGGAATGTTCAGCAAAAGAGGGGGCAAAAGACAAAAACTTCCGAACATCGACACTTGCAAAAACTTTCTTTTCATTAATGTCAAAAAGTAGCGGTGGCCAGTCCGCTATTAGGCATTACAGAGTTCGAAAAGAAAAACAAAAAACAAAAACAAGAAAACGAAAGGCGGAGTCAAGGCTCGACCTCTTTCCCCGGGCGTCGAGGTGGGGTAGGGGTTGACTTCGCCGAAGGAGACGCCGCCGCCAGCGGGGTAATCGCGGTGCTGGGGACCTCATCAGTAACCCCGGCCCCAGCGCCGGCTTCGTCGTCGCCCTCCTCCTCTTCTTCCCCTTCGGACTCGGGGTCGAAACCCTCGACGTGTCCGGGGAATAGCCGCCATCCCGAGACATCCACCCCGGGGTACGCCTCCGACACCCGCGTGAGGGCGGCAACGAAGGCCTTCGCCATATTCTGCGTGAGGAACCCTTGGGCCTTCTCCAAGGTCGCGTCCTCCGCCGCCTTCACGGCTGCCGCCTGCGCCGCCTCGACCTCGGCCAACTGCTTGGCCGACCCCTCCTTCTGCCGAAGGAGCTCGCCCTCCAGCCTCTTCACCTCGGCCTCGAGGTACTGGACCCTCGCCGACCTGCCCTCGTGCTCGACACGGAGCTTGTCAAGCTCGTTCGACATCCGAGCTTTTTCGTTCCGAGCTTGGTCGGACTCCTGCTTCAGCTCTTTCTCTAGAGCTGTCAGCCTCTCGGTGAGGTGGCCGAAGTGGACGATGATCTGCAGCAAAGAAGAGCTAAAAGAGTTAGAAAAATTTTTTTGATTCAAGAAATACAACAGACGAGGAGAAGCTTACCGATACCGCTGAACGAGCAATCTCGATCACGTCGTCGCCCTCTCTCCCCGCCTCCATGGTGGCTCGGTCCTTCGGGGTGGCGAGATGCTTGATGGCCTGCATGCTCGCCAATGAGTTCCCGAGGAACCCATCATGCCTTCGGACTTGCCAGTCTGGGATGTAAATCCGCTTGTGCTCCTCTGTCAGGAGCTCCTCGCCTGCCACAGTCAGCGGCGGCGTCAGCATGGCGAGGACGGCAGCAATGGGGAACTCCCCCACAGGTGCGGGAGCCGAAGTCCCCGCCACGGTGACGATCGGGTCGTCAAGGATCTCCACCCCCTCGACAGGGCCCGCGATTCTCGGAGCCTTCGAGGTCGAGGGCAGCTTGGATGCTACCCTCTTGTGCTTCTTCGGCGCCTTACTCGCAAGCCCTGCCCTGAGCGCCAAGACCGCGTCGTAGTCCATGGATTCTGCATCAAAAGCAAAAAATTGATTAGCACGTAGAAAACAACAAGGCAATGAGTACGGAAAAAGAAAAAACTTGACGAGAGCCGCGTACTGGGATCTACGCGGCAGAGCCCTCCCTTGTAGAGGACGTCCTCCGTCGGCTCCCTCCAATCGTACTTCGGCCGGTCAAGGAGGATCCGGACCGCCTCTTCTTCTTCTGCTGAGAGCTTCGGCATCGCCTTCGCCCTCTTCGGCACCCCCTCTACCCAAGCGGAAGGGATCGGCCATGCCTCTCGACTCCGCACGACCAACCACTTCTCTCGCCAGTTCTTAATGGAGTTGGGGCATATGACGAGCCTGCCGCCGTGCCTCGGAGTCAAGTAATACCGGTACTCCGACTTGTTCCCTTGATGGAGCCGGTATAACGTCCGAAGCACGTTCAGCTGCGGCTCGATCCCTGTGGCCTGGCAGTGGAGAACGAACCCATTAATCACTCGCCACGCGTTCGGTATGAGTTGGATGGGGCTGACCCCGAACCAACTCACCACGGTAATCGCAAACGCGTGGAGAGGTAGCCGAGCACCGGCGATAAAGGCGTCGACCGGCCAGCAACACATCGTCACTGGCAGCGGTGAGTTCGCCCTAACTCCGGGACCCGGCAACATGATTTCATACTCCTCCGGGATGAAGAAAGAATCCCGGATCACTGCCAGATCCTCCTCACGCAGGATCGACGCCGCATCGTCCGCCTCCGTCGTCTCCCTCGCGGCGTTTTCCTCGAAGGACCTCTCCTTCCCATGAACAATCCGCTCGGCCTGATCCTCCGGGAGCTGCCTAACTCTGTGGAGCCCCGTCAACGGCCCTGGCAGTTGTCCGAACTCCCCCATCCTCTTCGGATCCACAACGATCGAATCCTTGCCGAACACCTTGCCTTTGGTCGGGGTCAGAGTCGAGTCCTCGACGTCTTCAAGGGAGGGCTCGGACCAAGAGACTTCGTCGGAGACAGAAGCTATAGACATAATTGATGATAAATTACCTTAAGAGAGACAGCTGCCGGAAAACTTCGCCTGAACCAAACGCCGGCGCCGGAAAAACTTGCCTGAGCACAAGAAACCGTCTGAGCAAAAGAGAGGAGAAATGAGAAATGAGAGAGGGGGGGAGGATTTATAGAGAGGGGCACACCAAACGAGGATAATGGGCTCGTACGACCGGCCCATCTAAACCAAATGACGGAGTGATCCCAATCGTCGCCTCGCTAACCACAACAAATCATGAGTAGAATTTAATGCGCGTCCCGTCTGATGGAAGCCCAGAGGTCACTGCAATTAATGAACGTCCCATTTGTCAGAATTGTCAGAGTTGTCAGAGCTGTCAGAGCCACCAGAAGTTCAAATGGCACACAGGAAAAACAAACCCCTAAAAACGACAAGTCTAGAAGTTCGGCACTCACTGCCGAGCGTTCGTGACACCGACCTTGTTACGGGGTAAAAATCAAGTTCGGCACTCACTGCCGAGCGTTCGTGACACCGACCTTGTTACGGGGTAAAAATCAAGTTCGGCACTCACTGCCGAGCATTCGTGACACCGACCTTGTTATGGGGTAAAAATCAAGTTCGGCACTCACTGCCGAGCGTTCGTGACACCGACCTTGTTACGGGGTAAAAATCAAGTTCGGCACTCACTGCCGAGCATTCGTGACACCGACCTTGTTACGGGGTAAAAATCAAGTTCGGCACTCACTGCCGAGCGTTCGTGACACCGACCTTGTTACGGGGTAAAAATCAAGTTCGGCACTCACTGCCGAGCGTTCGTGACACCGACCTTGTTATAAGGTAAAAAACAAGTGCGGCACTCACTGCCGAGCGTTCATGACACCGACCTTGTTACGGGGTAAAAATCAAGTTCGGCACTCACTGCCGAGCGTTCGTGACACCGACCTTGTTACGGGGTAAAAATCAAGTCCGGCACTCACTGCTGAGCGTTCGTGACACCGACCTTGTTACGGGGTAAAAATCAAGTTCGGCACTCACTGCCGAGCGTTCGTGACACCGACCTTGTTACGGGGTAAAAATCAAGTTCGGCACTCACTGCCGAGCGTTCGTGACACCGATCTTGTTACGGGGTAAAAATCAAGTTCGGCACTCACTGCCGAGCGTTCGTGACACCGACCTTGTTACGGGGTAAAAATCAATTTCGGCACTCACTGCCGAGCGTTCGTGACACCGACCTTGTTATAAGGTAAAAAACAAGTTCGGCAGATCGCCAGACTCACTCCTAGCGCTCGCAGCTATGCCGAACTCGCTTTCCTCTCTGGAAAATCCTGCCGAACTGCATGTGGGCCTCGGCCCCCTAGTCAGCGAGCCCTAGGGGGAGTCTAAGGCGTGATCCAAATGTCTAAGACCCCCAAAACAATGAATTGACGCTTCGCGAAGGTAAAAGAGGATATCCCTGCAAGAATACCACATGACCATCAGAGCTCATGAGCGACTCGGAGCTCAATCCACTTGGCAAATCACCTCACTACCCCTTCAAGATTGAAAACCCTCTATTTGAACCTCGATACAACTCCGCTAGCCATTAAAACAGTCAAACTACTCCTCAAAGGCCGATTAAATTTAGCCTTTAGGAGTGGGGGGCTCGTGATATGGCTAAAAATGGGGGTTAATCGGGACCGTCCAAATCAGGAACGAATCTTGAGACCCGGGGGTAAAGCGGTAATTTCGCCTACAAAAAGGTCCAAAATGGATATTGGGTCTTCTCTCCTAGGACCCAATAACCCACGAATGAATCCACCAACAAGAGGGTGCGGGTTCCAATCCGCTGCACACCCGATCCAGCAAGATACAATCAAGGTCCCTGATTAGATCTTAATCAACGGCCCTGATGTACATCTATCTTTTCACTGGGATTTGGGGATTAAATTCCTTATCTGATTACGGGGAATATACCTTATCAGATTACATTCCTAATCTGTTGACAAGGGGAATATTCCATATCAGATTACGGGGATTACATTCCTAATCTGTTCCCTGAGACGCCTTATAAATACCCCCCATCCATCTCCATCAAGAGGTAATCAATCTTTCACCAGTTTTTGCGCTCATTCATAGTCTTCCTAGATTACTGACTTGAGCGTCGGAGGGTGCGTCGCCGGGAACAACCACGGTGTCTCGCACTTTTTGCAGGTCTACGGCAGGATCGACGATTGAAGCCCGACGGAACAGGTATACAGGTTTACTATTCAGTTTCCCTAAGAATCCACAAATTCATCTGTTTGCCCCCACACCAAATTTAGCGGCAACAATAGTAAAGTTCACGAAGACGATAATTAAATTTTCTTGATCGTTGTTTGCACTAGGTACCCATATTAATTTTGCACATATTAAAGGAACAACTAATACTCTTCCTGACACTCTTAGTCGCCTCTTACATCAGAATGCTCTCGAAAGCGTGGTGGACCTTGTACACTTTCCTGGTCCCGACTTAATCTTTTTAATGGAAACATGTTCCATTGAAACATTTGTAACTATCCTAAATCAGATTAAAGGTAAAATATTCTTTATGATTTATTAGAACATTTTTGGGGTAGATGAAAACCAAGTTAGAGATATGTTAATTAGCAGGAGAACAGTACACTTATTCTCATACTGGTTTAGAAAAGAAAATGTTAATCCAATACATTATTTAGTGTTTAGATAAATATTCAATTTATTGGTAGTGGTTAGATATATACACAAATTTGTGACTGGTTTTAGACAAATGCAAAATTAAGGGTGACAAAATCACAGTATTAAATTTTGCAAGTGATGTCTTCACAAAAATTCTAAATATATTTAAAAAACTACCATCGAGAGATTTATGAAATTTGGTCGAATTGCTTCTACTGGCATGTATATTTTTAATAAATCAGTGAGCTTTATTAAACCAAGAATGTGCACAACATAGGAAATGTAATCTAGCTACTAAATTTTTAATTTTTTTCCCAAATTGTCCCACTTTTTGAAAGTTTTTTCCAAACCGTCCAAGTTTTTTTTTAATTCCCAAACAATCCCACCCGGTCTTTGAAACACCGAGTTTAGTTAAAACTAACTCGGTTTTTCAAAGATCGAGTGTTAGTCTTGGATTTTTCGAAGTCTAACACTCGGTCTTTCAAAGACCGAGTTAGTTTTAACTAAACTCGGTCTTTCAAAGACCGATCGAATCATTTTGGTAAATACTTTCGAAAGTGGGTCAGTTTGGTAAATACTTTCAAAAAGTGGGTCATTTTGGTAACAAGTTCCAGATGTTGAAGGGGGTTGATTTCGAGCTTCATGTTCAGGAGCCTTACCTCTCGTAGCTTAGAGGTAAATTAGCGATGTTTCTTTCAATTTTGTTGTTGATTGTGTATGATGTGGGTGGTTTTGTTTGTAGATGGAGAGAAGACGGTTAAAGGAAGGTGTGCCACAAGCAACTATAATCGGTGAGATTGTAATATTTTTTTCAGCATTGTTTACGGCAGTTTTTCGGTTGGTTGTTAGTGTTATTCAAAATTGAACTTGGGAAAGAATTAGGGATTTCATTATTAACACTTATACTTTATACTTGGATGGTTGTTTGTAGTGAAAAAAAAAAGTTTTTGTATAGGTAATATATTTTACAAAGGCTTTAGTTAGGATAATTATGATATGAATTACATAAGTGACAAAATCTCTAAACTATCCGAGGAATCTTTAGAAGGATGTAGACAATGTAATATTTCAAAGCTATATTATCTATCTATGTAATTTAATTTACTAAAATGCGCATGCTTTTGTTTTTCTTTCTCTTTTCTTTTTCTTAAAGCTTATAAATAGTTTAGATATATTTAATAAAGTACTTATTCGATAATTAGTTTGTAGGTTTAATGTGATAATGTTGCGTACGGTAAACAACCAAACAACTACTGGACCCTCAAATCTATTGATGTTATAATGCTAGAGATTATTATTATTATTTTCCTTGTCAAGGATAAATTTGATGGACAATATCTATTCAGAATCTCTTAAAACTCGTTACTCTTGTAGAAATATAGATATAGAAGGGGCTATACTAGCATGGATTTTCACATTGGTTAGAAAACTATAGTAAACGTCTTGTTATATGTGTTACTTTCATGAAATATCCCCTTTCTTTTAGGGATCTTACCATTTTGCACTTTTCTGTTTCATAAGTTTTTATATGAAGTTTTATGAATATTATCATCTGTTATCACATGCGATCACATGCACACAAGTTCACCATACTGCTGCACATGGTTTTCTATGTCCGGCCTGAACCAACCTTCACTCCAAGTGAGAATGAGAAAGAAAAGATTGGCTATTGCAGTACACCTCATGGCCTTTAATTTTTCCATCTGAGCCATACTTCATTTTCACTCTAATTGAATCCACTGTTACCGTGTTATCTCACCTTCTCATCTGAGAGGAGTTTTAAATAACCTGGTCATGGTATGCGTGGGTTTTTATAATATAAACTCTTCTGAATTTTCCTTAAACTGAAAATTCTAAATTATATAGGATAGAAGATCTTGAAATATTGGATTCTTATATGCTAACTGAACTTAAGAAATTGAATATATTTATTTTGGAGCAAGTATTCTTAATTATCTTACAAAATACACAGGATTACTAATGATGTAAAGTTTTAGTTCATATTTTTCTATGAAGAACATTGAATGCAATTATATCATTAAATTGGCTTCTGCATGGTGTATTGTCACATAACTTACGGCTTTTCCTGGTTGAACTTGTTACCAAAATGACCCACTTTTTGAAAGTATTTACCAAACCGACCAACTTTGGAAAGTATTTATCAAAACAACCCACTCGGTCTTTGAAAGACCGAGTTTAGTTAAAAATAACTCGGTCTTTGAAAAACCGAGTGTTAGACTTCGAAAAATCCAAGACTAACACTCGGTCTTTGAAAAACCGAGTTAGTTTTAACTAAACTCGGTCTTTCAAAGACCGAGTTGGATTGTTCGGGAATTAAAAAAAACTAGGGTGGTTTGGGAAAAACTTTCAAAAAGTGGGACAGTTTGGAAAAAAATTCCTAAATTTTCAGTGAGTGGGGATAAAGGTTGTCGTCAATGGAATGAAGTGCACTTTCCGCGCATGAGATAGTTTAAAAAGATGACGTTTTTGGAGCCTTGTTCAGATTCAGTTAAGCTTTGTCAAAGCTAGTTGCTCTCATGTTTCTCAGTTTTATAAATTAGTAGAGCTAACATTGACGAGACGCATATTGTCGTGTAAATTACGTAAATAATATGTGAATCATGTACAAATGAAAGATACTAAGATAAGATTGTACTTACTACGCTGGAGAGTTTCTATTATCCTTACTAGTAACTGCAAGTGCGATGCACGCTTTAATTAATAATTTTTATATTGTAAATAATAAGATATTCCTTTACTCATTATATACTTTTTATAAATTACTCTTAGTGTTACAAACTTTTATTTTATATGAGTGACATTTTTGTAAATAATTATGTCGTAAATAAATTTGAACTTTGAGGGTATTATGGTAACTAACAATAGTTGAGTAAATGAATGGTTAATATATCTCCCACTTAAAAATGAATGGTTGATATTAGATGGTTGGATGAATGTCTACAAATTACAGGTTGTCTATAAATGACAAGCCTAACTCTCCCATTATAATATTAGAGATCATCTTAATTGTTGCAACTCTATAGTTTTTAAAAGTGAATCCTACTATCTATACAATATATTTCACTTTTGGTTCAAAAATTGTCATGCCCCGCTTCCCAAAAGAAAATACGGAATACAGATATGTGACTAAGTCCAGCGAATAATTTTTATTATCCATAAAGCTGTCAGGATCTTTACAACATTTCACAGGAATAATCAGAGTAGGAAGCAAGAGAGGTCAACCACGCATGCATAAACGAATCAATATACCAACAGGAATTTACTTGAAACAAAATTGAATAATCTAAAATAAACCAGATCTGAACAAGTTAATAATTCTGGGTCACAATGACTAATACAAATAATCCGAGTAATAGATACATTTGTTCAAATAAAAAACAGGAAAAACTCTAACATCTAGAATTTCATATCACCTACTCCATCGGGCAGATGATCACCACAATCTGCAATTTAATAAATTGCAGGAAGAGAAAAAGAAAACAAAACGTCCATCAATGCAAGTTACGGGCCGCCTGTAGTGCAGGCACAAGTACAGGGAAAAAAATAAACAAATATAGAGTAATAGCGAAAACAAACATAGCATGGAGTAGATATGACAGAGTAAAACAGAATGTCTAACATAAATAAGAAAACAGAATCAAGTAACATGGTATGCTAACAGGTACAGGTGATATGTAGCGGATGTCAAGTGTTAGATGGTATGCAAACAGACATACAGATAACAGATGTCAAGTATCATACAAACAGGTAGACAGATAACAGATGTCAAGTTATGTCAAATCTTGTATTTATTTCTATCTAGGTAGCACTTCATGCGTCCCAGGTTTTTACCACATGGTTGCAACATTCAAACAAATTACGTTTAGATTTCGTAGTGGACTGTATAGGGCCGAGTACTCAGGTATCAGACAGACAAATAGCAGATACGGATCTAGACAGATAGATAGAACCTACGGGTTCTCTTCTGAGTACACCTTCCTATAGGAAAGTGTGCAGTCAGGTAATCAGATAACAGAATCATGTATCATGTAGTCATAAACACGTAACAGATAACAGGTAATCATGTGGGAAACATGGGCCCCCTTCCAAGTATACATTTCTATATTATCCACTGCTAGATATTTTCCTTAACTCCGGCTTGGTTATTTTATTATTATTATCAGACAGGCATGTATGTGTCACAAAACAGAGTAAGAATAACATAGTATAAACAGATAACAGGTTCAGACTGTAAGATAAACATGTACAGGTGATGACAACACATAAAGAGAGAGAACAACGAAAATTCTAGTTCAGGACAGCAAGACAGTACTGCACTAAATCTGGAATTTCCGTTGCCACAAAAATGCAAATCTGGATCCATCAGAAAATCTGGAAAATAGACTCTCGTCCGAATCCAGCAAATATATATGTCATATGGTATTTCAGAAAAAAAAAAAAGTCTCAAAACAGATTTGTATCCAGAAAATATGTTCAGCCAGAAATCAGAAGTTTGTATTCATAAATAAGAAAACGGCATAAAAACTTACTGATTAAATCCAAGAAAAATCTGGGGTATTCCTTAGTATGTTTAGTAATAGAAAATAAAGTTTCATAATTTTCCAACATAGATAGAATAGTCAAGTCAAATCAAGAAGCAGCAAGATACAGAAATTTTGTAAATCTGGAATCATAAACACAGCAGTACTAAAACAAAAATAGATTATAAAATATAAACCGAAATCCAGATCCGTAAAATGGGTGATAAAATAGATACAGTAGGCTACAATTCATATTCACAAAGTTTTTATAAACAGTAAATAGAATCCGGTCGAAATTGTGTTTCTTTACTGAACAGTGTGAAAATTCTGCATGTATAATAGTTGTTTGCAAGCATAGAATAGTTCATAAAAGTCATCAATTAAATCCACAAAAATTAGGAGTTAATCCCAATCAAGTCTAGTTCTACTCAGCAAAATATTGGATCAAAATATTATCTTTAGCATTAGTATAAAAATAATTTATCATCCAGAATTCATATAAAACAGAATCTGGAATTTTTCTACACATCTATAGTAAAATAGTCATAACTTGTAGCTCATAAATCGAAACTGAGATCTGTCAGAAAATATAGAAAGTAGACAGAATTCTCTATAATTCATATTTACAAATAATTTTCTTATACTGACCTTAATAGGGTCCAAAATACCGAACAAAAATGGGGTAACAACAAATACAGAAATATTCTTCATGCACAAAATTCACTAGATTATATAAAACTCATCCAAACTATAACAAACGTGAAATATGGTGTACTAGATGTCTAAGCAACATGGTATAGGGTATCTAACAGATCGACACAGGATATACTACTAGTATCACACAAGCATGCAAGATTCACACCTCATATGGTGGTTCACAACAAACATACAGATATGCAACAGGGATAAATTAGATCTAAGTTAAATTTCATGTCGTGTGTGCACTAGAAACGACTACAGATGGATCAACACAATAGAGATAAGATATAACAGGGGTTTTGCACAAGAATTGTCTATAGAACAAACCTACACTACCGGCGGTATTTAGTACTTGTATTACATAACAAAAAGAATACAAGTTACTTGCCTTATAGTCGACGACGAAAATGATGCAAGAACAAGAATAACGGGAACGGATTCCCGAGCACGAACTCAACGAACAACGAACAACGAACCACAAACCAATAACAAACACACAATCACAACGAGATCCAACACATGCACACAAGAGAGCAAGAGGGAGAGAGAGATGGCAACGGCAGTGGGTTGGGAGACCGGGGTGCACTTCGTCGAGGGAGGGCGACGGCGCATGGGGGTACGGTGCTGCGGTTGCTATTGGCTTCGGAAGAGGAGAAGGGGGCGTCGGCCTGGTGCTGGCTGCAGTGGGTTGCAGAGGCATCGCGGCTGCAAGGCAACAGAGGCACAGGGCGACGCATCGAGATGGAGGGTGCGTCGGGGTGCAAGTGCAGCAGGCGGGGGACCGGGGCAGAAGGCAAGGAGCGGGACAAGCACAGGGTGAGGGGATGGAGGTGCGACAGGAGGGAAGCGCCGGGAGGGGGTTTGGAAGGAGGTCGGGATAGGGTTTAGGAGGTGCAGGGGATGAATAGCGGCTATTAGGGTTTGATGAAGTTAGGGGGTAATACACATTGAGATATATATATATATATATATATATATATATATATATATATATATATATATATATATATATATATATATATATATATATATATTTGGGTTAGGGTTTTAGGTGAATGGCTAACGGGTAGGTGAATAGGAGTAGTGGATCCAAAAAGAAATTAAAATGGGTTATAGGGTTTTGAATATGATTAATTTAGAAGATCCACAAGGAATTATAGGGTGATCCAATAATGAGATGGCCCACAAAAATTAATAAATAAAATAAGGCAAGAACAATTTAAATAATGAGGATCAAAGAAATACAAACTTGATTAACAGAGATGAAACAATATGAGGCAATTGAATCAAGAAGATCAAATAAAAGCAAAAATCAAATAGATGGATATATTGAAAAAAAGAAGATCCAATACATGGTCCAAAAAGAGATACAATGAGAATAAATACACAAAAAAAAAGAATACACCAAAAAATACATATAATGAAAAAAGGGGTTACATTTTTTTTTCGTTTTAAACAAAAATAAGAACAAATGTAGGAGGCAACCCTCAACTCTTTCTGTGTCTAAATTTTAAACTAGAATTATATCTCTTAATCAAATCTAAAATGGGTTTTTTCACATGGGTCACTAACAAATGTTTCAATTCCATATACGTCACTCACAAATAGCTAATTCCATATAACTCACTTACAATATGAAACCATTAATTCCCAAATAATTACTTTTGTTACAAATATCTAATTCTGTATAACTCACTCAAAAGTACTTTTTTGGAGTTGTCTCCAAATTGTGAGTAAGTTATATGAAATTAGCTATTTGTGAGTGAGGTATATAGATTTGAAACATTTGTTAGTGACCTATGTGGGAAACCCCATCTAAAATATCGTGCAATATTATATAGATGTTATTAGATAATAATTTTTTTAATAGTTTATTATCGATGAGGGAGATGGAAATTATATTGTTTTTGAATTTGAATATGGTTGTAGATAATTTGGTGATTGAGAATCTAACATTATTGATTTTCCTTTTTGTTTATTATTAGAATTTTCATTTATGCTACAATCTATGTATTGGCTTAATATATTTTATTTTGTTAATTAATGTCTTTTTTTAATATTTCTATTAATATTTTCAAGTTTGTAAATGTCTATATTTTCCTAAGCTGCAAATCGAGAAAAGTTTAACTAATATTTCTAAATTTGTGAGTTATAATATTTTGAATTTGATTTTTAGTATTTTCAAGTTTGTTAATCGTTAATGTTTTTCCTTATAGATGAGAAGGAATATCTTTTTTTAATTTAACTTATTAATATTTCAAAATTTTCTACTTAATTATAATTTTGATCATCATAAATGAATGGTTGAGATTCTATATTGACAGACTGAAAGATTAAATTTTAACAATTTAATCATCTAAACTCATGCTTTTTAGATTAGTATAGATATACAGAGCTATGATCATGTACGAACTCCTTTGTGAGAACTATGTAAGAACTTTTTTTTGGATATAAATTGAAATATTCAAATTGTTCATTTTCATCTACATATTTAAATTAGTCTATGGATGAGAGATTAACTCATCTGAAATTTGTTTGTCCATGTATTAAAATGTTACAAATTGTATGGTTGAATATTCTTAGTTTTTATAAGGACAAGATGAATGAAAAAATAAATTTTAAATGATTTGACTTTACATACTAATTTACATGTGATGGCTACGTAAGGAATTATCACGAAGCTTACCGTGAGAACTAATTCTCACTGGATCGCCTCATATATATATATATATATATATATATATATATAGAGAGAGAGAGAGAGAGAGAGAGAGAGAGAGAGAGCTGATCAGGTGGGAACTGGTTCGTACCCTCTAATGTGTGAACTTG
The DNA here is from genome assembly GCA_017893485.1 of Hemerocallis citrina. Lineage (NCBI taxonomy): Eukaryota > Viridiplantae > Streptophyta > Magnoliopsida > Asparagales > Asphodelaceae > Hemerocallis > Hemerocallis citrina. Next base: position 39,372,240 of record CM030365.1, read on the forward strand.
TCCACTACCTGTTCAATCTCTCGATCAAGATCCGACGGTGGAGAGTAGGTTTGGGGTTATGAAGGGCATTTTAGTTATTTCCCCTCATAACTCCCCATTCCTCTCTGGTCTCTCTCAATCTTCTCATTCCAAACCTCAAACCTGATATGAGTGAAATCCCCAATTCGAAATCCCCTCGAAACCCTAGCTCGAAATCCTACATCTCCCCCGATGCCCCTCTCAGCTATCAAAGCCCCCGATACCCCCAGCTCCCCTTCCCCTAGCTCGAAATCCCTAAATCCTTCTCACTACAACTCGCAACTACCTCCTCACGTCAAAACCCTAGCTCCACCTCAGCCCTCCCCCGACGCCCCTCTCCGCCGTTGAAGCCCCCAATGCTCCTCTTTAGAGTCGAAGCCACCGACACCCCTGACTCCCCCCCTACCCCCTTTCAGCAACTCGAAATCTCGCCACTCCCTCTTCACCTCAAAATCGTAGCTCCACCTGACCCGACGACTACCTAAGTCTCAGGCTCGAATTTGGGTTATTCAAATAGCAGGTAATTTAGGGTTTTTTAATCTGAAATTTTGTTGTGTATTATGTGAATTGTAGTGAAATTTTTGGAGGTTGGTTGATGTAGTTGATAGAATTGAATAGATTTATGACAAATATACTGCACATACTTGATATGCATCATCGTGCAAGCTTGCATTTGAATCATCTATGTTACCTTGCAATGAATTTTTATCGTGATTATTAGGTTTATGGCATGTGTGATGCAGTAAAAAATGTAATCTTGGGGTTTTAGTATGTAGTTTTTGGCATGATTTGGATTGAAACAGTCGAAAGTTGACAAATTTCTTCATATGGTTTATAATTTAACTGTAACTCCTGTTTCCCCAAATCTGTATTTTCTGTGTATTATTTGAGTTGGGTTCTGTATAAAAATTTTCTGTTTCTTAAATTCTATTTTATTTTAAATTTATTTTTGTATCTTCCGTCAAATTCCATTTCTTTTTTTATTAATTGTACTTATTGTTATTTTCAAACGATTTTTATATTAACGTTGTTGTTATTATTATTATTCAGTATTATTATTACTACTGTTATAGTTATTATCATTTTTATTATGGTTATTATTATTGTTATTACTTTGATTGGTTATTAAAAACCTAGTTTTATTTATAAATATATTTGTAGTTATTTTAAATAAATTATGTATTGTAATTTAAATTACATTATTTTATAAAATTATATTTTATTAGTTATTGCATTTTTCTTATTGAACCCAAATTACCCAAACACATTAAAATCCTTCTTATTACCCCATTACCGGTTACCTATTCACAACCTAATAACCCATTATATGATTTCCAAACCCAATACCTTACAGACCCGTTACCCCAACCCGAAACCCTACTCAGCCTAAACCCTAACCTATTTCCATCTATATATTAACCCATACCTATTTTCTAACTGTTCATCTCTCCCCCCAGCCATCTCTTCGTCTTCGTCTCTCCCTCATCCTCTCGAGCGCCTGTTGCACCTCCGTGCGCACTCCCCTTCCTCCGCCGTTTCCTCTTCCATCTCTCCTGAACCTATCTCTCCTTCCCATCTCCCATCCTCCCGCTCGTCTCCAGCAACCACAACAGCCAGCTGCTCCTTTTGCTGTCTCCTCCGTGACGCAGCTCACCGTGCCTCAACAACGGCAGCACCAGACCGTAGCCACCTGCGGCAGCGACCTCCGCCTTGACGCCACAGCCAGTCGCACTGCAGTAGCATCACAATGCTGCTCATCCCGACGATCCATCTCCTTGTGCGTTGTGTCCCTCCGACACAGTAGCACAATATACATGTCGCCGTCGCCTCCCCTGCCCTGTCCCCGGTGCCGCCCTACTCCTGCAGCACGCCCTGAACTCCGCCCTGTCACCTTCAACGACACCTGCAGCGACCTCCCTTCGCTTCATCTCCGGCAGCCTTCGTCCATTGTCAGCCTCGCCCGAGCGTCGCCACCCTGCCGTCGGTTGTCGCCAAGCCTGTGCTGCCCCTGAGCCTATAGGTGTGTTGGTTGTTTGGGTGTCGATCATCACTTTGAATGTGAGCCGTCGATCATCATGATTATGTCCCCTTGGTTTTGATTCTGGTCGTCCGTTGGATCTTGATCATCATGCTTGATTGGACGTGGGCCGTCGATCTCCACTTGATCATCCGATCAGTTCCTAGCCGTCCGATCTCCTCTTGATCATCACGATCATGATGATCATCAACTTCCTTTGATCGCAGTTGTTCGATCGATCGATCTTGATCTTCATCATTATCTTCATCATCAGGGAAATCTGACCGTCCGATCGGATCCGATCATCTTGATCTTGATCTTTGATCTCAGCCGTCCGATTATGTTCGTGATCTTGATCGTCTTCATCTTGTTCGTGATCGTGTGTTCGTGATTGGTTCGTGATCCGTTCGTTGTATTTTTGTTCGTGCCCTGGGAATCCATTCCCGTTATTCTTGCTTCGTCGTTCCGTCGTCGTCTCTCAGGCAAGTAACTTGTATTAAATTCCTTTGTAAATACAAGTACCAAATACCACCTGTAGTGTAGTTGGGTTCTAGAGACAATTTGTGTGTGAATCTTCTGGTTGGTATTGTCTCTATAGTAATGATTTGACCATAGTTGCCTCACGACATACATGACATGATATAACCTAGGATTGACCATATCTTGTTGCATATATGCATTTTGTTCATATGATATTATGTGCTCGCTCGTGTTATTCGTGATAGACTTATTGTGGACTTGTGAAATACCCTATAACATGTTACTTGGACATCTAGTATACTCTATCTCGTGTTTGGTTGTATTTTGGATGAGTTCTGTGTGAACTAGTGGATTTTGTGCACATGAGATATTTTCAGTTTTGCCGGTTTTCAGTTTTGATCAGTATTTTAGACCCTATTAAGGTCAATATTTGAAAATATTTTGTGAACATGATTTGTAGAGAATTCTATCTATTTTTCAATCCTTTTGACGGATCTCAGTTTTGATTTACGGTTTGAGAGTTATGTCTATTTTACTACAGTTGTGTCGAAAGGTTTACAGATTTTGTTTTTGATGAATTCTGAAGAGTAATCTATTTTTATTCTGGTTTTAAAATTATTATTTTGATATAAAATTTTGCTCAGTATTTCTAGACTTGATTAGGATTAACAAAAGTTTTTTATGAATTTATTGATGAGTTTTACGGACCCTTCTATGCTTTCGAACAACTACTATTCTAGTAGATTTTTACTACTGTTCAGTAAAGAACTTGATTTTTGTCCAAATTCTACTTGATGTTTCTAAAATATTTCTGAATATGAAAGTTAGCCTACTGTATCTATTTTATTACCCTTTTGGTGGATTTGGTCTTCAATTTATGGTTTGTGAGATATTGCTGTTTTTGTAGTGCAGCGTTTACAATTCTAGATTTATAAAACTACTACATTTTGATGTTTTCGGATTTTCGTTGACTAAACTATTCATATTGAAAAATTCTGAAACTTTATATTTTGATTCTACACATATAGGGAAATACTCAGATTTTTCGTGGATTTAATTAAAGAGTTTTCATGCTGTTTTCCTGTTTTTGAATACGATCGTCTGATTTCTGGCTGAACATATTTTCTGGATTTAAATTAGTTTTGAGTTATGATTTTGTGAAATACTATATGACTTATATATGTTTGCTGGATTCATAAGGGAATCTATTTTCCAGATTCTTCGACGGATCCAGATTTGCATTTTTGTAGCAATGGAAATCCATGTTTTAGTACAGTAGTGTCTTATTGTCCTGAACTAGCAACTGCATGATTCTACTCCTTTATGAACTGTATATCATCTGTACCTGTTTATCTGTCACTCTGAACCTGTTACATGTTTATATCATGCTATTATCACTCTGTTTTCTGCATATACATGTCTGTCTGCTAATAATAACAAAATGACTAAGCCGGGGTTAAGGGAAAGATCTAGTAGTAGAAAATATAAAAATGTGTACTGAGAAAAGGGCCCGTGTTCCCTATCTGTTACGTGTTCATGATTATATGATTCACGACTCTGTTATTTGACCCTGACTACATTACTTCCCTATAGGAATGTGTACTCAGAAGAGAACTCATAGGTTTTATCTGTCTGTCTGATTTGATTATCTGATATCCGTCTGTCTAATCCCTGAGTACACTGCCCTATGGACTCCACTATGAAATCTAAACATAACTTGTTTGAATGTAGGAACCATGTAGTAAAAACCGGGATGCATGAAGTGCTACCTAGATAGTAATCACACAAGACTTATAAGAACATGACATCTGTTATATGTATCTGTTTATCTGACATCTGTTATCTGATTATCTGTTATCTGTTTGACTATCATCTGACACTACCATCTATATATCTGTCTGCATACCATCTGACACTTGACACCTGACACATGTTATCTGTATCTGTTAGTATACCATGTTATCTGGTTTGTTTCCTGATTCGTATTAGATATCACATTTCTGTTGACACACTTATACAATGCTATGTTTGTTCTGTTGTTATCTTATATTTGTTATCTATCCCATATACTTGTATCCTGCATTACAAGCGACCCGTAATTTGCATTGACAGGAGTTTGTTTTCTTTTTCCTATTCCTGCAATTGTTAAATTGCAGATTTTGGAGAACATGTATCAGATGATGTTGGTGATATAAGTTGCTAGTGCTGGAGTTTGTTTGCATTATTTCCTGTTATTGCTTGAACAATTGTATTTGATACTTGGATTTATTCTTGTATTTGGGTAATGTGACCCAGGAATTTTGACTTATTCAGATCTGGATTATTTGAGATTATAATATTTTAGTTTCAAGTATTCTTGTTGGTATTTTAATTCGATTATGCATGCTTGGTTGATTTTTTCGCTTCCGACTCTGATTATTCCTGTGAAATGTTGTAAAGATTCTTGAACAGCTTATGGATGATGAAAATCATTCGCTGGGCTTCGTCACGTATCCGTATTTCGTAATTCTCTTTTGGGAAGTGGGGCGTGACATTAACAAAACATGAAATCTTTTTATATTGTGTTTACTGACCATTCATTTGCTTTGATTATTGTATGAAGATTGATGAAGGAAGCTTTCATGTCGGTGATAGTTTTTTGAACACACGAGAAGGATAATTTATCCTGAACATTGATGAGCACCTAAAGCTGAGTTTAACAAATGGCCATGAAGGGTTGACAACAATGAGCCTGCAATCTGGATTTGTGTGTGTGTGTGTGTGTGTGTGTGTGTGTGTGTGTGTGTGTAACTCATATTACAGTATTGTTGTAAATTGTTCTTGTTGTTCTTGTTGTTCTTGTTGTTCTTGTTGAAGAATCTACCACAACTCGTAGTGCTAATAGCGGAAACACACCACAAGCAATAGAAACTTCCAAGACTTAGATGAACCAAGAATAAGCCACCACAATATATGCAAGATCTCACAAGAACACAATCAATATGCAGAGATAACCAATACTTCTTATTCCCCAAGAAATACAAAAATTACAAAAGAGATTACAACTCTCAATCTCTCTCTCACCTTTGAAACACTCGGCACAATTTCCTCTTGAAGTTGAACAATGATAATGGCTCACCAAATCTCTCAATTTGGATCATCAAGTGATACAAACCCTAGAGTCTACAGCCATATATATAGCCCCCAAGTAAACCCTAAAAGATAAATACAAATCTAGTTATTGGGTCTTAAACTTGTAAGCCAAAAAAACAATCAGCGCCGAAGTCGGTCGACCGCACCCCCAAGGTCGGTCGACTGCAACGTGTAGAGCCAAACCCGAGACACGACCGATCGACTGCACGGTCGACCGTCCCCTCCTCTGTTGGACCTGAACACTCAAAGAACTCTCAGCAGATTGGGTCGGTCGACCGCACCCTCAGGTCGGTCGATCGCAACTCTCCAGACTGCACTTCTTCTACTTGCTGTTGTCTTCTCTGGCTGTCTTTGTCTGCTTCTCTTCTTCTCCAACTTTAAGTAACCCTGACAGTTCTTCTTATTGTTATTGTTGTTTGTGTGTGTGTGTGTGTGTGTGTGTGTGTGTGTGTGTGTGTGTTGTAACAAATTGCCATGAAGGGGGGACAAGAACTAGTGTTTATAACAATCTAGAGTTTAATGTTGTTGTTCATGCTGCTGTTGTTGTTCTTGCTGTTATTGTGTTGTTATTGTTCTTGTTGTTCTAGCTGTTATTGTTGTTCTTGTTGTTCTTACTGTCATTGTGTTCTTGCTGTTCTTGCTGATATTGTTGTTCTTGTTGTTATGTTCTTGCGGTTATTATTGTTCTTACTATTCTTGCTGTTATTGTTGTTCTTGTTGTTCTTTCTTAAGACTCCAAATTTTGGCCTTAATATTTCTTGGAATTGTCTATTTCTTTATTATTTTATTTCTTTTTGTAGATTATCCTCTCTTCTTCCCCATAACTCTTGCACATAGTTCACATGGCTAAAAACTAAGCACTGCTCAACTCAATTCACTACTATTACTATATTTAGCACGTGCGATGCACGTTTTAATAAATATATAGTTTTTAAAGTAATATAATATAGCACGTGTGAGCCACGTGTAAATAAATATATATTTTTTAAAGTAATATTATAAAGAGTATAATGGGAGAGTTGGAATTGTATATGCGATGCACGTAAGTTGGTAGATGTAAAGTATATAATAAAAGAATTGGAGTTGCACGTGTGATGCACGTAGATAATAGATTTACATTAAGGCCTTCTCCCATTAAATATTAGAGATATAGTCACATATATTGAACAAAATCCGAATAGAATTTAAGCAGTACATCAAACCAAGTGTCACAAAAAAATAGCATGACACCATTTCAATTTTCATTCATCATAGAAGAAGTTCATTAAGATTGCTTGTACATTGACACAAAAACCATTCTTCTATTAATAATAGTCTGGATTTGCCTTTAATAAGCATACTCAACACAAATTTAAAGAAGTACAGTAAAGTTTGATACAAAGATAACAAGTTCATATATATATATATATATATATATATATATATATATATATATATATATTTTTTTTTTTTTTTTTTTGAGATAAAACGTGGAATAATGCCACCCTGTTTCATTAATAAGAAGTTAATAAAACAACCCCGGTGTACCGAGAGAGAAACAAAAGTACAGAGCAGGAAACAAAATACAGTGCAGGAAATAAAACATAAACCCCCGACAAAACCGTGGGGGGTGGGTCTAATCCTCCATACATCAAAACCAATCAGAAGTACAGTAGGCCAGAAATGAACTCACAGAGACTGTAGCTATTGGGAGTTTGATGAATATGGGTGGCGCCGTCCCTCAGTCCAGTGTCGGCCCAAATTCTACCTCCTCATCATCAAAATCCCCCACCTGGAAGACTCTGCCAATCCTCCTTCTCGCTCCTGTGGCGGCAGCTGTAGCCCAAAAAAAGATAAGATGCATGACATGAGTAACGTTACCAGAAATACTACTACATGAAGCACGAAAATAAAAGTTATTTCTGTCTAGCCATAACACCCATGTAGTTGCCGCAATGGCAATGTACCATGCATCCTTCATTTCGTGGTGATACGATGCGAATTTGGGATCGATCCACAAATCCTCATAATCGTTGGGGTAGTCACTTGTACCTAGGAATCTTAAAACCTCTACCATAGTCACCTTACTCCTTGGGCATTGAATAAAAAGATGATTCAAGGTCTCCATATGCATGTTATAGAACCCGCAAGCAGTCGCAATCTGGGGTTGTCTTTTGGCCAGGTTCTCTCTTATGAGGATTGCATTATTGAGCACGAGTCAGAGGAAGACTCTGACCTTCAGTGGTATTTTCGCCTTCCACACACCTGTGCCCAGCTGGGTCGGTATCCCCGGAAGTGAATACGATGGTACAGGGATCTGACCGTGAAAGCTCTCTTGGTCTCTAATCCCCATCGCAGCTAGTCTGGTCCTTGGGTGCACATCGTCCCGGTCCGTGTGATGTGTGTTTGCATTTCTAGCAGTTGCTGTTGTAATCCTGGGGTAAGAGCTCCTTGAAACGTCGGTCTCCAATTTTCCCTCTTTCAGTTCTCTGCCACAGAAATATTAGGTCGATTCGTTTTGACAAACTACTCCGGAAAAGTTTCTTTCAGTGTATGAGCACCACACCACTTATCCCACCAAAATCTGGTAGACCGTCCATTTCCGATATTCGATGTAACTACTGAGTTGAACGGTCCACTTGCTTTGGTAATTCCTTTCCAAAAACGGGAGACCTTAGCCCCTACTTGAAAGCCCAGGCTTCTCGTACCTTTTCCCCGTAGGTACGGTTGAATGAAATCCTGCCAGCCTTCCCCACCGTGGTGGAAAACCTTCCACCACCATTTCCCCGGGAGGGCAAGATTCATATCTCTAAGGTCGATGATGCCTAGTCCTCCATGCTTCTTCTTCATGCAGGCAATACTCCATTTGATCAGGTGGTAGCCTCCCCTAATCGAGTCTGCCCCTTTCCAAATGAATCTTTTACGGATTCGATCAATCCTTTGGATAACCCACTTTGGAAGCTCAAAAAAGGACATGTAGTAAATGGGCAGATTGGACAATACTGAGTTAATGAGTATCACTCTGCCTCCTAGTGACAGCGATTTTCCTTTCTAACTAGACAGTCTGTCCTCCACCCTATCTATTATTGGCAACCAGTCCGACTTAGTGAGTTTTCCTGGTCTGAGTGGGAGCCCTAAATATTTGATTGGAAACTCATTCGTCATACAGTTTAGTATAGTGGCATGTTCTCGGGTTTCTTCATCAGAGAGAGTAATGGGAATCAGTACACTCTTGTGAAAATTTATCCAGAGACCTGACCATGCTTCAAAACAGTAGAGGGCCTCTTTAAAGAAAACTGTTTCTGACCTGGTCTCATTCCCAAATAGTAGGGTGTCATCAGCATATTGGAGAATCGTGCACCCTTGATTGGAGGTGCTACTGGCCACCGGCTTAATCCAACCTTTTCTCCGACAATTATCTAGCATTCCCCTTAGCACATCTACTACAATAGTGAATAAAAGTGGGGATAACAGATCCTCTTGCCGGAGTCCCTTCTTGCACGGAAACGATGTACCTGGTCGCCCATTCACCGATATTGCCGTTTTACTAGTCTGTAGACATTGTTTGATCCATCTTACCTATTTGTCCCCAAATCCTCTCCCTCTGAGAGCTTCCAGCAAACATTCCCAATCGACGGAGTTGTATGCTTTCTCAAAATCCAATTTTAGAAGGAAGTTCTTAGAATTGCTCGTATGATAGTGGTGGATAACTTGTTCAGCAGTTGCCACGCAGTCCAGAATACATTTGCCCTTGATGAAGCCCGTCTGGATTTTGCTGATTATGCTATCCATTATACTTCCCAGGCGGATGGCCAGGACCTTTGTGATGATCTACACCGAGCAATTAATGAGGCTAATCGGTCTGAAATCTCCCACACGCTTAGACTCCTCCCGTTTGGGTATCAGGACAACTTCCGCAAAATTGAACATGCCCAATTTGAGATTTTTATGAAAAAATTTCTCCATCAGTGCCATAATATCTCCTTTAATTTCTTCCCAGAACACTTGGTAGAACATCAGTGGAAAGCTGTCAGGCCCAGGTGACTTGTCTGCTCCCATTTGGTTGATGGACTTTTTCACTTCCATTTCGAAAATGGTTCCTCCAAAATGGAGAAAGTTTGCGCTGAATCATTCTGGTACGCCTGCCAGTAATCCTCCCTCAAAGGGATCCTGAAATCATTCTTTCTTCCAAAGATGCCCTTATAGTAGTTCTGGAAGGTTGTGGAAATAACCTTTTCGTCATGCAATGTTCCCGACTCCGTCTGAATTGAGAGGACGAGATTGGATCTACGTCTGGCGCTAGCCACTCGGTGGAAGTAGGTCGTATTCGCGTCTCCTTCTTTGAGCCACGAAAATTCTTGACCTTTGTTGCCATTTGATCTCTTCCAACTTATAAAGATTGACGACATTTTCCCGGAGCTCTAATAGCCTGTTTCTTTCATCTTGTGACAAGACTCTCGTCTCTTCCACCCTTTCTAGCTCATCAATTCCTTCCAAGAAGGAATCTTTTGTACGCCAGATGGTCGAGAACCTAGATCGGTTCCATCGTTGCAGCTGCTTTCTCAATCTGCAGATTTTTTCACACCATCGGAATGCCGCATCCCTACCAGCAGTTGGGAGCGCCCAATTTTCCATCACCATGTGATGAAACCCCTGAATTTCTAGCCAGGCCTTCTCAAATCTGAATTTTCGTGCCCTCTGCGCTCCGCGTACCCCCACCTCGAGTAGGATCGAGGTATGGTCCGACGTGGGTCTAGGAATCGATCGAGCTGTAGCTAATGGGAATTTAGCTTCTCATTCCATCGATACTAATATCCTATCCAACTTGGCCATAACCGGAGCCGCTTGCATATTAGACCATGTGTATAGTCTGTCATTAATTGGGATATCAATCAGCTCTAGTTCCGTTATCACCCTATTGAACTCCTCTCTGTGTCTGTCGCTGGAGCCTCTTCCCTTGTGCTCGAACGTAAATCTGGTGATGTTGAAGTCCCCCCCAACAATCCATGCTCCAGACCAACGACGTCGGATGTTGACCAGCTTTTGCCAAAAGGCATCTTGCTCTGTAGCCACATTCGGCCTGTAAACAACAGTCACCGACTGCACCCAATCATCGGACCTTCATTTTAGTCGGGTGGTCAAGGAGAACGTTCCACTGTATACCTCAATGCAGGTGAGAATATCCGAATTGAACCCAATAGCAATCCCTCCTGAGGCTGCTGCTGATGGGCGTAACACCCATTCCTTGATTCTGCTACCCCCAATTCCATTGAGTTTGAGCCTGTGCTGAAGTTTGGTCTCCTGCAGTCCTACCACTTCCGCCTTGGAATTGCTAATAACGTCCCTGACCATATCTCTCTTTCCTCTATCCCCTAGCCCCCTAACATTCCAGAATAGTGTATTCATTGGGGGACAAGTTCATATTGCAAATACAAAAGATGAACGTAGGAAGACGATAAGCTCAACAATCAAAGCGTAACAGAAGAGCTCTCATACAGAGAAAATGGTGTCATATCAAATTATAGCAACAAATGGTATCTTCTCAAAGTGCATAACTTAATAAAAAACCAACTTATATCCAGTAGCAAGAAATTAACTTATATCCAAGTGTGACTCATCATTGCCAAATTATATCCAGTATCAAATTATAGCAACTCAGTATCATATAAAAAACCAACTTACATCAAAGTGTGACTCATCACTGCCTACACACAACCAAAAGAAAGTAGTAAGAAATTGAACCGAATTTTCGAAAGTATGTATGAGAATCAAATACTTCCATCCAAATAATTCTGAAATGGCAGTCACAATTTGAAGAACCCAAATCTGAGCCTAAGACTTAGGTGGAGAGGGTTGTCGAGGGAGAGCTGAGGTAGAGCTAGGTTTTCAAGGTGAAGAGGGAGCGGCGAGATGCAGTGAGAAGGATTTGGGGATTTTGAGCTAGGGGAAGGGGAGTAAGGGGCATCGGGGGCTTCGATGGTGGAGAGGGGCGTTGGGGGCTTCGACGGCGAAGAGGGGGCGTCGGGGTAGAATTGACGTGGAGCTAGGGTTTCGAGGTGAAGAGGGAGTGACAAGTTGCAGTGGGAAAGATTGGAGGATTTCGAGCTAAGGGGAGTGGAGTCGGGGGCATCGGGGGCTTCGACGGCGGATAAGAGAGTCAATGGGTTTGACGGTGGAGTGGGGCATCGTGGGAGATGTAGGATTTCGAGCTAAGGTTTCGAGGGGATTTCGGATTGGGGATTTAACTCATATCGGGTTTGGGGCTTGGAATGAGAGAATTCGGAGAGAATGAGAGAGGAATGAGGAGTATTGAGGGAAAATGATTAAAATGTCTCTACATAACCACATACCTACTCACCACCATTGGATCTTGATCGTGAGATTGGACGACTAGCAGATGAGTTCGCACATTAGAGGGTGCGAACTAGTTCGCACCTTATCAGTTCTCTCTCTCTCTCTCTCTCTCTCTCTCTCTCTCTATATATATATATATATATATATATATATATATAATGCTCCATTGAAAACACAAATATTGTGGAAAACGTGAAAATAAGCCTAGGCCATTGTTTCAGGTTATAATGCATTATAACCTAGGCCGTTGTTTCCAACAACGGCTTAAGTGGTTTTCACTTGTTTTCACAACACTTGCGTTTTCAACTGAGCATTTTTCCTATATATATATATATATATATATATATATATATATATATATATATATATATATATATACACACTAGGTTTTCTCGTGGGCACGTGCGTACGACATGTCTTCAGAATAATGCATCATATAAAAGGCCATATAAACAGTAAAATATATCATACAATTCTTAACAGTTTCAAAGAGTAAGAGATACATTTACTTTCCAGCATTTCAAATGTAAGAATCTGAAACTTCCATCACTGAGTTTATGTAGCTCAGGATTGAATAGTAAGACAACAATTAGTTGTAAATAAAAGTCCATGTTTCCATCAGTATATGTTGAAAAATAATTATAAATGGGATGTGAAATCTAACTTCTTAGAACTTTGAGGGAGTAAAATGATGAAATTTAATTGTTGAGCAGATATTTGTTACTTTCAGTATAACTTTAGAGGTTAATATTTACCCAAGTGAATATTCATTTAAATCTTTCATTGCATTTGAAATCAATCAGGGAACTCAGTGAAATTTTCTACATGAGCAATCAAAAGAAGCATAAAAAATTTGAAAAATCCAGAAATTTACAAACTTGAAATATGAAAATCTAAATTTATGGGTATATATATATATATATATATATATATATATATATATATATGCTCCATTGAAAATAGGTTTGTTTTCACCGGGTTGGAAAATAGCGATCTCAGCTGTTGGATCGCTCTTGACCGTGATCAATGGCTAAGATCGCCGCCGCCCATCACCCATATCACTTAAGTGGCGGAGGGTAAATTTGGGAATTTCATCCCAAATAACTCTTCGCCTCATTCGCGAAAAAAATTTGAATGAACCTAGGCCGTTGTTTGAAACAACGGCATAGGTTATAAAAAATTGAATCATAGGCCGTTGTTTGCAACAACGGCCTTTTATAACATAAGGGCCTAGGCTATAAAATTTCGTTGTTTCAAATAACCTAGGCTATAAAATTTTATAGCCTATAAAAGGCCGTTGTTCCAAACAATGACCTATGTTCTCAATTTTTATAACCTAGGCCGTTGTTCAAATAACGGTCTAGGTTCATTCAATTTTTTAGAATCCGTGAGGCGAAGAGTTATGTGGGACAAAATTCCCAAATTAACCCTCCGCCACTTAAGTGAGATGGGTGATGGGCTGCAGCGATCTTTGGCGTTGATCACGATAAAAAAATGATTCAATGGCTCAGATCGCTGTTTTCCAACCCGTGAAAACAAACCCGACCCGTTTTCAATGGAGCATTTCTCATATATATATATATCAGTTTAAATTTTTCTAATGCATTTGAAATCAATCAGGGAGGTCGGTGAAGTTTTCTACATGAACAATCAAAAGAAGCATAAAAAATCTGAAAAATCCAAAAATTTACAATCTTGAAATCTAAAAATCTAAATTTCTGGATATATATATATATATATATATATATATATATATATATAGAGAGAGAGAGAGAGAGAGAGAGAGAGAGAGAGAGAGAGATCTGAAAAAGTGGAGAGGAGAGAGAGATAGTAATAAAGTGAGAAGGATTTTTGCTTTGGGGTAAAAAAAATTAATTTTTGGGGAAAAATGTCTTTTTAGAAGATGAACGTGAGCCATTGATTTTATTTCAATTAAAGGAGAGTCACTTGATAGCTTTTTTCAAATTGCCTTGTGATTTTTTTTATACTAGGTTTGCCTGTGGACACGTGCCTACGACACGTATTCGTGAACGATGTAGCATATGAAAAGCCCCATAAACACATAAAGAATATGCAGGTAAAGCAAAGTATATAAAGAAAATATAGGTAAAGCACATAAAGAAGTTAAAGAAAATCAAACTTGCTAGTATTACTACTAACCATCTAACTGTTGAAAAAGTCTAATTTTGTAACTCCTTTTTTAATTGAAAAGTGAAGAGAGAGAGAGAGAGAGAGAGAGAGAGAGAGAGATCTAAAAAAGTGAAGATAGGGGAGAGAACGATAGTAATAAAATGATGATGATTTATGTTTTGGGGGAAGAAAAATTAGTTTTAAGAAAAAATGTCTTTTCGGATGGTGAATGTGAGTCATTGATTTTGTTTCAATTGAAGAAGAGCCACATGATAGCTTTTTTTTCAAATTGCTTTGTATATATATATACACTCGTGTGCACTCGGCCTTCCCGCCTTCGTATTGATGATCCAAACCGTTCATATTGATCTACACATCTAAATTAGTCTAAATATGCAAAATAAAATCATTTGAAATTCATTTGCCCATCCATCATATGACTATAAAAAATAATGACTTTCAGCCATACTGCAGTTTGTAACACTTCAATGGATGGGCAAATGAATTTCAAATGATTTGATTTTACATATTTAGACTAATTTAGATGTGTATATCAATGTGAACGGTTCGTATCGTCAATACGAAGGCGGAAAGACCGAGTGCGCACGCCGTGTGCACCATAGGTGGTGCACAATGGAAGACTTCCATACATATATATATATATATATATATATATATATATATATATATAATGAAAAATTTTATATTCATGTTGTGGTTAGATATACTGTGATCTTTCAGTTCTCTAGACTAGTAATTTACACGTGCGATGCACATCTTAATAAAAATAGTTTTTTAAAAGTAAAAATTCAGACGTAGTCTGGATTTGAACCTAAGACCTCATTTATAATAGTTATGTACGTGTGTTGTACGCATTGGTAGATTTACAAATGACACTAAGGTCTTCTCCCATTATAATATTAGAGATTAGAGATTATATATTAGATATTTGTTTCGTTATTTATTATTTAATAAAACATAACGACTATATTTTATATTTTTTCAGAATAGAATAATAAAAATTTACATATATCTGGTAAGAGCATTTGTAGTCGTTTAAGTTAAAAAATTGGTATATGGAAATTTTTGAAATAGCAAATAGCGGAAACGCTGCAGTCGTCTATACTCAAAAAATTGGTTTTTTTGGACGAAACGGTAGATGATATACCGTCTAAAGATTTACCGCAGAAAGCAAAAAAAAATATGATGGACGACAGATCATCTGCCGTCTGATGAATTTGAAAAAAAGAAAAAAATTTGTGAAGAGCGGGAGATCATCTCCCGTCCAACAAAAAAATTCTAATATATATATATATATATATATATATATATATATATATATATATATATATATATATATATATATGTATGTATATAGGGTAAAAGGGATATGAGCAACTTGCTCATTTAGTAAATGAGCAAGTGATGAGGTGGCATGCATGTAATACATTGAGTATCTAACCACTTTTAGGATTTCCCAATCACATGGATGCCACCTCATCACTTGCTCATTTATTAAATGAGCAAGTTGCTCATATCCCTTTTACCCATATATATATATATATATAGGGAAAAAGGGGTATGAGCAACTTGCTCATTTAGTAAATGAGCAATTGATGATGTGGTATACATGTGATTGGAAAATCATTAAAAGGGTTAGTTGTCCAATGTATCACATGCATGCCACATAATCAATTGCTCATTTACTAAATGAGCAAGTTGCTCATATCCCTTTTACCCATATATATATATATATATATATATATATATTAATTTCTTACGTGCAAGTCTGATGAATTAAAAAATAAAAAATAAAAAAAAATTGGTGAAGGACGGGAGATGATCTCCCGTCCAACACCAAAGCAACCAATTTTTTTAAAAAAAAATTTCCCCACACGTTAGCATCATTTGCTTCTATTCAATTTTTGGTTTTTAAAATTTTTTCTTCTTCTTCCAAGCGGCAGATCATATGCTGTCCCTAAGTTCGCAATTAAAAAATTTGTCTCAGATAACAAATCATATATCGTCCGACACTAAGACGTTAAATCATCTTCCGATTTTTAAAATATCCATATTGCCATTTCCGCTGCCAAATATAGTCGTCTCCTGTTCATTCGATACCCAAAATGGGTATATAGACAATGACTACAGATGTGTTTTTTTCAAAATATCTATTTTTTGAATATATAGCCAACGACTACAGATACTCTAAAGGAATAATAAAATATCTAAACGTAGGGAAGTCTCCTTCTTGGCAGTAAAATTTTCTACTTTCAAGCGACGAAGTGTGGAATATACTACTTGGATTAGAAAATTGTGAAGTTTGGGAGGCCATGTGTTAGTATTTGAAGGGAGGGAGACGAAGTGTGGAATATACTACTAGGATTAGAAAGTTGTGATGTTTGGGAGGCCATGTGCTAGTATTTGAAGGGAGGGACAAATTTGGCTTCCCAAATGTGGATGTAAGACAGCTCTTGGTTAAAGTGGGGGTGCACTCACAAAAGAAAGTGGGGGTACTCAAAGAGTAGGACCATTTGTGTACATGAAATGATTTTTTTTTTTTTTGTGGCTTGCACCATATGACAAATCTATATTAAGCTCTGTTAAAGATACTGTGCCGAATTCATTTATATATCTATTATTTTTTGTGCTCTTTCTTCTCATTTTATATCTAGTAGCAATCTGCAACGTCCTAATTTTTTTTTTTTTTTTTTAAAGGTAAAGACTGCTACATAGTCTTGTGTCCACTTGAGAACTCATTTTATCTATCTCAAACTCTTCCCATGCTCTTTACCATTACCCATAGTTATACCAACTTTTATTTTATAGGTTTTTAACATGTAAACCCCTAGCAAATATGATAATATTATATATATCCCTCACAAGTTTGGGAGGCCATGTGTTAGTATTTGAAGGGAGGGAGACGAAGTGTGGAATATACTACTAGGATTAGAAAGTTGTGATGTTTGGGAGGCCATGTGCTAGTATTTGAAGGGAGGGACAAATTTGGCTTCCCAAATGTGGATGTAAGACAGCTCTTGGTTAAAGTGGGGGTGCACTCACAAAAGAAAGTGGGGGTACTCAAAGAGTAGGACCATTTGTGTACATGAAATGATTTTTTTTTTTTTTTTTTTTGTGGCTTGCACCATATGACAAATCTATATTAAGCTCTGTTAAAGATATTGTGCCGAATTCATTTATATATCTATTATTTTTTGTGCTCTTTCTTCTCATTTTATATCTAGTAGCAATCTGCAACGTCCTAATTTTTTTTTTTTTTTAAGGTAAAGACTGCTACATAGTCTTGTGTCCACTTGAGAACTCATTTTATCTATCTCAAACTCTTCCCATGCTCTTTACCATTACCCATAGTTATACCAACTTTTATTTTATAGGTTTTTAACATGTAAACCCCTAGCAAATATGATAATATTATATATATCCCTCACAAATGTATATTTTTCGTATATGCCCCTAACAATTTGGTTTAATCTTTACCCCTATGTTAGATGCCACTTAGTTAACCATGATTTTACTCTTACGAGACAAATAGAAATTAAATTAAAAGATCAGATTAGACAATCAAATGATAAAAGACTTAAAGAGTTTTAAGAAAAATAAATGAGGAGGCTTATAATTATCATTAAAAAACTAGATTGATGACAATTTTTGAGAAGTAACATGCGGAAGAATATGTCGTTTTCAAAGATACATTGTTAGTTTGTCTATTTCTTGAAAAGAAGTGAAGAAATTTTGAGAAAAGTTAATGTGTCTCGGTTGGATTAACAATTGCCTAGATTTACAAGGATGAAGAAGATAAAGTTTGAATGGTATGGAAGATAATATTTCAGTAATTTTTCATCAAGTCCATTAAAAAGAAATTGAAAATTCTCTATCATTTTGAATTTTTTTTAACTAGAAGGGTAATTAAGAAATGTGGTATATATTGTTGGGGAAAAATATGAAAATACATATTTGTGAGCGGCATACATGATATTCACGTATTGGTTAGGAACACATGTTAAAAACCCCTATTTTATATGAGTGACACTTTTGTAAATAATTATGATGTAAATAAATTTGAACTTTGAGGGTATTATGGTAACTGACAACAATTGACTAAATGGAAGGTTAATGTAACTTCCACTAAAAAATGAGTGGTTGTGATGGTTGATTGTCTACAAATTACAATTTGTCTACATATGACACAACCCCAACTCTTCCATTATAAATTTACTAGTAATATGTACGTGCAATGCACGTTTTAATTAAATTTTTTTAGAGAGTAAATAATAAGACGTAATCTGGCATCGAACCTAAAACATCCTTTTACTCATACATACTATTTACAAATTATTCCTAGTGGTACAAACTTTTATTTTATATGAGTGACATTTTTGTAAATAATTATGTCGTAAATAAATTTGAACTTTGAAGGTATTATGGTAACTAACAACAGTTAAGTAAAATAAATGGTTAATATAACTCCCACTTAAAAATAAATGGTTGAGATTAAATGGTTGAATGTCTACAAATGACACCCCAACTCTCCCATTATAATATTAGAGATTGTGTGGTGTAGATTTAATTGAGGTTGAATGCATACAAATTACAGGTTGTCTACAAATGACAACTCACCCATTATAATATTAGAGATAATATTAGAGATATATTTACTACAAATTTCTTATCTATATTCATTAATAAGGTTAGTGGGAAAAAAACCGCATTCAACTATTTTTATCCATTTCTAACATAGAATCTCGAAACAAATTTGTTGCTAAATTTTAAAAAAAACTACAAAGCTTTAAATGTATTAATTAACAATAGGGAGATTTATTTTTCAAACTATATCAAATTTCTTTTCTCTAAATATTAATTCCATTTGGCTTCTTCGGGTTATGGTTAACTGAGAAAGTTTTTATCAAGATAGTACAATTATTCTTGGTGGTGTGTATGCGTATTTATTTTGTTTTATAGATTTTTCAATTATCACATGTCTTTTTGGTTTTGTTGTAAGATGCATATGGAAAATTGACAACATAAATTAAGGTTTCTAAATTTGAAGTACAATTGACTCTTAAATGCATGAGAGATGAAACGTTATATGAGTTCATGACTACTGAGTGCTATAATATTGTTTGGTGTATTATAATATCAGTCTACAGATATCACTTTAAGTTTTGCAAAAAAAATAAAACAAAGGCTTAGATTGTATTAACTCTTAGTTTGGTGTGCACAAAACATGTTTATAAATACTAATAAGTTTAAGTTGAGCAGATTTTCAGGATCAAATAATATCAATAAAAGATTCAAGAGAGATTCAAGAATATGCAAAGAAAGAAAGTAATAAAGAAAGATTGTAAAATCAAGCAAAAGAAGAAGATATTCAAAAAGAGCACATGATTGATTAGTGCCCAAGAAACCTATCAAGACCAGTTGTTGTCATTCCATATTTGTGAGATTTTATATGTATTTGATTGATTGATGATTAATTAGTGTATGGTAAAAATATAAAGTTGATTCGTCATGAACAACATGACTGCGGTCACCGCACTTCATGTTGGTCGACCGCACCACAGTCGACTGCACATTATAGCTATATAATGAAACAGTCGACCATTCATCTTTCAACTTTTCGTTTAAAGATGAACGGTCGACTGTCCCTTAATTGCGGTCAACCGTAACTTGCGCTGTTCACTTTTTGGGAATGTATCGTTTCTATTTTTGATAGATACACTTACTAGTCTATATATTTGGACGAACCCACTATGTATTCTTCACCTATTACTTTGAGAAAAATATTCTGAACTAATCAATTCAACAATCAATCCGAGTGTGTCTGATAATTATTTGTTGTCTTCAGTCAGAATCATTAAAGATCTTGAGTTTTTCTTTTATTCCACTTCGGTGAGATTGGACTTGTGTTAAAAATCTTGTGGGTGTAATAGGTCTCTCGGCCTGAATCCAAGAATCACTGTACAAGGGTTTGAGTATAGTGGAACGCTTGTGAAGGAGAATTGCTACAAGTGGGTAGTGTGGATGTAGACCTGGGGGTCAACCACGTTATATCATTGCGTCACTTGTGCTTATTGTGTTTGCATTTCTTATCTCTTCTCATTTACTTTGCAATTCAATTTTAATTTTTCTTTAATTTTTAATTCCGCACAATCACCATATTCACCCCCTAGGGTTATTTAACAGTGGTATCAGAGCAAGGTGCTTACTAAAAGCTTAAAAGCTTAAGCAAAAGTTTCAATGGTCGAAATCCCTCCTCCCGAAAACTTGTACTCATCGGAGCCATTCATCTCCAATGGGACAAGTCTAACACGCTCATCATATTTTGATGGAAAATGCTATGATATTTGGAAAGTTCGTATGTCTCATTTCTTACAGATACTTGGAGAAGAAGTATGGAATATGTGCATAAAAAAAATGAGATTCCTGTCAGCGATGGAAAGATGGTCTTCACGAAAGCTGAACTAGCATTGAAAACTGCAAATTCCATGGTTATGACAGCACTCTATGCAGGTTTGAATAATGAAGAGTTGATGTGATGTGGACGAAATTGCAAAACGGCCTATGAAATTTAGAACAACATGCTAAAATGGCATGAAAGAACATCATCTGAGGTAAAGGCAAAAGTTAATTTATGCTTTTATAAGTTTGAAGTTTTTCGTATGTTGCCAGGAGAAGACATAGATCAGATGCTTATCCGCTTCGACATTATCGCACATAAGCTTGAGAGCTTGGGTTAGGGGTTAGATGATGACCGAAAGGTCGAAAAACTCATAAGCTGTCTCACGCTGGAATGGGACGTTAAAGCTGCAGCAATGAGGGAGACACTAGAAGAAAAGGATTCGACTGCTACACTTTTCAAGGAAAATTGAAGATGTATGAGATGGAGATGGTCGAAACAAAAAGGTACCGGCAAAACATTGGGATTGAACCCAAAACTGAAGAGAAGATCATAGCCTTAAAAGCATAAACTTCACGTCCAAGAAAATCAGAATCAGACCATGAAGAATCAGACGACGATTTCATACGGCTAACTAAACAATTCTGTAAGCATCTCAAACACAAAAAGTACAGCAGGTCACAAGAAGAAAGAGACAAAGAAAAAAATGATGTGTGCTACAAATGCAACAAGCCAGGACAAATCCGTCCAAACTGTCCTCTATCGCAAGGTAGGAACAAAGATTATCATCACTCCAATTCAG
Organism: Hemerocallis citrina; assembly: GCA_017893485.1. Taxonomy (NCBI): domain Eukaryota; kingdom Viridiplantae; phylum Streptophyta; class Magnoliopsida; order Asparagales; family Asphodelaceae; genus Hemerocallis; species Hemerocallis citrina. The sequence continues at coordinate 39,393,570 of CM030365.1, forward strand.
GATTGAGAAAGAAGGCGTTCAAGGCAACGTAGCTAGACTCAGACTCAAGTGAGGATGAGCAAGGTCACAACGATGTTGGCTTCATGGTTCTTGGATTGTAAGGTGCAATCACCATTTCAAGAAGAGGTAATCGAAGAACCCACTTATGATGAGTTAGTAGATATGTGTAATGGATTAAAAGATTATGCTAAGAAATTGAGTCGTGAACTAAGACAATATAAATAAATTCCAAATGAATCTCATGACTCTTGCATCGCTGAAAATCAAAAACCGAAAAATAAAAATTCTTTGATCATGGAAAAATTCGAGTCATTTAGAAAAGATCATGATGTATTGCTAGAGGAAAATAAACTCTTAAAACAACAAATTCAAGAATCATTAGCAACACATGATGAACACTTAAGAGAAATTCATGAAAAATATGTTTATATTGCGAAGCTCACTGATCATTTAAAAGAATGTAAAATAAAATTTGATGAGGTAATGGAAGGTTGTAACGAAACTCTTGAGCAAAATAGAATACTTGATGCTACACTAGACACTTTTCGTTGGAACATAAAAGACGATGAGATGACTAGGAAAAGACTTTGTAAAAGAGTAATTGAGCTCGAAAAAATTGTTGAAAAATATGAAGGACCCAGTTACCTTATTACAAAGAATTCAAGATCTTATCATGATAATCGAGGGCGTGGTTAAAATGAGCCAATACAACATCAAAAATCTAACAAATCTTGTCATACACATATGCATAGCCACCAAAATAGTTACAAACCAACACACAATTATTCATACGTGCATGATCCAAAGCATAATCATATTACTTGTCACTATTGTTGTAGATTAGGACATAGTTCTTATAATTGTGCTTTAAAAGGGAATACTAACTTCGTTTGGATAAAGAAGAATACAAGTGCAGGAACAATACCTACTTGGATACATACTAATCTTAATGTAGTACATCAATGCACTTCACCAAAAGATCGGTAGCACCTTGATAGTGGATGCCTAAAGCTCATGAAGGATGAAAACAACGCTTTTGCATCACTATCAAGAAAAGAAAAGGGAAGATCATATTTTTTTAAGGTAAAATAGTTTTAGTTTAATTCATTGTCTGGTAAGCAAATTTAAACTCATTTTTTTCAACTTGCTAATATATTTACTAAGCCTTTAGATGAAAAACGATTTTATTTTTTAAAAGGAGAATTGAATGTTATTGATATTTCTGCTTAAACTTGGTTTTCCGGTCGACTGGACGGGCGACTGTACGCCTGTGAAGGTGTATAGTCGACCGGGCGGTCGAACGGCGTGCTCTCGGTCTTTGCTTTGTTTTCAACGAGTTTTTCAAAAATTGGACTTCAGTATTTGCGGTCGATCGGTTCGCTCTCTGTCTTTTGTTTATCATCATATTTTTCTTTATAGGGTGTACGGTCGACCGTGCGGTCGACTGGTTCGCTCTCGGGTTGGTTCTTTATTTTATGAGCTAAATTGATTTTTACAGTTGACCGGCTTCTTCCCTTGTTGCTCGTTTTTAATATTTGCTATCTGCTATGAGTTTGGTTTCTTGAAATTTACTCTTTTTCTTTTGCTTTTTGCCACGTGTTTGTATTTGAAAAATCTCAAATCTATGATATCATGAAGAGCTCTCACTGTATACCAAAGAGTATCGCGATCAACGGTATAATGTAAGAAAATTTTCTTTATGTTCTTTACAAAATATTCTATTCTCCAATTTGATCTCCTATTTTGTTTATGGTATGGTACTTTATTTTACAATGGATTTTGGGGGAGTATGTTATACATTTACCTAATAATATTTTTGCCCCCTATTGGTGTGTTCCAAAAAGGGGGAGAATTTTTTATGAATGTTTTTAACTAAAAATTACTGTTTCTCACTATATATCTTATATGGAACTCTGTATAACAGGAAGTATTGAATTAAGAGGGAGTATTTACAAATCTCTCTTAAATGCTCTTTATCAATAAAAATCTGTGTTACATGAAGTATTGAATTAGGGGGGGGGGGGTAATTTTTTTATGCTTTATTGTTTATTTTTATTTTTAACATTCATAGGCATATTTTGTTCATACCAAAAGGGAGAGATTGTTGACTCTTAGTTTGGTTTGCACAAAACATGTCTATTGCCGCTGAAATGGTGTGGGGACAAACAGATAGATTTGTCGATTCGAGGGAAGTTGAATAGTCAAACCTGAACAACTTCACCGGAGTTTGACCAAGATTCTCCCGTCGTTGACCTGCAAAAAGTACGAGACACCGGGGTTGATTCCGGCGACGCACCCTCCGACGCTCTTGTCAGTAATCAGAAAGATTATGAAAGAGCTTTGATTGGCAAAAGATTGATTACCTGGTAACAGTGGGAGATGCGGGGTATTTATAGCCGCCTTAGGAACCAGTTTCGGGATAAGATCAAATCCCTACTTCCCAGTGAATAGATATAAATGATTAGGACCATTGATCAAGGTCAATCTTAAACCCTAATTCTCCTATCCAGCTGGATTGGGTTTCTTGTGGGTTGGAACCCGCACCCAGTAAGACAGATCCGTTTATGGGTTATTGGGCTTTTGGAAAAAGACCCAGTTCCCACTTCAGACCCGTTTGTAGGTGAAATTACCATTTTACCCCCGAGTTTTGAGATTCGTGTTTGATTTGGACGGTTCCGATTTAACCCTATTTTTAGCCATATCACGAGCCCCCCACTCCCGAAGACTGAGTTTGATTAGCCTTTGAGGAGTAGTTTTACTGTTCTAATGGCTTGCGGAGTTGTATCGGAGTCCAAATGAGGGGTGTCGAATCTTCATGTGAGGTATTATGGTGATTTTCGGAGTTGGTTGCGCACTTAAGGTTGTTCTTGAGCTCTTCTGGACTTTCGGTGAATTTCTTTAATTTTTTATCTATTTTTCGGATCATTTATTTAATTTTGCGAAGCGGTGACTTATTATTCGAGGGCATTAATTAATTATTCTATGCAACAATTATTTACCCAGGGACTCAAAAATATTTTCCCGAATTTATAATTATTTTTTAGAATTTTTAATTAATTTTCCTGAATTTTTAATCATTTTTTTCAATTTTTTAAATAAATAAATCGGATTAATAAATAAAAATTAATTTTTAATACCATTTATGACGTGGCGCAATCTGGGCCGCTCACCAGCTAATAGCATGAATATCTCAGCGATCGGACGGTCTGAGTAGGTCGACAGCGTTTTTCTCCGTGTGTGAAGGTCGGTGCCCCGGTAACTCGGTCATAGTGCCTCGGTAGCTCGGTAGCTCGGTAGCTTGGCACTTCATGAGCTGCCGAGCTGATGGAACTGCGATGATTCCAGGACCACGGATTGGTGTGCGTATCGATCATAAAAGCTTAACAGATTTAATACGTGATCTAACCCTTTATAGCGGAATCTAGGGTTCACAAATTATACCTGCGATGAGAAGAAGACGATAGTTTCTAGCAACCTCGAGCCGTCAGCGACCACAAGATCTTCTGCACGTATTCCTTCCTCGGGTTGGACGTCGTGTGGGCGACGGTCTACCAACCTTTCTTCTCCTTGGCTGACCTCTCTTTCTCTCCTTACGTGAATCACGAATTTAGAGAAAACTTCTTATCTCTGATAATGATGTGACAGCCAGAGAATAGAGGATATATATATAAGGCTACAGCAGGGACCATGAGGAGAAATTAGGGTTAGGTCTCCTAACGAATCTGGGTATCCCGTGTTCAGCCCGAACACACAACCCAGACCCATTAACAATAGCTCGGTCCACTAAAGAGCTATTGTTACACTACCTTCCTAATCCCAAATTATATTTATGGGCTCCTTTTATTATATGCTCGTTCAGCTCCCCATGTTAAGATATCGAATGTCCGTCGATCAAATTAAGTTACTGACAACTATATTGATCAACATCTTTTATCCTTAAGTAGTACCACTCAACTTTATTTGTCATGTCGGATGTAATCCACCTGCAGGGTTTACATGACAATCCTTATGAGCTCCTTAAGGGGACATCATCAACCCGACGTATCGGGACATGGATTCCTTTTACAATCAACAGCCCATCATACATACAATGCTATTACCCAATTCATAGAGGTTGTTGATCCATAATGAATTTCACTCTCACTCTTTTATGAGTCAAAGTAATGCACACTGCATATACATGTCTGTTATTATATCTGGATTAAGAGCATAAGCATCCATAATAACAGAGGTGTTTGTTCTCTTTTGTAGTCAGTACAAAGAGAACAACCTCAAGTGGTCATGTTCAATACACACAAAGTGTACTAGTGTAAACCTATAGTCAAGATAGACTAATACCAGATTACACTACAACCTTTCCAATGGATTGTCCAAGTCCGTCTAGGTTGTGAACTATTTATATATTCCATAAGGAACTGATAATATGATCTTCTGTGTGTCTCCTCACACCATATTATCAACCTTATAGAATATCAGATACTTGCATTAATATTATAATAAACACAATATGCAAACATATGCCCATATGATTCTTATTCAAAAAAAATAAGGAAATAAAGTTAATACAAAAGTGATGCTTTCAGTATATAACCCTAACACGAGCTACGTGGCTAAATCTGGAGCATCCATCATGGCGCGAATCACGATGTGGGAGGCTCAGATCACGAGAAAACTTGATTTTGTCGTTTTGTGGTTGTGGCTTGATCTGAGCCGCTCATCATCTTTTGGCACGAATCTTGGAACAATCTGACAGTTTGAGTAGCTCGGCGGCATTTTTCTCCAAATGTGGAGGTCGGTGCCCTGATAGCTCGGTAGAGTGCCTCGGCAGCTCGGTAGCTCGGCGCCTTGTGAGCGGCCGAGCTACATGGCCAAATCTGAAGTGTCCATCACGGTGCGAATCACGATGTAGGAGGCTCAGATCACGAGAAAACGTGATTTTGTTGTTTTGTGGGTGTGGCATGATCTGAGCCTCTCATCAACTTTGGGCGTGAATCTTAGGACAATCAGACGGCCCAAGGGGTTCAGCGTCATTTTTCTCCAAATGCGGAGGTCGGTGCCCCGGTAGCTCGGTAAGTGCCTCAGTGGCTCGGCGCTTCGTGAGTTGCCAAGCTAAGTGGCGACATCTGGAGAATCCATCACGGCGCGAATCACGATGTAGGAGGCTCAGATCACGAGAAAACGTGATTTTTTCGTTTTGTGGGCGTGTCTAAATCTGAGCCCCTCATAACTTTGGGCACGAATCTTGGGACAATCAGACGGCCCAAGGAGTTCGGCGTCATTTTTCTCTAAATGTGGAGGTCAGTGCCCTGGTAGCTCGGTAGAGTGCCTCGGTGGCTCGGTGCTTCGTGAGTCGCCGAGCTACGTGGTGACATCTGGAGCGTCCATCAGGGCGCGAATCACGATGTAGGAGGCTCAGATCACGAGAAAACGTGATTTTGTCATTTTTTGGGCATGTCTAAATCTGAGCCTTTCATCAACTTTGGGCGCGAATCTTGGGACAATCAGACGGCCCAAGGAGTTCGGTGTCATTTTTCTCCAAATATGGAGGTCGGTGCCCCGGTGGCTTGGCAGAGTGCCTCGGTGCTTCGTGAGTCGTTGAGCTACGTGGCGACATCTGGAGTGTCCATCAGGGCGCAAATCACGATGTAGGAGGCTCAGATCACGAGAAAATGTTATTTTGTCGTTTTGTGGGCATGTCTAAATCTGAGCCCCTCATCAACTTTGGGCGCGAATCTTGGGACAATCAGACGGCCCAAGGAGTTTGGCGTCATTTTTCTCCAAATGTGGAGGTTGGTGCCCCGGTAGCTCGACAGAGTGCCTCGGTGGCTCGGCGCTTCGTGAGTTGCCGAGCTACGTGGCGACATCTGGAGCGTCCATGAGGGCGCGAATCACAATGTAAGAGGCTCAGATCACGAGAAAATGAGATTTTGTCATTTTGTGGGCGTGTCTAAATCTGAGCCCCTCATCAACTTTGGGCGTGAATCTTGGGACAATCAGACTGCCCAAGGAGTTCGGCGTCGTTTTTCTCCAAATGTGGAGGTCGGTGCCCCGGTAGCTCGGCAGAGTGCCTCGGTGGCTCGGCACTTCGTGAGCCGGTGAGCTACGTGGCGACATCTGGAGCGTCCATCAGGGCGCGAATCACGATGTAGGAGGCTCAAATCACGAGAAAATGTGATTTTGTCATTTTGTGGGCGTATCTAAATCTGAGCCCCTCATCAACTTTGGGCGCGAATCTTGGGACAATCAGACGGCCCAAGGAATTCGGCGTCATTTTTCTCCAAATGTGGAGGTCGGTGCCCAAGTAGCTCGGTAGAGTGCCTCGGTGGCTCGGCGCTTCGTGAGTTGCCGAGCTACGTGGCGACATCTGGAGTGTCCATCAGGGCGCAAATCACGATGTAGGAGGCTCAGATCACGAGAAATCGTGATTTTGTCATTTTATGGGCGTATCTAAATCTGAGCCCTTCATCAACTTTCGGCGCAAATCTTGGGACAATCAGACGGCCCAAGGAGTTCGGCATCATTTTTCTCCAAATGTGGAGGTCGGTGCCCCAGTAGCTCGGCAGAGTGCCTCGGTGGCTCGGCGCTTCGTGAGTTGTTGAGCTACGTGCGACATCTAGAGCGTCATCAGGGCGTGAATCACGATGTAGGAGGCTCAGATCACGAGAAAACGTGATTTTGTCATTTTGTGGGTGTGCCTAAATCTGAGCCCCTCATCAACTTTGGGTGCGAATCTTTGGACAATCAGACGGCCCAAGGAGTTCGGCGTCATTTTTCTCCAAATGTGGAGGTCGGTGCCCCGGTAGCTCGGCAGAGTGGCTCGGTGGCTCAGCGCTTCGTGAGTCACCGAGCTGCGTGGCTAAGGCTGGACCGTCGCCGCCCTTCTATATTCTGTCGCTTAGCCTCCCTTAACGGGTTTGAGGGGGGGCCCAAAGCGTTACAAAAGTCCAAGAGTTGCCTTTTTGACTATAAGTTTTCACCCCTTCACCCTTCCTCTCATTCTTTCACTTTTCACTCTCAGAATTCACTTTCGCTCTCGAGTCTCTCTGCTAGCGGAGATTTTCTATCAAGGGTGGTTGCGTTAGCTGTCGCAGTAGGCAAGGCGATTTTTGGCGAGGTTTTTCCAACCGAGAACGTCACATCAAGGTTAGTATATATATTCTCAATCTTATATATATATATATACCCTACGAGATGTCATGAGCATCCTCAGGTAGTGAGGCTTCTTCCTCGGGAGGTCGGAGTGATCGGCAGTTAGTTCACGAGGAGGGGGAAGAAGTGTGGAGCCGAGCGAGGGGGAAGGAGATAATAGGGTCGTCCGCGGCCGAGCCGACCTCTTCGCTCGTCAAGGAGATGGGGAAGGAGGTGGCTCGGTCAGCGATCATCGAGACGGTGGTGGAGCCCGTGAGACGAGGAGGAGAAATAGGTTGTCTGCCATCGGTGATATCCGGCCATGTGGGGAGCAGGCAGTGTACCGGTGATCTGCTGACCAAGGCCGTCTACGGATGCTCGAAAACATACGAAGCGAACGAACCGAGGGAGGTTACCGAAGTCGACAATATCCCCTCGGTTCTAACCGAACGAGATCTGCTTCGGATTCGGAAGAGTTTCGTCATTCCCCCATAGTACACCTTGATTCTCCTCGGTCTCGGGGTGCGAGCGTGCACGACATTCACGCCCGACACTTCCGTCTTCGCCTACGACGCATTAAATGCCAGGCTGCATCTTCCCCTCCATCCCTTCATGACCGAGGTGCTTCGGTAGTATGGACCGAACCCGATCCAGTTCATGCCAAACATGTGGTGACATGTGCTCGGGTTTCTGCTCCAATACCGAACAACGAAGGTGGAGCCTCAGCTCGTCGTCCTCAGGAGCTTGTACCGGATCAATCGTATGAGCAAGACCGAACACCGGTACTATCTGTCGCCTCGGAAAGGCATCAAGTTGATAGAGAACCCGGATTCAATAAAGTCGTGGAAGGGTAAGTTCTTCTTGATCTGAGGCCCTTCGGTGTGGGACTTCCCGACCCGGTGGAAGGAAGATGTGCCGAAGTATGCGAAGGCCGAGCCGGTGTTGACTCCGACCGAAGCAGAGGTTGCGGCGAAGCTGGTCGGCCTCCTACGTTGAGCTGGAGGGACATGATCGAGGAGGTGCTCCACGGGTCGGGCCTTAGTCCGATCGACCAGAGTACGCTCCGGACATCTCTCTTTTTTCTTGTTTACTTTCTGTTTCGCATTATATTTTCTTAACTTAGTTTTCTTTATTTGACAGAGGCTCCGAGTATGGATTTCAGGGCAATCATGGCCGAAAGAAACAAGGCCTCCGAGGCCAAGAAGAGGAAGAGGACGAGCACGGGTCCTTCGTCCGGCTGACCCACCAAGGTTCCTTCGGCCGCGGTCGTGGATCTAGCGGATTTGGCCTCTCCTCAGTGGTCGGTTGGTCTTCCTTAGTCGACCCCATCAGGTCCTTCAGGCAAAGGCTTCTCCTCTAGGCGGCTTTGGTGCTCGAGGCCCCGCCCCTTACCGAGCAGGCCGAGGCCATTCTGATCGAGGGCCACAAGAAACTGTTCGTCCCCGATTGGCAGGTGATGAACCACGAAGGTTTCTTGGGGGACTCGACGATGAGTATGCAGGCTCTTCGCCATCTCCCGACCCCAAAAGACCGAGCCGCATTGAAGGTGGGGATGACAGACGACGATGCGCTCGAAATTGCTCGGGCGATCATGTCGGTACGTTTTCTTAGTGGATTTCGATAACCTTTGAAAATTTTCCAAGTTTTTAGCTCGGCTTTCATTGCGCTCTAACTGCTTCTTCTTGCAGGCCACGTGCCACTTTAGCCACCTTCTCGAGCAGTATGCCGAGCAGGAGAGGGAGTTGTTGCGACAAAGACCGAGCGGAGAGGGCGAGGATCGTGAAGTAGTTCGAGGCAGAGCAACGCCGCTCGGATGCTTTGGCGACACAGGTCGCCGACTTGGAGGCGACCTTGGTGCAGGCGAAAGAGAAGGTCGCTTCGGAGGTGGCCAAGGCAGCCGAGGAGAGGGCCGAGGCGAAGAGGGCCCTGGAGGCAGTGATACGGCAGAAGGACGAGGCCGTAGAGGCGACAAGGGCAGAGATAGAAGCCGAAGCCAAGAAGCACATGATGGCCAACATGGAGCAGTCCTACGCCACCGCGCTCGAGCACGTCGAGGCTCGATTCCCCGGCTTCGACAGGTCGGGGTACGGGCTGTGGGGTCCGGTCGGCGAGGAGGATCCGAAAGCCGAGCAAGAGGTCGAAGGAGAGGAGGGGGAAGAGCAACAAGGTGACGACGCTCCGGCCGATCCCGAGGCCGTGGTGGTGGAGGGAGGGGGCGACGAGGCTGTGGCCGACCCCCAAGCCATAGTGGCAGACATCGAGGTGCCCGTCGCCAAGCTATCACCCAAGGTGGCCCCTTGATCTTTGTTGCCTTGTATTTTTTCTTCTCTTTTTTCATGTATTGCCTTGTAGCGGACTGGTCACCGCTTCTTGTTATGAATGAAATTTTGCTTTCTTTGACTAAGTGTTGGGGTCGTCTTGACTTGAAATTTTTCTAAGGGCTGAAAGTAATTTTGTTTTGAAATCCAACTAAGTGTTGAGCACCACTCACTTTAAAATCTAGCTCAACTCGCTTTGAAATTTTGCTATGTGTTGCTCGAGCTTAGTGTTGTTATGTTCTTTCGGATCGCCGAGTTGCATCTAGCGGAGGCATCGCCAAACACGGTAGCGGCTGAGGTCTCCCGTCTCCGAGCTGACTTAGGAGCGACGAAGTTAGCCCTTGCTCGCAATCGAGAGTGTTTTCTCAAGAGCGAGTTGGATCTAGATCACCTCAAGCTAATGCTGTCGAAGCGTCTCTCCGAGTTGAAGCAACTAAAGAAACGAGCTCGGGAAGCCCCTCCCGAAGGGGAGGTGGAGTCGCTTCGGCATGCGCTATTTGATGTCTCAATGGAGAGAGATGAACTGTTAGCTGAGATCCACAATTTGTCGATAGCAGAAGACGAGCTTTTGGCGGGGAGAGAAGAACTAACAGCAGCGATGGGCAAGTTGACGGCAGAGCGAGATGAGCTGTTAGCAACCATGAGCAAGGTGACGGCGGAGGTTGACGAGCTGAAGAGGGTTACGGTCGATAAGAGCATCGAAGTTATTCATCTCTGTCGAATTATTGCCGACAACTCTGGTGCCGTAGGCTCCGCTCAGCTTCCTCGCTTCAAGATATCCGTGAAGGATGACTCTCTGAATGATCGAATCGTCGAACTCGAGGAGGAGGTCGCTCGCCTCAAACCCCAACCTGAACGGGTCAATGTCAGAAGTACGTCGTGCACTCGTGAAGAGAGCGAGCGAGGAATTTCCTTTTACGAGCTTGCGACTCGCTCGCCTATTGCTCGGCGGAGCCCTGGTGACACACAAAGTGGAGTGGCTGCCTCATCAAGTGGAGCGTCCGTTGGGACCACCGTCAGAGGCAGTACAGAAGATGCATCTCAGTTTGCCGGTCTAGAGACGAGCTCCGAGGTTAGGCGCCGTCGACCCCGGGTGTCTTTAAACCGGAACATCCATATCCCAAAGAAGCGTTGAGAGAGTTCTGTGTTTTTGTTCTCCAATTTTTGTATCTTGTCATAAGTACGAGAAGTTTGTCTTGTAAACTGAGCTGCTCCTTAAATTTTATAAAAGCGAAACTTGTTTACTCTTTTTGTACTTGCGTGTTTTGTTAATCATCTATGGTTGCCAATAGTCGTAGGAGTACTTTTGAATGGTGAACCGCTTCTTACTTGCTTATGGGCAAGTAGTAGAAGCGGAATCGGGCCAAGCTTTGGACCCCAAACTTGTTGCTTTATAATAGATCAACGGTTGTGGGAGCAGTTCTGAATGGCGAACTACTTCTAGCTCGCTTAAGAGCGAGCTTGCGAAGCGGAATCGAGCCAAGTTTTAGACTCCAAACTCGTCGTTTAAGTAATTTTCAACGGTTGTGGGAGCAGTTCCGAATGGCGAACCACTTCTAGCTCTCTCAAGAGCGAGCTTGCGAAGCGGAATCGAGCCAAGTTTTGGACTCCGAACTCGTCGTTTGAGTAAATTTCAAAGGTTGTGGGAGCAGTTCCGAATGGCGAACCACTTCTAGCTCGCTTAAGAGCGAGCTTGCAAAGCGGAATCGAGCCAAGTTTTGGACTCCGAACTCATCGTTTGAGTAAGTTTCAACGGTTGTGGGAGCAGTTCGGAATGGCAAACCACTTCTAGCTCGCTTAAGAGTGAGCTTGCAAAGCAGAATCGAGCCAAGTTTTGGACTCCAAACTCGTCGTTTGAATAAGTTTCAACGGTTGTGGGAGCAGTTCCAAATGGCGAACCACTTCTAGCTCGCTTAAGTGCGAGCTTGCGAATCGGAATCGAGCCAAGTTTTGGACTCCGAACTCAACGTTTGAGTAAGTTTCAATGATTGTGGGAGCAGTTCGGAATGGCGAACCACTTCTAGCTCGCTTAAGAGCGAGCTTGCGAAGCGGAATCAAGCCTAAGGCAGCGAAAACAGCAGCACGACGTCGAGAAGCGACGACGCTCTGCGCGTGGGTTTGAAACAGGGGAGGGGCGGAGGAGATGGTTCGGGGTGCTAGCGGCGTGGACGGAGGTCGTGGTGATGAGGGGAAGACGAGGCGATGACTGGTGAGGTAATGGCGATTGGGTAGAGGTCGGTGGCGGAGATGATGGAGGTGGGTAATGGCGGAAAATGGGTTTCGAAGTTCGAGAGTTGGGTCGATGGTGAAGACGATGGTGGATTGGGTTCTGTGGGGATGATGGGGAGGATAGCGGTGCTGGGGTGATTATGGGGATGACGACGGAGATGGAGTATGGAGGAGGCGAGGCGAACGGGGTGGGGAAATGGGTTCTGTGCGTGCGAAAAGAGCGGAGGAAGGGGAAGATGAGAGCGGCGGGGTGATGGTTTGGGTTTTTACAGTAATTAGGGTATAGGTTAGGGTTAGGGTTAGGAGATTAGGGTTTATATAGTGTGAGTTTGGGTTCTGGGTATTAAGGTATCCGAAATGAATAGGATCCAACTGGAGAATTGGTCAAATTGTATTAAAATGGGGAATAAAGAGATGATTGACATAGAGTAACTCATTCTTCATGAAGAACGAACCAAAGAGCACACACAATTGAACTAGATGAAAGGACCAAAAATTGAGTTGAAAACAATTTAATGGTTTTATTCATTCTGAAACAAAATACAGGATCCCAAATAGATGAAGGAGTACAATGGGACAAAATACAGTATAAAAATATAAATACGGGAAATAGGAGTTACACGACCACTGAGAATCCTGTTCAAATTTTCTAGATAATCCATCTGCAGCTGGTTTTTTCTTTCCTGTCTTGTACACAATTTTGAAAGTATAGCCAGCTAGTTTGTAGACCAATTTTTGTTGCTATGGTGTTTGAACTACTTGGGATAATAAGTGATGCAAACTCTGGTGGTCCGTATATATGACAAACTCTTTGCCCAAGACGTATTGGCGTGATTTCTTCACTGCCTCCGTCACCGCAAACATCTCCCTAACATAAGTAGATGATGCTTGCATCTCGGGTGTCATTTTTCTACTAAAATACGCTATAGGATGGCCTTCCTTTTGAAGCACAACCCCTATGCCCACACCCGAAGCATCAGTTTTGTACAATAAATTGCTTTGAAAAGTCTAGTAGAGCTAATACAGGAGGTAGCTGCATAATCCTCTTAAGATGCATAAAGGCTTTCTCTGCTGTATTAGTCCAAGTAAAACCATTCTTCTTGAGCAAATCAGATAATGGAGCAGCAATGGAAGCATATGCTCTGATAAATCTTCTATAATAACCCATCAATCCCAAGAAGGCCCACAGCTATCTGATACTCTTTGGAGAAGACCAACTTTGTACTTTATAGCTTCAAGCTTTGTACTGTCAACTTCAATGCTCCCAAATTGAAATTGTTTGCACCCAAATTCACACTTAGATCGCTTAACATAAAATAAGTTTTGCTCCAAGGTCCGTAATACAATCTTTAAGTGCTCCACATGTTGTTCCATTCCTGCACTATATACCAAAATGTCATAAAAAACACGACAAATTTCCTTTAAAACGGTTTGAATATAGCATTCATGGCTGCTTGGAAAGTTGCGGGGGCATTAGTTAGCCCAAAAGACATTACTAAAAACTGATAGTGACCCTCATGAGTACGAAATGCTATTTTGAAAACATCAAGTGCCCGAACTCTTATCTGATGGTACCTCGCTCTACTTAGAAAACACTTTTTCACCATGTAACTCATCAAATAACTCGTCCGCAGTCGGAATTGGAAATTTGTCTTTGATGGTGATAGCATTCAAAGCCCTATAATCGACACAGAATCTCCATGTGCCATCCTTTTTCTTCACAAGCAACACTGGTGAAGAGAATGGACTGACGTTGGGTCTAATAATACCTTCTGCTAACATCTTAGACACTTGCTTGTCATTCTCTTCTTTTTGAAAATGAGGGTATTTATAGGGTCTCACATTTGTAGGGTGTGTGTCAGTTTGTATGTGAAGTGGATGATCAAACTCTCATGAAGGAAGAAGCCCTTTAGGTTTTGCAAAAAACACTAGCATATTGTTGAAAGATGTCCTGCAAGGCTGGGTGTATCGGCTCCTGAGCTTTCTCTTTCTTCAAAATCAAGTGATAATACTAACTAACATCATCTCTGTGCAATTCTTTCCGCAAGGAACTCAATTCCATTGGCAGTGGTAGTTGATTTCCCCCCTTTAAAGTCACTGTATTCAAGTTATGCATGAAAGACATGATCATGTCTGAATAATCATTGACTATCTTTCCCAATAGCCTTTACCACTATATACCAAGGACAACATCAGCTCCATGAATTGGCAAATTGTAAAAATCCACAAAAGACTTGTAATCTTGCAGCTGTATAGCAACTGATACACACTTCCCATCGCACTGCAAAGATTCACCATTTCCTACAATGACTCTGAATGAATGGCATGGTTCGACTGGAAATTTGAGGCACTTAACCAACCTCTCTTGGATGAAATTATGAGTGCTACCTGAGTCAATGAAAACATGCACATTATGGCCATTAATAGACCCTTGAAGTCTTAGAGGTTTTAAGCTAGCTTGCCTAGCCAGGGCTTGAAATGAAATCTCAGGATCTCGCTCCAAATCCTGCTCAACACAATCAAGGAGTGCATTGTGACCATCTAGTTGATCCTTATCATCATCAACCATCATCATGAAAAACTGCCTCTGGCACTTATGGCCAGGAATGTATTTCTCGTCACAATTAAAACAGAGGCCTTTCTCCTTTTTCATTGCCCACTTTGCAGGTGGAATTCTCTTGATAAATGGTCGTTTAACAGTTTCAATGGATTTGTTGTGTAGTTGTTGAAGCTGTTGAGGTTTTGGGAGTAATGGTGGAAGATTGCAAGGGGGTGGATGCTATGGCTGCCTTACATAAGTGTTTCACCTCACTGCTCTTTCCCAAAAAAAAATTTCTTCCTGCAATCTGGACAACCCTATAGCTTCAGCTAAATTTGCAGGTTTATGAGCTAGGACTTCTCGTCTGATTTCAGGCTTCAACCTAGAGATGTAACAACTGAGGACAAATTGATCACCTAAGCCTTTGGTTTTATTAGCTAATAGCTCAAATTGATCCAAATATTCAGCTAGGGATGCATTTTGGTTAAGCTTAAACAACATCCCCGCATGATCGACAAAAACTGATGGCCCAAATCTAATGTCCAACTCCTTCACAAACCCTTCCCATTTTAAAAAATCACCATTATCAAACTTAAACTGAAACCAGGCTAAAGCCTTTCCATCCATATGGAATGAAGCAATAGTGAGTTTTTGTTCTGCAGGTGTTCGATGATATGTGAAAAACTGATTGGCCTTAAACACCCATCCTGAAGAGTTAACTCCCTCAAATCGAGAAGTCTAATCTAGGATTGCGCACTTGAAATTCAGGAGTATGATTGAGAGAATTTCTTACTGTGATAGGCATATCCCCTACCAGAGTGCGATTGCTGATCGATCTTAGCCCCCAGAATCGTCAGCTTCTCTATAACCCCTGACATCAGCTCCTTTTGCTCTGAAGACGATCACTGATGCTCCGCCATAGCTGATGCAAGCGATAGTAACTGATTGCCCTGAGTTTTCGTCGTCTCCTTAATTACACTCAACGACTCCTCCATCACCGAACGCCATCGCGTTCCCTCCGCCATTGCTGAGCTTAAGATGGTGAAAGCACCAAATGATAACATGTTGGCTCACTTGCAAGATCACAATCCGAACTATGAGTTTTATTAAGAAAATGGTCAAGAAATCCAGTACAAATCAAGAACAGGGGTTTGAAGGTTGAAGGAAAGGAAACAGAGGATTCAAGAAGGAGGATAGATGTGAGAGTTTGTTACAAGATTCATACCCCACTCTAACAAATCCAAGTCTATTTATAGCCTATACACTCGATCACGTGCATACACGCGATCATTTTTATTTCTCCCGCCAAGCCAATCTTTAAAGGGTACGCCACACCCTGTGCAAATCAAACCAACACATAATCCTGCAGATACTTGGGCTTCTCCCTCTTTCTCTTCGCTCCTTGATCAGTTGCGATCATATCATAGTCGTTCTGAACAATATGAACGGTTCAGATTATTTATGTGATAATTATGTAAGGAGTTCCCACAAAAGCTTATTGTAAGAACTAGTCTTCACATGATCACTCCTCATATCTATAATCAAATATCTATAATCAAGGACGAAGCCAGCCACATTTAGGGGGACTAATGCACCCCTCATTTTTCACAAAATCCCCTTATATTTCTAAAATTTATTCTTTTAGTTCCCCCAAAATTTATAAATAACCATTAATATGGATATATTTTACTAGTAGTCCCTCCTAAAGCTGGTATTGGATCCTTCACTGTTCAGGCCCGGACCCGGTACCTCACGGGTCCAAAAATTGGATCCGGACCCGGACTTGCGAGAATCGGGTTCGGGTCTAGGTCCTGGTTAAAAATACTTATCAATCGGGTCTGGTAGCGAAGAATAAATATTTGCACTTAAGTATTTTTTCACCCGATACCCTACGGTTCCAATAATTTTTGCGCTTAAGTACATGAATAAATATTATATTTACACATCTATGTTCAACAATTATTATTTACATGCATATCCTTATAGCTCTATTATTCAAATTTTATATTTTTGGGGTATTTTTTAACGAGTTCGAGTTCGGCCTGGGTCTATTTTGAGCGGACTCTGACCTGAACCCGTATAGATTTGGTCGGTTTCGGTCCAATGCTGGGTCCGGATATCGAGTTTTTGTACCAGCTCTAGTCCCTCCGGCAAAAATATTCTAGCTTCGTGCCTGTCTACAATGGTACTTTGGTAATTAACTAATGGACTATTAGCTGCAAATGAGTTACAACGATTCAAACATGTGGATACGGAGCCAAAACATAGAATTTTTCCTAGATTACCAAAACGGCAAGTACTTAATTAGTGAATCTCACTTGCCCATATCTAAAGTTTCCATTTAGTAATTAATTATGTCTTTTACTTTAATAATATATTATTGTTTTCTTCCCTCCTGTCAGCTTCAATCTAATCCAGAGTTTACGGCTGACCCATATTTATACGAGATAAGCTCATGATCATGATTCGATAAATACTACATACTGACTCTCTCTCTCTCTCTCTCTCTCATTCATTTGGGTCTCTACCCATTTCTTCATTTGGGTGTTGGGTCTCTACGCATTTCTGTGGTACTTCTTCTTGATATCGTTCACCTTGGTAAGATCTCTTCTCCCTTCCATTATCTTTTTGATGGATTGATAGAACCATGAATACTAGCAATCTGATAAATGTGAGTTTGTTTAATTTTATTAGATTTGAAGCTACCTTTTCTCATAAGAAACGCTTGTTTTCTTGCAATTTATCAAGGGATAGCTTGTTCAAGTGTTAAAAGTGTTTTGTCCCTAGATGCCTTAGGAAATGACATATCAGATGTTATTCCTTTATTCGGGGATTTTGTATTATTTACTTCAACAATTTGTCTTTTTCTTCTTTCAGTTTTCGTGTTTTTCTATGATTTCAGTTTTTTAGTTATATAGATGAACAAAATGTGTTATTCTCGAAGGATTTCATATACATAAACACTTTATTCTGGGAATAAGTTGTTACCTGGATTTGGAGGAACTAATTGCTAATAGTAGGAACAAGGGTATTTAATCCCTTCCTACTTATTCTTACCCCTGAATGAGAAAAGGTTGGATTGCTTGAGAAATAAATAGCAGAATAGCCTTATTTAAGGTCTCATAGAGTTTATTGTCAGCTAATATATAGACCAATTTTGGGTAAGTGAAATTCTCTCCTATTCTTTCCGTTATTCCATTCACTAATTAACCAAAAATGAAAATAACTTTTACCTACTTCAATATTTTGTGATTTCAATTACTGAATTTTGTTGTTAATCATCCTTACGCTACTGTGGACTGAGAAAGAAGTAACGATGATATGGGTAGTTGGTGTCATGTAATGTTTAATTTCACTATTTGTCATGTTCTCACAATCATAATTTTTCTTACATATTTTGTAAAATATTTTTGAAAATCTAAATTTCCATTTATGAATTTGCAAAATTAGAACTTAAGGAACAGACTTGATGTTGTAGAGATATGGAGAAATCCCAAAAGCTTTTGCTGGGTCTTCTATTCTTGCTATGCTTGCTATCGTTGGGACAAGCAGAGTATCTCAAGTACAAAGACCCAAAACAGACACTTAATGCTAGGATCAGTGACTTGATGAAGCGGATGACCCTTGCCGAAAAGATTGGTCAGATGACTCAGATTGAGAGGATAAATGCAACAGCTCAAGTAATGAAGGATTACTATATAGGTAACCGTTGTTCATCAGTCACTGTTGTTGTTCATCAGTCACTGTTATTCTGTATATGGTAGGGAAGAGAAGATAGATGAGTTTTACGGAACTTAAATATGCCTTACAGGAAGCGTATTGAGTGGTGGAGGGAGTGTGCCTCGCCCTCAGGCTACGGCTAAGGATTGGGTGAGCATGGTTAATGAGTTCCAGAAAGGCAGTTTGTCGACACGTCTTGGTATTCCAATGATATATGGCATTGATGCAGTTCATGGAAATAACAACGTATACAAGTCAACCATTTTCCCGCACAATGTCGGGCTTGGAGCTACCAGGCAAGTATTAAGATGCCAAAAGAATTGGTAACTTAAATTTAGTCTTATTTACAAATTCTTTTACTACTCTTTGAGGATGGAACTTCTGACAGTCCATTCTGTACCATGTTTCTACACGAACATATTACATCATTATTTGTTTTGTAAAATCAAAATAGTAATGGAATGGGTAAGAATTGCAAGAATGCCAAATTCCCAAGTCCGTATAGATGAAAAAAAGAATCTACCAGTAGATGTGCTTCAAATGTAACTAACTGCTGCTGCAATTTTTCTTTATGTTTAGTTAAGTAGTTACTTTTTTCGACAGATATGGAGCCTTATATTGGCTTATCATACAGTCAATCTATTGCAAGTCTGTGTCCTTTTAAGAGTTTACAAACCTTTATGAAAAGAGACACTGGTGTTAAGGAATTTGATTCTCTCTTCTACTAGGATCTTGTTGAGTTAAGCGACATGATCAATACAAACCATTAAGCAAATAGAAGATCACACCAAACACACAAAAACACACAAATTTGTCCCAGTTTGAGCTTTCGCCTTAATCTAGGGAAGAAGAAATCGAGATGTTATTCAACTAGAGAACATACAAGAATATTACAATTCTCACCACGACCCTCTCTCAAGGCTCACCAGAAAATATTAGTTGTTTACAATTGGAGAACCTCTCAAAAACTCTTTTAAAATGAATTACTCTATCTCTTGGCTTTCAATGGAGATCAATTACAACAATATTATAGAAATCTAGAGAAACCTTAGTTTGATATCTTGATACAATAGCTATTAGATATTTCTGAAAAGATGACCTTACAATAAAAGCCGTACGATCTAACTTGAAGAGCAAATTCGGGCTTCCAATGAATCACCTAGACCTGCACCCAAAATCTGTATCAGCCGCGCTCGGTTGACCGCACATAATTGCGGTCGACCGCAATCACCCAGATTGACACCCGAGGGGGGGACAGTCGACTGTCCACCTCTCTGTTGCTGTTGCTACTAGTTGACCGTTTTCTTCTTGCTTCCACCCCGTCTTTGATCGTCTCGATTCCTCTATCGCTTCATCGTCTTCTTTATCTAGCTTAGTATGCAAGACATAAAACCAACAAATGGAATTTGATAATTTTGGAGGGAAGCATCATTAATGTTTGATAGCAGGTCTCAATTTTCTTATTTGAAATATCTATCCTGTAGAGATCCTGAACTCGTGAAGAAGATTGGTGCTGCAACGGCTCTTGAATGCAGGGCAACAGGCATTCCATATGCTTTTGCTCCTTGTATCGCGGTAAGAATATATAAATATAACGTGTTATAGTGCAAAACTACTGTTGTTCTAATTTCTTGGAGCCCATTCAGGTGTGCAGAGATCCTAGGTGGGGACGATGCTATGAGAGCTACAGTGAAGACCACAAAATTGTTCAAGAAATGACTGAAATTATTTCTGGATTGCAAGGAGATATCCCAGCTAATTCTAGAAAAGGCATTCCATATGTTGCTGGAAAGTAAGACTTTTTTAAATCTAATCACCATTTTCAAAACCCTATCTATTTTAATCATTATCAGTTCGTTTTGTGAGTTTTTCATTATTTGTTTCAGTCAAATGCGTGAAATTGTATTTTGCTTCCATCATATAGGTCATATGTGCTGATCAGCTATTATAACTTTTTTTCCTTCGCATAAAAAAGTTGGAATATGGTTTTGTCGTGTTCATAAAAAATGTTCTATTATATTTCCCTTCAAATAATTCCTCCTAATTTGGCTTTAGCTGCCACTGAGTTGTGCAGATAGTAATGGTTTGGGATGGGTAAAGGGATGCCTCAGGGTCGAGGCTAAACTACGTTGTAGCCTTTACTCATGGGTGGATCTGGGCCCAAGCAGCACAAGCAACTGCTTGGGGCCCCCAATTTTATAGGGCCCCATATTTTTTAGGTATTTACAATGTTTAAAAATATATATAATTGTTTTCAAATAAGATTATATTGTATTATCTAAAATTTGAAACAACAATTGGCCTATTAACTTATCTGGTTAGAGTGTTGTGTTAATAACATGATGGTTGCAGGTTCAAAACCTCATGGGTTAATTAATTTTTCAATCATTTTTTTGTTTTTTAAACTAATTATTTTTCACATAGTCATACATGTTATTTTTCCATTTTATAAATTTAATATTATTTTTCACTTAGCCTATGCATGTCATTCTATGATATTTTTTCAATGTTCTATGATATATCATATTTACCTGTTTATAATAAATTTCTAACCAAATCTTCAAATGCATATTATTATTCTACATTTTAAGCTTCCAACTAGTATTCTCATATGCATATATTCATCATCATTTCATTCTGACCGTGCTATCTAATATATCATACTTAACTCTTTGCGATAATGTAATCTTCAAGTGCATATACATGTTTGCTTTGTTTGCTTATTTTCCCTTCTAAATTTTGTATCTGTTAATGAAAGGAATACTAGGGTTGTCTTCAAAAAGAAAAAAAATAGAAGAGGCATTTGATAAAACCAAAATGTATCCATGAAAGTATTCAAAATAGTATTATGGATATACTTCAATCATGTCAGCTCCAAATTTTCTCTTAATGTACACAAACTCAACATGCGTTTACTTGTATGTTTTGAACTTTTTTTTTTCTTTTTTTGGTTCTATTCTTCTTTAATTCTCTCATTCATCATTTCCATTCTCCCAGACAACATGCAATTCAGAATAAAATTACTGCCGCTTCTTCCTTACAGTTTGTCCGAGTTTTATTTTGCCACGAAGCATTTCATGTAAAATACGTATGTTATCAATTAAATTTTTTGTGGAAGCATATATATAAATTTATTTTCATTTAAATAGTATGTCCTTCAAGGCTCCAAGTTTGTTTGCATTTAAATAATTGTCATTTTTATTTATCAACTTGCAAAAGGCCGCATTTGAGAACTTGCTTAGGGCCTATGCATGTCATTCTATGATATTTTTTCAATGTTCTATGATATATCATATTTACCTGTTTATAATAAATTTCTAACCAAATCTTCAAATGCATATTATTATTCTACATTTTAAGCTTCCAACTAGTATTCTCATATGCATATATTCATCATCATTTCATTCTGACCGTGCTATCTAATATATCATACTTAACTCTTTGCGATAATGTAATCTTCAAGTGCATATACATGTTTGCTTTGTTTGCTTATTTTCCCTTTCTTCTAAATTTTGTATCTGTTAATGAAAGGAATACTAGGGTTGTCTTCAAAAAGAAAAAAAATAGAAGAGGCATTTGATAAAACCAAAATGTATCCATGAAAGTATTCAAAATAGTATTATGGATATACTTCAATCATGTCAGCTCCAAATTTTCTCTTAATGTACACAAACTCAACATGCGTTTACTTGTATGTTTTGAACTTTTTTTTTCTTTTTTTGGTTCTATTCTTCTTTAATTCTCTCATTCATCATTTCCATTCTCCCAGACAACATGCAATTCAGAATAAAATTACTGCCGCTTCTTCCTTACAGTTTGTCCGAGTTTTATTTTGCCACGAGGCATTTCATGTAAAATACGTATGTTATCAATTAAATTTTTTGTGGAAGCATATATATAAATTTATTTTCATTTAAATAGTATGTCCTTCAAGGCTCCAAGTTTGTTTGCATTTAAATAATTGTCATTTTTATTTATCAACTTGCAAAAGGCCGCATTTGAGAACTTGCTTAGGGCCCCCTTGAAACTCAAATACGCCCCTGCCTTTACTTAAAAAAAAGAAGAAAGAAAAGGCTTTAGCTCTCCTTTTTTTTTTTTTTTAACTTCTGTGAGCATCGTCTCTGGTCAATGTAGTTACAATATGAAGAGCAAGGTTCATTTGTGTATTAAGGATTAAGACAAGCAGTGAGAGGTTTAATACCTGGTTGAAGGCTATCTCTTTTGTGGCCCACAGCATTTTAGGTTTAGCAGTACACATATTTATGTTTTGTGCACCTTTCAATCACATTTGAAAATTCCAAGGATTACATATGAGTTATTTCTATATATAAAGAATTCATTGCAAGTTTCCCTGTTGGTCTTGATCGAACATAAGATTTTTCATCGAGCAGCATGCCATTTGTGTATACGGTTCATATTCTCATTCTGTGATTCTCATGTGAGTGGTTTCTCGTGGACAGCGACAAAGTTGCAGCCTGTGCCAAGCACTATGTTGGCGACGGTGGGACCCATGATGGAATTAATGAGAACAACACCATTATCAACCAACATGGTCTTTTTAGCATCCATATGCCAGCTTACTATAATTCCATCATCAAGGGTGTATCAACTATCATGGTGTCTTATTCTAGTTGGAATGGAGAGAAGATGCATGCTAATCGTGCTCTTATCACTGGTTTCCTTAAGAACACTCTCCACTTTAGGGTTAGTTAAACTGCACTGCACATTACTGAGAATATTGTGTATGGTTGATTTTTTGCTTTGGCCGTTTGAGTACTAAGCTAACTAATCTGCAGTCATTATTATTTTTTGCTTTCAGGGTTTTGTCATATCAGATTGGCAGGGTATTGATAGGATTACCAGTCCACCAGATGCAAACTACACTTACTCAGTCCAAGCTGGAGTAAATGCTGGTATTGATATGGTTAGTAGTTATCACTTGAAGTAATTAAGAGATGCAGTGAGTATAAATGGATTAAATATCAAATGATGGTGTTATCTTATTCTTTGGTGCATCGCAGGTGATGGTTCCATACAACTATACAGAGTTTATCGATGATCTGACAACTCTGGTTGAAAAGAAGATTGTTCCTATGAGCAGAATCAATGATGCTGTAAGCAGAATCTTGCGAGTCAAATTTGTCATGGGTCTTTTTGAGAACCCTATGGCTGATCTTAGCTTCGCTGATCAGCTGGGAATGAAGGTTTCTCTCTCCGTCTCTCTCTCACACACATTTAAATAGACACATGTCTGCATACATAGAGATACTATTAATTACCTAATCAAAATTTGTATCAATTATTAAGAACACAAAAATCCTTAAGTTCCTCCTTACAATTTCATTGGGTATTATTACAGGAACACAGGGAATTGGCTAGAGAAGCTGTTAGGAAATCACTCGTGCTATTGAAAAATGGAAAATCATCTATCCATCCATTGCTGCCTCTGCCTAAGAAGGCTAAAAAAATCCTAGTTACTGGAAGCCATGCCAATAACTTGGGTTATCAGTGTGGTGGATGGACAATTCAATGGCAAGGTGAAAGTGGGAACATCACAGCTGGTGAGCATATGATTACCATTTATCCTCCTCTTACTTTCCTGTCCATCAGTAGTTCTTTTCAATTGTGTTTTTCAACGTTTATCTCGTTTATACACAAATTCCTGAAAAAGTCGAAACAATTTTTAAAAGAAGGAACTGGAGCATAACAGAAAATTAATTGAATCTAGTATTCACATAGGAAAAAGGCACTGACACATACATATACAACATGCCACACCAATACTAAGAAAATTATATAAGGCTATTGATGAATAACAATACACAAGAGCAGAAAGTGAAGGAAGAAAGAAAAATTGACAGTTGCTTACAATCTAGCAACTGTCAAGTAAGAAAGAGAAATTGGCAAACTATATGAGAGTTGATAATAATTCAGCAAGTTAATGACGTTATTGTTAGGAATGTGTCTTGAATACTCATTGTTCAGATTAGAAAAATGTTAGATGAAGCACGGAGGTCGAAGCGTCGAAGAGAGTAGAAGAAAACAGCAGCAACAAGGTGCAGGCATTGTTGCGGTCGATTGTCCTAAGCTGCGGTCGACCGCACCCCCCGACCGCAGTTGCACTGGGTTTGGCCGAGAGGTGGACGGTCGACCGATCGCGGTGCTGTATTCGTTTTGGGCCTCGATTTGTTAGGTCGTTTCAGTCCAATCTTCAACTCCAAGTTAGATCGTACGGCTCCTATTCAGTTACTTCTTTTCCAGGTTATATCGGACGACTGAGAATCAAGATTAGACCTAGGTTTCTCTCTATTCTTCTATATATATAGTAAACTCCTCCAATATGAGAAAGTATTTCATAGATTATTTTCTCCATTGCAAAGAGAGGCTCGAGAGAGAGAGATAGTTCTTGGTGAGTGAGTTTAATTCCTTGTAATGAATGAATCAATAACTCCTTGTAATCTCTTTTAGTTGAATACCAGATCTCCCTATATTTTTCCCCGGATTAAGCAAAAGCTAACCGGGATAAGTCATCGTTGTGTTTGTGTTAGATTGGTGGATCTACTTGCTTGCTCAATTAATTCGTCTCATCTATTTCAACTTCCTCATTGCTCTATTTAGTTCCGCTGCGACAACGGGCGTTGGTTGACGTCCCAATCCCAACACTTATGGAGTGTGTATGATTTGGAGTCGTGCCTTACTAGGCATGTGTAAGGATAACCATTTGCATGATACTGTTGGTGTTGCAAAATGAAATCAATATGGCTTAATCCCTCATAACACAACGAATTGAAAGCAAACAAACATCATACTTGTTCTGACTAATATTTGGGCTAATGCCCTAAAACTATATTCTGTATTGTACCAACAAATATTTACTTCATCCATACAGGAACCACAATCCTTGATGCTATTAAATCAACTGTAGATCAGAAGACCGAAGTTGTCTACTCTAAAACCCCCGATGCAAGCTTCGTCAAAAACGACGACTTCTCTTATGCAATTATTGTAGTTGGGGAGGTCCCATATGCTGAAACTGCTGGCGACAATCTTAATCTCACACTGCCTGCACCTGGACCAAGCACGATCAAGACCGTCTGCAATGCTGTCAAGTGTGTCGTGATTGTTGTCTCCGGAAGGCCACTGGTGATTGAACCTTATGTTTCCTCTATGGATGCCCTTGTCGCTGCTTGGCTCCCTGGATCTGAAGGCCAAGGTGTTGCTGATGTTTTGTTTGGAGATTACGGATTCACTGGGAAACTTTCTCGCACCTGGTTCAAGTCTGTAGATCAACTCCCTATGAATGTTGGTGACAAACACTATGATCCTTTGTTCCCTTTTGGCTTTGGCTTAACAACAGAGCCGACAGGAGGAAGATAGAGATATGGAGAGAATTTAAGAATATCATTGGTGTCATCTATTCATAGATCAAAATATATTTTACTAGCAGTTTTCACATTGTAGTAGATGGGATGGCTGATATTGCCAATGTTACTTATGATATTGATATATTGAAATGTCATGCCCATTTTAATCTTGTTTGGACCCTTTCTTGGCAATGACTCCTCCCCTGCTATAACTGTTAGAAAAGAAGGGCTACTGTTCACATTTTTACTGAAATTTTGGCACTGGGAAGTTTTTGGAGTATTTGAGTCTCTCATGAAGTTGTTCATGTCATTTAATTTATTTTTCTAATTCTAATGTAGCTAGCTGATGGAAATTCGTGTATTAGATGGATGGAAACAGAGGATAAATGAGACCATGATTACCCTTGTCATAATCATCTATTAGATAGAAGTTAATTAGAACATTACTTTCCTCTCCCTCCTCCATTGCAGACATGCTGATGATAGTCATTTTTTATTTTTGTGAGTATGCATTAATCTCACTCCCAAAATTCAAAATATACTGAAGATATTTTTGGCCTTCTAAAATAGTGTATCACTCTCCCCTTCCCCAATCACAAAAACTGTTAATGATAGTACATACCTCCTAATATCGCTAAAAATAGAACCAAATCGGGCACGATTCTTAAAACTCTCAGGGGTAAAATGGTAATTTCACCTACAAACGGGTCCGAAATGGAAACTGGAATTTTGTTCAAATTCCAATAACCCAAAAATGGATCTTTCCTATTGAGTATGAGTGGCAACCCGTTGCAAACCAACCCAGATATTTAAAAAGTAATTCAAATTCATGATTCTCTAAGAGACGGTTTAAACCAAATCACTTATCATGAAACGATTTATGTAACCTCTATTTTTCCGAAAATATATTTTCTGCGTATTTCTGGTATTTAAAATTTTTGTAAATTAGTTTTCCGTTTTCGAACTATTTTTGTTAAAATGTATTATTGGACTTTCTATTAAAGTCCATTTTAATCCATGGTTTAATTTGTTACTATTTTTCAACGAAATTATATTATGATACCAATCTTATTATTTTCACTATTACCTGGGTTTCTATTATTATCACTACTATTATTGGTATTATTGTTAATGGTACTGTTTTCATTATTA
Source organism: Hemerocallis citrina (assembly GCA_017893485.1). NCBI lineage: Eukaryota > Viridiplantae > Streptophyta > Magnoliopsida > Asparagales > Asphodelaceae > Hemerocallis > Hemerocallis citrina. Next base: position 39,420,020 of record CM030365.1, read on the forward strand.
TTAGTAGTATTCTATAAAATCCAAACTTTATATTTTTATTTGTTATTTATTTATTTATTTAGTTATTTATTTTCTAAACCCAATTACCCTAGTACAGACCCGCTACCCATTTCCCCTAAACCCACCCGTTAACAACCCGATATCACCCTAGTTTTCTTCAGGAGTAATGCTTCAGCCACTACCAATTTCACTACCATTCTCTTCAGTACCTTAGGTGGCATACTCCTATTGGAGAGTTCTCTCACCTACTCTATCTTTCTCTACCTATTGGAGTGTGCCACCTAAGTAGTGAAGAGAAATGTAGTGAAATTGGTAGTGACTCTATCATTACTCTTTCTTCAGCCGCTATTCTCTATCCCCTAACCCTATTCCTACTCTATATATTAACCCATGCAGCGATCCTTCCGTCTCTTCGTCTTCCCCTTCGTGAGCCCCGCCGCCTCTTCAACCCCCGTTCTCTCCCTTCCCTCCAGTCGCGCCGCGCCGCGACTGCATGCCATCCAGTCAGCCACCCACCTGCACCAGCCTCTTCCCGTCCATCCCTCTCCCCTGCGTTCCTGTCGCGCCAGTGTAGCGCCCCATCGCGACGCAGCTCTCCTCTCGTCGCTGCCTGCTGCGTCGCATCACCCTGGCTTCCCCTCCTCGCTCCCTGCTTCCGACGCAGCGACAGCCGCGCGACTGCATCGCGCCAGCCCCAGTCGACAGCAGTAACAGCCTGGGCGACAGCCAGTGTCGCAGCAGCTCTCTCTCCGATCAACCCTCTGGTCCCCTCCTCCATCTCCGACAACAGCCACCAGCATCCCCGTCGTTGTCCCTCTCCGGTGGCAGCAACTAGCGCCGCAGTGACTCCCCCCTCTGGCAAAGCACATAACTCCACTTGGGTGTTGCTATTTTAATATGGGTTTGATCATGAAAGATTTGATCTTTTGAATGTGGGCTGTCCATTTGATCGCGATCTTGATCGTCTTGTTCATGGAGTTTTGTTCTAATTAATTCTCGGCCGTCCGTTCTTGATCATCACCTTTGATTATGGATCGTTGGATCGCACTATCATCATCTTGGAGTTTTTTTGATCATCTTTGATTGGTGGCCGTTCGATCATCCGATCTTGATCCACATCGAGATCCGTGCTTAGTTTCGTGATTGCGATCGTGATCTTGTTCGTGATCGTGGTTCGTATTCGATCCGTTCGTTGGTTCGTGCCCAGGAATATGTTCCCGTTATTCTTGCTCCTTGCTCCGTTGGATTCGTCGTCTTTCAGGCAAGTAACTTGTACCCTAATTCATTTGTTTGATACAAGTCCCAAAGTTCACCTATAGTGTAGTTGGGTCTATAGACAACCTTAGATTGTGTTTTTCTTGATGGATTTTGTCTCTATTGTGATATTTTGGCCATAGAAGTTCCACGACATAAATCTTGACATGGAATAACCTAGGAATCGCCCGTTCTTGAATTTGAATCGTGTATGTGTGAATATGCGTGATTTTGTATTTTAGTTGATACCCATGTGAAATTATAGGCGTTGACATGTTAATAACCCTAAATCATGATGTTTAGACACTTGGCATGTTGTATTTCAAGTTTGGAGGCATTTTGAGCAATATTCTTGAATCTATGGTGTTTTTGTTCTTAAGGGTGAAATCTATATTTGTTGGATGTTCTGTTTTGATTGCTGTTTTCGTACATGTTACAGTCAGTATCTTGATTCCAGTATAAAATATGAATTTTAGATAATTTTATTTATTTTCAAACCCCACTGGTTTTGCTTGATTTGGATTTTGTATGACTGAGTTATGACTGTTTTGGTACAGAGGTGTCGATATATTCCAGATTCAGTTTTTGGTTAATTTTATTAACAAATTATTTTCAAGAACTATTCTATATATATTATCTTGATCCAATATTTTGGTCAGTGTTTCTTTATGAAGTTAGAGATTACCCAGAATTTTGATGAATTTTATTGATAAGTTTTATGTGATGTTCCATGCTATTTTCCAAAATCTATACGTGCTGTATTTTGCTTGCTGTTCTGTAAAGAATCCTATTTTCACTATGATTCCTTTTACTGTATGAAAAATGTTTATGAAATATGAAAGTTAGTATATTTCATCTATTTTGACCTCCCTTTGGCGGATTTGGATTTCGTTTCATTGGTTGCGAGATACTTCAGTTTTTATACAGTAGTGTCGGGAATTCCAGATTTTCCAAAGTACCGTTTCTTGATGTGTTCTTATTTTTGATGACTAAACTATTTTTACTGGAATATTATGAAACTTTATATTTTGATTCTAGTCATATAAGAAAATACCCCAGATTTTTTCTGAATTTATTTGAGAGCTTTTGATGTTATTTTTCTGACTGAGAATTCGTTTTTCTGATTTCTAACTGAACATGTTTTCTGGCTTCGAACTTGTTTTGAGTTAAGATGTTGTGAATTAATACATGACTTAATTATACTCGTTGGATTCGTGTGGATGTCTATTTTCCAGATCCTTTGACTGATCCATATTTGCATTTCTGTAGCAACAAGAATCACTGTTTTAGTACTGATCTGTCATACTGTCCTGATTATGAACATACACCATTTTGCTCGTTTATGTGACTGTATACCATCCATGCATGATTATTTATTTTCCTGAAACTAATACTGATTAGACCATGTTAGTTTGACATTATTTAGTACACATTCATGTCTGTTTGATAACCATAATAAAAGTAACCAAGCCGGGGTTTAAGGGAAGATCTAGTAGTGGGAAAGCATAGAAATGTGTACTTAGAAGGGGGGCCGTGTTTTCCATCTGATTACATGTTATCTGTTGAGATCATTTTACATGATCGTCTATTATCTGTATGAGATCATGTTACATGATCGTCTGATATCTGTCTGAACCCTGAGTACACGACCCTATATGATCCCCTATGAAATCTAAAGCGAAATTGTTTGTTGTAGCAACCATATGTTATGTTTTTGGGACGCATAAAGTGCTACCTAGATAGTAATCAAATAAGACTTATAAGAACATGACATCTGAAATCTGAAATCTGAAATCTGAATCTGAATCTGAATCTGAATCTGAATCTGTTATATGATTATCTGACTATCTGTATTTGATTATCTAATTATCTGTTATCTGTCTGACACTACCATGTGACATATTACTTGACACTATCTGTATATCTGATATCTGTCTGACACTTGACACTTAACACTTGACATATGTTAGTATACATGTTAGTTGATTCTGCCATACCATGCTAGGTCAGTTTCTACTATTAATTAGATCTATTAGTTATGTGCTTGTATCCTACATTATTTGTGACCCGCGACTTGCAATTGACGGGTACTTGTTTTCTTCTTTTCTTATTTTTCTACAAATTTACTAAATTGCAGATCAGGATGGTCAGCTGCCAGAAGGTACTGGCGAGACGATGTATTAGTGCTGGAGTTTCTACTTTATTATTATTATTATTTGTTGCTTGAACTTGAATAAAAAAATGTACTTGTTTATTTGGATATTTATTCTTGTATTTCAAGTATTCTTGTTGGTATTTGTTTCATATGTGCATGTGGTTGACACTTCTGGCTTCCGACTCTGATATTATTTTGTGATATGTTGTAAAGAATTCCTGAACAGCTTATGGATGATGAAAATTATTCGCTGGGCTTTTGTTACGTACTCGTATTCCGTATCTTTGTGAAGCAGGGTGTGACAGGTTTTTTAGTAGTATCAGAGCCTAGGTTTGGCTAATGTATTAGTTCTACTGATATATTAGACAAGCTTGACTCGAATTGGAATCTGCTCAACATTTCACCAACCATGCATGCATAAATGAATCAGTTATTATCAACTTGATCTGGATACTAGTCTTAATCCTTTCTTTTTTATCCCTTCTTATTCAATTCCTTGATTCCCTATTTCTTCCGTCTCTTTTAGTCATTCTCATTTGTTGGTTCCTTATTGGGTATAGTTTCGATATCTCCGTACCCATATTCCTTTGATTCTTTCATTCATCTTCATTTGTTGACTTATTTTGAGTATCATGCTAGTTATTCTTTTCCTGCTATATTCTCTTCGAATTCGGCTTGTGACCCCTCGTTCCTCTTCCTTCATATTCAATTCTTTGATTTTGTATTTTCTTTCGTCCCTTGTAGTCGTCCTCCTTTGTTGACTCTTTGTTGAGTATAAAATTCATTCTTCTCCTCCCTGTATTTTCTTTATATGTACATATATATTTTCGAATATTTTGTGTATTTCGATTATTATTTGTTATATTTTGGATCTTCTATAAAATTGTTTTCTAAAACAAAAATTTTGTTATTTCGAATAACTGTGTATTTTAATACCACAAATTTCAAAACGTAACTCCGTACTTAAATTGAGCAATCAATATCTAAGTATGTGTGGAAGATTGCATCATCTTGTTCATCGTTTTGTTGCAACTGGATGTCGAGATGGCAAACATGCAACTAGACGTCAATGGAGGCAAATTGCAACTGGATATCGGTGAGGCAAAATGTGCAACCGAATATCCAGATGGTAACCTGCAACCTGTTGTCGTAGAGGCAAACCTGCAACTTGATGTCGAGAAGGCAAGACTACAGATGGATATAAATGAGGCGCACCCACATCAAAGAATTTCTACTACTACTATTATTATTGTTTTCCTTATTATTATTGTTATTACTATTACTATCATTATTATTTCTATAGTTTTCATTATTTTATTAGTATTATTATTGTTATTGTTAATACTATTACTATTACTATTATTGTATTTTTCTTACTATTTTATTTTTGATGTTGATATATAATTACTTTCACCAAAATGATGAACCCCAAATTATGTTTTGTCTTATATTATTATCCTTACCAGTATTGTTAATATTTTATTATTATTATTTTTTTACCAGTATGTTTATGATGATTATTATTGTTATTATTATTTTTATTATTATTTTTCATTATTATTTTTTATGTGTTGATTTTCGTATTATTAATATTATTTTTATTAACGCTCATTAGTTTTGACATAATTATTTAAATTAAAGTCCACCTCTAAATCCCAATTTTAATCTGGTGTCTCATTCTTTTCTTCCTGGTCGGATCGTCGCTTGTTATCGCGTGGTCTACAACGACTTGTCTGCAGCTTGGAACGTCACCATCAGAATGGCGCAGCGGAAGCGTGGTGGGCCCATAACCTACAGGTCTCAGGATCCTATTGTTGTTTCTCATTCCTTGCATTATTTTGTTTTCTCCTATTTCTTGCAATTGTTCTCATCTGTTGACTTATTAATTGATTCAATATTTCCCTGTCTTTTCTCTCTTTGATTTCAGTTCTGCCGACTCCCTTATTGCTTTGTTATCTTGTGTTGATTCTTTCTTTTTGATACTGTTTATTCTCTTTTTTGCACTCCATTTGATCCCATTGTTATCTCCTTCATTCTTTTTCTGGTGTTGCCTTTACTTTGTTCCTTTCCCTTAGCCCTCTGTTTGTTACCCTTGCCCCAGTTGTTTTTGCCTTGTCCTCTTACCGCCTAAGCAAATTTCGACGACGAAATTTTCTTGTAAGGTGGTTAGAATTATAACCCCTGTTTTCCCGAAAATGTATTTTCTGCGTATTTCTGATATTTAAAATATTTTTAAAATAGTTTTCCGCTTTCGAACTATTTTTGTTAAAATATATTATTGGACTTTCTATTAAAGTCCATTTTAATCCATGGTTTTATTTGTTACTATTTTCCAACGAAATTATATTATAATATCAATCTTGTTATTTTCATTATTACCTGGGTTTCTATTATTTGTACTACTATTATTGGTATTATTGTTAATGGTACTGTTTTCATTATTATTATTAGTATTCTATAAAATCCAAACTTTATATTTTTATTTGTTATTTATTTATTTATTTAGTTAATTTTATTTATATTATTTACTGATTAATTTATTTATTTATTTATTTTCTAAACCCAATTACCCTAGTACAGACCCGCTACCCATTTCCCCTAAACCCACCCGTTAACAACCAGATATCACCCTAGTTTTCTTCCGCCGCAATTCTCTATCCCCTAACCCTATTCCTACTCTATATATTAACCCATGCAGCGATCCTTCCGTCTCTTCGTCTTCCCTTTCGTGAGCCCCGCCGCCTCTTCAACTCCCGTTCTCTCCCTTCCCTCCAGTCGCATCGCGCCGCGCCGCGACTGCATGCCATCCAGTCAGCCACCCACCTGCACCAGCCTCTTCCCGTCCATCCCTCTCCCCTGCGTTCCTGTCGCGCCAGTGTAGCGCCCCATCGCGACGCAGCTCTCCTCTCGTCGCTGCCTGCTGCGTCGCATCACCCTGGCTTCCCCTCCTCGCTCCCTGCCTCCGACGCAGCGACAGCCGCGCGACTGCATCGCGCCAGCCCCAGTCGACAGCAGTAACAGCCTGGGCGACAGCCAGTGTCGCAGCAGCTCTCTCTCCGATCAACCCTCTGGTCCCCTCCTCCATCTCCGACAACAGCCACCAGCATCCCCGTCGTTGTCCCTCTCCGGTGGCAGCAACTAGTGCCGCAGTGACTCCCCCCTCTGGCAAAGCACATAACTCCACTTGGGTGTTGCTGTTTTAATATGGGTTTGATCATGAAAGATTTGATCTTTTGAATGTGGGCTGTCCATTTGATCGCGATCTTGATCGTCTTGTTCATGGAGTTTTGTTCTAATTAATTCTCGGCCGTCCGTTCTTGATCATCACCTTTGATTATGGACCGTTGGATCGCACTATCATCATCTTGGAGTTTTTTTGAACATCTTTGATTGGTGGCCGTTCGATCATCCGATCTTGATCCACATCGAGATCCGTGCTTAGTTTCGTGATTGCGATCGTGATCTTGTTCGTGATCGTGGTTCGTATTCGATCCGTTCGTTGGTTCGTGCCCAGGAATATGTTCCCGTTATTCTTGCTCCTTGCTCCGTTGGATTCGTCGTCTTTCAGGCAAGTAACTTGTACCCTAATTCATTTGTTTGATACAAGTCCCAAAGTTCACCTATAGTGTAGTTGGGTCTATAGACAACCTTAGATTGTGTTTTTCTTGATGGATTTTGTCTTTATTGTGATATTTTGGCCATAGAAGGCCCACGACATAAATCTTGACATTGAATAACCTAGGAATCGCCCGTTCTTGAATTTGAATCGTGTATGTGTGAATATGCGTGATTTTGTATTTTAGTTGATACCCATGTGAAATTATAGGCGTTGACATGTTAATAACCCTAAATCATGATGTTTAGACACTTGGCAGATCGTATTTCAAGTTTGGAGGCATTTGGAGCAATATTCTTGAATCTATGGTATTTTTATTCTTAAGGGTGAAATCTGTATTTGTTGGATGTTCTGTTTTAATTGCTGTTTTCGTACATGTTACAGTCAGTATCTTGAATTCAGTATAAAATATGAATTTTAGATAATTTTGTCTATTTTCAAACCCCACTGGTTTTGCTTGATTTGGATTTCGTATGACTGAGTTATGACTGTTTTGGTACAGAGGTGTCGATCTATTTCAGATTTAGTTTTTGGTTGATTTTGTTAACAAATTATTTTCAAGAACTATTCTATACATATTATCTTGATCCAATATTTTGGTCAGTGTTTCTTTATAAAGTTAGGGATTACCCATAATTTTGATGAATTTTATTGATAAGTTTTATGTGATGATCAATGCTATTTTTCAAAATCTATACGTGCTGTATTTTGCTCGCTGTTCGGTAAAGAATCCTATTTTCACTATGATTCCTTTTACTGTATGAAAAATATTTGTGAAATATGAAAGTTAGTATATTTCATCTATTTTCACCTCCCTTTGGCGGATTTGGATTTCGTTTCATTGGTTGCGAGATACTTCAGTTTTTGTACAGCAGTGTCAAGAATTCCAAATTTTCCAAAGTACTGTTTCTTGATGTGTTCTTATTTTTGATGAATGAACTACTTTTACTGAAATATTATGAAACTTTATATTTTGATTCTAGTCATATAGGGGATTACCCCAGATTTTTCCTAAATTTATTTGAGAGGTTTTGATGTTGTTTTTCTGACTGAGAATTCGTTTTCCTGATTTCTAACTAAACATGTTTTCTGGCTTCGAACTTGTTTTGAGTTAAGATGTTGTGAATTACTATATGACTTAATTATAATCGTTGGATTCGTGTGGATGTCTATTTTTCAGATACTTTGACGGATCCATATTTGCATTTCTATAGCAACAACAATCACTGTTTTAGTACTGATCTGTCATGATGTCCTGATTATGAACATACACCATTTTGCTCGTTTATGTGACTGTATACCATCCATGCATGATTATTTGTTTTCCTGAAACTAATACTGATTATACCATGTTAGTTTGACATTATTTAGTACATATTCATGTCTGTTTGATAACCATAATAAAAGTAACCAAGCCGGAGTTTAAGGGAAGATCTAGTAGTGGGAAAGCATAGAAATGTGTACTTAGAAGGGGATCCGTGTTTCCCATCTGATTACCTGTTATCTGTTGAGATCATTTTACATGATCGGCTGTTATCTGTATGAGATCATGTTACATGATCGTCTGATATCTGTCTGAACCCTGAGTACACGACCTTATATGATCCCCTATGAAATCTAAAGCAAAATTGTTTGTTGTAACAACCATGTGTTATATTTTTGGAGTGCATAACGTGTTACCTAGATAGTAAGCACACAAGACTTATAAGAACATAACATCTGAAATCTGAAATCTGAATCTGAATCTGAATCTGTTATATGATTATCTGACTATCTGTATCTGATTATCTCATTATCTGTTATTTGTCTGACACTACCATGTGACATATTACTTGACATTATCTGTATATCTGATATCTGTCTGACACTTGACACTTGACACTTAACATTTGACATATGTTAGTATACATGCTAGTTGATTCTGCCATACCATGCTAGGTCTGTTTCTACTATTAATTAGATCTGTTAGTTTTCCCCATGTGCTTGTATCCTACATTATTTGTGACCCGCTAACGGGTACTTGTTTTCTTCTTTTCTCCTTTTCCTGCAAATTTACTAAATTGCAGATTAGGATGGTCAGCTGCCAGTAGGTATTAGCGAGATGATGTATTAGTGCTGGAGTTTTTGCTTTATTATTATTATTATTTGTTGCTTGAACTTGAATAAAAAAAATGTACTTGTTACTTGGATATTTATTCTTGTATTTGGGCAATGTGATCCAGGATTTATTGTGTATTTCAGATCATGACTATTTGAGATTAATATATTTTATTTCAAGTATTCTTGTTGGTATTTGTTTCATATGTGCATGTGGTTGACTCTTCTGGCTTCCGACTCTGATATTATTTTGTGATATGTTGTAAAGAATTCCTGAACAGCTTATGGATGATGAAAATCATTCGCTTGGCTTTTGTTACGTACTCGTATTCCGTATTTTTGGGAAGCGGGGCATGAGATTTAAACTCTGCATCTTATCCAAAAACACTGGGACATAGGGATAAGTGATAATCTATAAATTGTCTCTAAATGCGACTATTAATACCCCCCACCATAAAAAGGTAATTAATATATTTTTCCACAACTCGCTCTTTCATAATCTTCCTGATTACTGACTTGAGCATCGGAGGGTTTGTCGCCGGGATCCATCCTGGTGTGTCGAACTTTTTGCAGGCTAACGGCAGCCGCGAGAAACAGAAACGCCGACCAAAATTCAACAGGTTTGCCTTATTTGTTTCCAAAAAATCCATAAATACATCTGTTTGCTCCCACACCAAAATCAGCAGCAACAGATTGGCGACGTTTATGGAAACAGAAAAAGCAATCCAACCTAACTTCACCGATGAAGTTAGTTTCCAGGCCATGCCTCCGAAAGGGAAAGGAAAAGCAGCAGCCTCCAGCCGAAGAGCCACTCCTCTTCCTCCCCCTCATCCATTCCATGATGTTCTTCTTTAATCCGACCAACAAGTTTAACAACTGCAACCTGAACAGCTGCTTTCTCAACAGCTTCCTCTTCAGCAGCCCCCTCCACGGTCTCGGGGGGCTGCCCTTGGGGGCTTTCGTCGAAGTCGTCCAAAGCAACACCCTTTTCCTAACCACATCTCAGTCCACAACCCTTCAACTGATTCTATGGCTTCTCAAAGCCCTCCCAAGCAGTCTCTTCGCCAAGTAATTGTTAACCGTCAGCAGGGGGTCAACCTCCGAACTCGCTTGAATGAAAGGAGAGCTCTTGAGGAAGTCCCTCACCCCGAGCGCCCAGGGATCCCGAGAGCCCGGACCCTCGACAGGCCGAGGACCAGAAGATCTCATCCCCCGAGGAGGCGAAAAGAGTCCCCTCCACGTCGTCGGTGGAGAAGTCATACTCCAATAAGCCGAGCCACACCTAGGGACCGCCGAGCTGGAGGAGCACCAGTCACTCAGGCCGGGCTCCAGAACTTCAAAAAAGATATCCTGCAAGCTCTTAATATTGCCACAAGTCACGATCAACGTGCGCCTAGCCTTCGCCATACCGCCACTCATGAAGGAGAGCCCCTGAGGGTCGACTAGATCCGACCAGAAGGATGACTCGGTCCACCGCCGTCTCCACGAGATGGAGAGGCGCCTCAACAAGATCAATCCTGAAGAAGAACAACAGACCAATAAGTTCGGCCCAAGCAGACCCCCCATTTCCAGGGCCATCATGGAAGCTCCGGTCCCCGAAGCCTTTAGGCCGCCCCATTTTGAATCCCGCAATGGGGAGTCAGACCCTGTCGATTATATCGAGAGTTTTAAAACTCTCATGATGATTCATTAAGCCTCAGATGCACTACTCTGCAAGGCCTTCCTAGCTACGTTGATGGTACCAGCACGAGAGTGGTACTCCCGTTTATCCCAGCCTCTATCTTCTCATTTGAACAGTTTGAGAAGCTCTTTCTTACCCACTTCGTTAGCAGTCGCCGAGCCAAAAAAATAAGTGCATCTTTGCTAGCCCTCAACCTAAAGAATGTGTGAAAGCCTAAGAGATTACGTTCGGCGCTTTACTACCGAAGCCGGTCTATTGTCTCTCTTAACCAATCGGTGGCCTCTGCAGCATTCAGGCACAACGTCAATAACGCCGACCTGAAGGTGTCCCTTGCCAAGAAGCCTCATCAGGACTTCTCAGAACTCCTGCTTAAAAGTGAGAAGTACATCCGAGCAGAAGAGGCTCTCAACCCCTCCAGTCAAGAGGAGACATCTTCCAGGAACAAACGAAAGAATACAAACGAAGAAGGGTCTCAGAAATTTCAGAGGGACGATAATGGCCAATGCTGCCCAGTTCCTCGTTTTAAGAAGTTTATCCCCTTAAATGCTAGTATATCAGCAATTCTTATGGTGGTGGACAAGGTAGGACTACTCTGCGGCCCCCTAGAATGAATACCCCTGGCAAGAAAAGGAACATGGATAAGTGGTGCCGCTTTCATAGGGACCACGGCCACGACACAGACGATTGTCGGGCTCTCAAGGAGGAGATCGAAGAACTCATACAGTGGGGACACCTGGCCCAGTTCGTCAGAAAGGACGGGCCTGCCGAGTTCCAAGACTCCGAACCTGGGGTCATCCTCCATCTTATCTATGGAGGTCCAATAGGGGGAGAATCAAACTTCTCCCGAAAGGCCTTCACCCTATCGTAGAAGTAGGTTTTCAGTTTTCAATAAGGCCGATTCTTGTAACATGGCCAAAAGCATGTAATAATGGCTCGCCCCATTGAAGTAGCCACTTAGTTTGTCTCAATAAAACTTAGCTTTTTTGTATTGAAAATTATTGCATTTGTCTCATTTCTAACTCTATTAGTCACATCTACTGACTCGTTAAACGGTAAGTTCGGAATCCAGCTTGTCCTACATGTCCCACAACTTACTAAGCTCTAAAGACGAGTTCGGAGTCCAACACTTGGTTCGACGCCGGTCATCGGTCATCGGTCATCGGTCATCGGTCATCGGTCATTGATATTGCAAGACTCGAGTACAGGACTCTGTAGAATTCACCGTTAGAGTAAAACGTTCACTTGATTGTATGCATCCGAACCTGTAGTATGGGATGCAGGATTGCGTGCATTAGTTAGGATTGATAAAAGACTGATAGACATGAGATGAACACTGAATATTGACACTAATACTGAATATTGGTTATTGAACATTGATTCTAGATTACTGAATTATTGATTATTGACTTGATTTTGTTATCGCTTATCATCTATTGACTCTGACATCGTCCCAAATTCTTGCTCTTGTTATACAATCCTTTATTTCTTATTTTACTGCTTGCTACTACTTGTCGCCCGTAGCTTGCTCTAACAGACATTTTTTTCCATCTCTAGATGCTGAGATTACAGGTATCGCGGAGGAAACAACTGAAGGACTTGGAGAACTAATGTTCTAAAGATTGGAGTGGAATTGATAGTCAAAGTTATTTTATTCATGTTATTTTTATTTCCAACATTGTATTACTTTCGTACTTTATATTTCGGGCTTGTTGACCCGAAGTTATTTGCTTTCCAGATGTTGGTTATGTATGAGACACTTCATGGATTATTCATGTTTATGTGATATTTTATTGCATGCGTGGTTATTGTTATATTTCATATTGTTAAGTTAAACTGTACAGCTTATGGATAGTGTACCCATCATCCGCTGGGCCTTAGTTGCGTGCCCGTGTTTCTGTATAATGGGAAGCGGGGCATGACAGAATCATCAGACACCATTACCTCCAAATCAATCTCTACAATCCAATCGTCTACCAAAAAGTCACCCCATCAATCCGACCGTTAAGAGTATATCCACTTCCAAGATTCTCCATTTTCCACAACAAACCCAATGCCACCAAAAAACGTTCCGATCAGACATGCCAAAGATAGTGTATATTACAAATAGCTCAATCGCACAATCCGGTAGGCCCCATAAACATATTTTTCCAAATTATGCTCAAAACATGCAATATTATATACCAAACCGATCATTTCGTAGCCAGAAATCCAACGATACTCACAAATTCTCATTCCAATGATCCGGCCAAGAGCTATAACCAAAACACTGATTGAGACAGAAAATGTTGAAATTGGGTCACTCGATTTTCTATCTGGAGACAACTGAACCCACTTTCGGCCATGAAAAACTACACAACTGTGCTAAAGCAGCCAGAAAAGGCTACTGGCCGATAGACCCAGAGCTGCACTAATTTGGCTGAGAGCTAGAGCCCACCACCATCACCGCCCAACGCCACTTGGCACCGGTTGGGCTCTAAGCCACCCAACTGCTCCGCAGCTTTGGGATATTTCAGACAGTTTCCTTCTAGGGTTTGGAAATTTTCTATTTCATTTCTAGCCAAATATTTGCCTCAAGATGTGCGCTCCTATCATACAAAAATCCTCCACTTCCACCATTTCAAAGGTAGCCAATAAAGCGAAGAAAACTAAGGATAGGGTTAAAGTTTTTGGAGAAAAAAACTAGGACTTTTATCTTAAATTTAGCCACTAAAAATCTCTCTATTTCATCTTTCATTTAAGTTTTAGGGCTCCTTAATTGGAGAAGGGTTAAAGATTTTCTAATCAAATAGAAGTTTTTCTCATTTTTCTCTTATATTAGATGGATTAGTCTTTCATCTTCCACCATATTTTTTTCCCTTTCATTTTGGAGCAAGAAGGAGACCTAGGAGGGTTCTCTCTCTCTACCAAGGGGAATTTCTCTCAAACTCCCTTCTTGTTCTCTCTTTCATTTATTTTATTTTTGCATGAAAGGTGGCTCTTTCTACATAATGATCCCACATTTCTTTCATATTTATTTCTCTACTTGCATGATAAATTAGTTTCCATTAGTTTTAATTTAGGAATTTTCTAGTATTAAATTAGAGTTAGTTTTGGCTCTCTCTAGTTTATTAGCATATTTTTACATTACTCTTAGCATCCTCTCTTGCTATTTTTAAGTTACACTTGCTCTTTATATTTTTAGGGTGTTTGGTTTAGATTAAAGATAGAAACTTTTCATCTTAGCTGCATTTTTTCTAGCCTAGTTACATTTGCACTCACTCATTCTTCACATAAAGATTGTATCAGTTACATGTTTTCTTAGTTATCTTTGCACTCTTCATATAAAGTGTAACCCCCGTTTCTGATTATACGAATTTTCTTTGTTTGGATTCTTTCAAAAAAAATTGTTTTTTAAAATTCATTTTGTTTTAAAATTATTTTGAATCTCCTATTAAAGTCCATTATTATTCATTAATTGTATCTGTAGTTATTTTCAAATAATTTTTATATTATAATACAGTCTTATTTTGTTATATGATCTTATTATTATTATTATTATTATTATTATTATTATTATTATTATTATTATTATTATTATTATTATTATTGTTTATTAAATTGTAAAAGCCCATAGATTTTAATCCATCTTTTATTATTATTATTTATTAATATGAAGCCCATTAAGTTAACCCAAAATTCAATTTTAAACCACTTTACATATGTTATTGGATTTATTATTTTTAAAACACAAACACAAATTCTAATTCAGACTATTATATTATTATTTGATTAACTGATTTTTGTTTGTGGGTAGCCAACTCTTAACCAAACCCAATATCCCATTCTTATTTGATTATTTATATTAAAACTCAAACTCATTCTTGTTAGATCCTAACCCTATAACCCGAAACCCAATAACCCTAACCCAAACCCACATCTTAATCCCCTTTATATACTAATTAATATCATTAAACTCAAATCCCGTCCTAATCTAAACCCTATCAGTCGCTAATCCCCTCCTCCTTTCTTCTTCTCCTTCCTCTGCATCGATTCCGCACACGTCCTCGATGACCCATCGCCATCTCCTGCCCCCCTTCCTCGTCGCCCTCCAGTCACCGGGCAACCCAACCTCCGCAGTCCCTTGTCTCCTTTGTCGCCCCACCGATTGCTTCCACCACTATCTGTCACCAGCCCCCGCCTGCTCTCCCCTATCAACAGCCTCGTCCCTGTCGCCGATCATCCCCTCCTCCTTCGAAACACCCCACTGCCTATTTCCTCCACCTGCATCGTAGCCCCCGTCACTGCTACAACCATCACCACCCTCGGCCCCTCGACTGCAGCCACCTCCTTGACGCCTGCACCTCGTCGACGCTCCTCTCCACTGCTGCCGGTCGAGCCTCCACAGCAAACCACTTTGCTCCACCGCTGTCTCACCGCACTTCAGCCTCGACTACAGCCCTCGCCATTGCTGCAGTCGACCTTTGCTACTCTTCGTCACCGCTCAACCCGAACACCACAACCACCTCCATCATCGCCCCTTAGGTGCCTCCTCATTGGTCTAGATCGACCGTCACTGACCCCCCCTTTCGGCCACCACAGGCCCTCTCAACCTGCTGCCATTGTCGACGCCTACACCTCGCTAACCTCCACTACCCCACACCCTACTGTTGCTGCCATCATCTTGCTGTTGTGGCCGCGGTTGCTTTCGTGCTCGCTGTTCTCTTGTGACGACTTCGCCCCGCACCACCACTTGCAACCCTCATCATCATCATCTTTGATGCAGTTTGGTTTTGGGGCGTGATGCAACAAGTGTGAGTTCTATTTGTTTGTTTAGTGGAAGGATACGGTACTGGCTATATGCTTGACCCTCGGATGGGGGGTCAGCTCGGGAGTAGCAGGGGAGAGGCAGGAGACAATGGTTCGGCTCGGATCCAGTGGCTCGGCTCGTATACCTGCACAATGCCTAGGAACACTAGGGTTGGTCCCGGTGGCAGGCCCTCCGACGATCTAGTTAGTTACTGAAGAGTAACAGTAAAGCTAGGATTTTTTTAGGGAAAGATTGATTACCTTTTAAGTGAGGGAGGGGGTGAAGTATTTATAGGCAGTGGTAAACGGGTCTGAGGCCTAACGGGCCGGGTTAGACCCGTTTGCCTGTGGGCCTGAGCTGGTAGAGGCCTAGTTGACTATTGTTGACCCGATTATCCTGGGTGAGCACCTTTTGAGGAGATCTAGTGGCCTAGGATGGACCACACCATTTTACCCTATGTCACAAGCCCCCCACTCCTGTAGGGATGTGCAAGCTAGCCGTGGATGAGTAGTCTTGGTCGTGGAGGAAGAGCGGGGGGAGGTTCCTGAAGGCATTCCTGGTCGTCACCGAGGCTGAGGTTGGCTTGGAGGCCTAAGGGTTGATCTTTGGTCGTAGGCTTTCGACGAAGCATGTGGGTATGTCCTGAGCTGAGCGGGGGCTCGGGAAGTCGAGGTTCATTCTGTATTCGATGGCCGAGGTGTGGCTGAGCGAACTCGGCCAGAGAAAGCTACACTGATGCTCGACCTAGCCTCGGGTCCTCGAGGGCTTAGGGGTCGGTAAGGGGTGCGGCGAGTCTGTGGACTTTCTATTGAGAGAGCTACCCTGGTGCTCGACCTAGCCTCGGAGTGTCGAGGACTTGGGGGTCGGCAAGGGGTGCGGCGAGCCTGTGGGCTTTCTATTGAGAAAGCTACCCTGGTGCTCAACCCAGCCTTGGAGCGTCGAGGGCTTAGGGGTCGGCAAGGGGTGCGGCAAGCCTGTGGGCTTTCTATTGAGAAAGCTACCGTGATGCTCGACCTAGCCTCGGAGCGTCGAGGGCTTAGGGGTCGGCAAGGGGTGCGGCGAGCCTGTGGGCTTTCTATTGAGAAAGCTACTCTGGTGCTCGACCTAGCCTCAGAGAGTCGAGGGCTTAGGGGTCGGCAAGGGGTGCGGCGAGCCTGTGGGCTTTCTATTGAGAAAGCTATCCTGGTGCTCGACCTAGCCTCGGAGCGTCGAGGGCTTAGGGGTTGGCAAGGGGTGCGGCGAGCTAGTGGGCTTTCTATTGAGAAAGCTACCCTGGTGCTCGACCTAGCCTCGGAGAGTCGAGGGCTTAAGGGTCAGCAAGGGGTGCGGCGAGCCTGTGGGCTTTCTATTGAGAAAGCTACCCAGGTGCTCGACTTAGCCTCGGAGCATCGAGGGCTTAGGGGTCGGCAAGGGGTGCGGTGAGCCTGTGGGCTTTCTATTCAGAAAGCTACCCTGGTGCTCGATCTAACCTCGGAGCATCGAGGGTTTAGGGATCGGCAAGGGGTACGGGGAGCCTGTGGGCTTTCTATTGAGAAAGCTACCCTGGTGCTCGACCTAGCCTCGGAGCGTCGAGGGCTTAGGGGTCGGCAAGGGGTGCGGCGAGCTGTTATGCCTTGCAGATTGCTTCTTAACTGCGTACTTTTTGCCTTTCGATGAAGAACTAATGTGCGGCGCTCCAACTCCCTAGGGGAATTAATGGTGCAACGTTTCGTCTTCTGATGAAGAGTTAGTGTGCGGTGCTTCAACTCCTAAGTGGCGCGATGCTTTGCCTTCCGTCGTTTGGCCTCCCTAATGTCATAAATGCATCTTTTAGGGGGGGGGGCTTTATATACCCCCTCCCCGCAGTATTCTTTTGCCAAAAAAAGCACTGGTGGCTTGTGCTATCAAGGGTGCCTGCCGAAGGCGGGTG
This sequence comes from Hemerocallis citrina, assembly GCA_017893485.1. Lineage (NCBI taxonomy): Eukaryota > Viridiplantae > Streptophyta > Magnoliopsida > Asparagales > Asphodelaceae > Hemerocallis > Hemerocallis citrina. The sequence goes on from CM030365.1 coordinate 39,437,518, forward strand.
CCCATAATTTAGATTTTTAGGCAGGGGATCTCGGATTGGTGGCTCCCCTTCCGTTCTTTGTCTTCCTTTGGGTAGAGTGTTCCGAGGGCATTCTGCCCGAGGTGACAGCATATGGGCGGCGTGCCAACCTCGGTTCGGGACCTGGGGAGTTGTAGGACGAGAGTCTGCCGTCCTCTAGCATTTTTTGGGTAGATCAGTCTCAGCCAAAATTTTGGCTCAGATGGGTCTACCTCAAAAATGCTAAATTCGATTGACGAAGGTTCGGGTTCGAGAGCCCGGGTATGGTGGCTCTCTTCCCGCCCTCGAACAATTCGGGGTTTTGGCTCCGAGGGCCGTAAATCTCGAATTGTTCGCGGGTGAGAGGTGTGTCAACCGAGGCCCAGAGCTCGGGGCGTTTGCCGAAGGCGAGCGCCCTAAATCTTTAATGTAAACTTTTGGGGGTTGAGTAGCTGAGGGTCATCACCAACCGTAGTAGGTCACATGGCCTGAAAAGGCTAGGGCCCTGCCCGAGGTCGATCCTGAGCGTCCAACCCTTTGTTTGGGAGAGCAATCCTGGTTCTCGAGAAGCCTCGGCGGGACGAGCACTGTGCAGAAACCGAAGAGTCGCCTGTCACGTGTTTTGATGATGTCACTTTTACGAGTTTCGAGGAGCCGTTATTGGGGAATTATAGGAACTGTTTTGCAAAAATCGAGGAGTCTCTTGGCTTCTCTATATATATCCCCCCTAACCCCCTTCTTCATTCTTCACTTTTACTCTCTCTCTCTAGAAAAATGTGTCATCAGAGCTTCTCTCCCTAGAGCTTTCTGTCTTCCGTTCGTCCCTCGTCGAAACCGAGCATGTTAGTTAGTTCTTTTTCTTTAGTATGTCTAGGGCTCAGTCTAGCTCTTCGGCCTCGACTTCGAGGGAGCAGGACGACCCCTGTATGGGCCTCTCCGATTCGACATCTTGGGAGGGCGTCATGGTGTACGATGTGAAACCACTCCGCGCTATGAAGCCGTTTATCGTGGAGAGTAGTGACTTGGAGGAGGGGGATAGCGACGAGTCGGAGGAAGTAGAGGTGTTGGACTCGGAGGAAGGTTCGGACTCCGAGCATGATGATAGTGAGGAAGAAGAAGTGGAGACGGGTCGGAGGAAGGACAAAAGGATCGGTTCCTCTTCAGTGGCGACCGTCCTCGAGCCACTGGCCACACCTTCTCCTGAAAAAGCCAAGAAGAAGAGCCAGGAGAGGAGGAAGTGGACGATGCCCAGTAGCCCCGACATGTCGATCCCCGTTCAGGACCTGGGGACAGGCTTCTTGTCGCAGCCGAGGTCGATCAGGCAATACCCGGACGACCTCGCAGATAAAGTCCTATATGGGATTCAGCCCTCTTCGCCGAGTCTTCAAAAGATAAAGATGGACACTACGCAGTCAATCCTGAAGTCGGAGGACTTGCCCATTATCTGCTCGACCTTCCACATTTGGAAGGGATTTGAGTTGATGTTGCCGAGCCCAGGGCTCCGGCCAACCGATCCTCTGTCCGAGTGGTATGGCATTTTTCCAGCCAATGCATTCAGCTCCGGCCTACGGCTGCCGATCCACCCATTCATCCGAGAAGTGGTGAATTGGACGTCGCTGGCTCCGATGCAGTATGGGCCGAACTCATGGAAGCAGATGGTGTGTTTTGTTCTACTGTGTGAGGAGACGAAGGTGCCGTTGAGGTTGGATGTCTTCCGAGCGATGTTAGGGATCAGCTCATTCGGGGAGTTCGAGTGCATCTACTATGTCTCCTATCGGAGCGAGGGAAAAGTAGTCCATGGTCACCCGGATTCGATAAGGGAGTGGAAGAAGAAGTACTTTGTCATCCGGAGCAAGAAGCCTTGGGATATTCCTACTCGATGGAATTATTACAAGCCGAACTTCAAGGGGCCGAAGTCGAGGGATCTGACTGCTGAGGAGTGGGTATATGTAGAACGCCTTCGAAAGGGCAATAGTATAAGCTGGCTGAAGGTGACGGAAAGTCACATGGCCCGCGTTGGACTGAGCCCGACTACGTCTAGTATGTTGTTTGTTCCATTTTCCTCGTCTTAGTATTCTTTTGCACTTATTGTTTTTAATGGGTCTTTTTGCAGGTATGGACCTCGATCCCTAACTGATCAAGGCAAGGAGGATCGCCCAGAAGAAACAGAAGGCCGAGCAGGCCAAGCCAGGGAAGAGGGCGAGGGGGCCTTCGCAGGTGGCCTCCGATGCGCAGAAGGAGCCGAGGGCGAAGAAGGTGCGTCCTGAAGCGAGCAAGGAAGTGCTCGTCCCGCCGAGCCCCAGTGCGATGAGGGTGACTGAGTATGTGAAGGGGAAGGTTCCTCTGCTCCGAGCCGACGCTGCTGGGATTGTGGGCAACGAGATGTTGCAGCCATGGGCCCTAGACTGGTCGATAAAGAAAGGTGACAGCTTGACCGAGGGGGCAATGGCCATCGAGGTCGCCGATAAGCTGGCGACTCCTCGGGATCGGCAGAGTATGAGCACCGGCACCCTGGAGGTGGCCTATATGCGGTTGGCGCAAGCAAACGTGCTGGTAAGAACTACTGGCCCCTTTTTACCAATTTTTTACAATGCAACCCCTTTTCCAACCCCTTCGTCCTTGTGTTGTAGGCTTGTCTGGATGGGGCCCAGGTGATGAAGCTTCATGAAAAGGCTCTGGCGCATGAGAGGGAGCGAGCCAACCTTTACCAGCGGGAGATGAAGGAGATGAAGATTGAGCTCGAGGGCTCGCACAAGAGGGAGCAGGAGATGAAGGCCGAGCTTGCTTCAATGGAGAGCGAGTGTGTTCGGAAGGTGAGCTCGTTGAAGAAGGGCTACGCCGCAGAGAAGAAGATGCTCACCACGAAAGCCCAGGACATGATCATCGAGGCCCTGAACGAGGTCTATGAGAATGCTCTGAGTCATGTGAGGCACTTCTACCCAACCATCGATCTGACCAACTTCGACATTGACATGGTGATCGAGCCGCCGCCCAAAACCCTCGAAGGGGGCGAGCAGAACGAGCCTCCTACCGACCCAACTGTGGATCCTCCCCTCGACCGGACCAATCTAGAGGTGGGGAATTAAGCAGTTCGCCTCCTTGTTTTTGTTTCCTCTTCTTTTTTGTTTTATCCATGTATTTGCCGACCGCGGACTGGCCACCGCACTTTTTGTACGACGAATTTGATTTATGGAAAAAAGGATTTTTGTTTGGCCAAGTGTTTTGACTTCGACTATTTTGTTTTGGGGAAGTGTAGCTTCGCCAACCGAACCTTCTGACTTATTTTGAGATTTTCATACTGAGGTCGGTGGGCATCGGAATGATGGTTGTTTTTCCCTTGTTAGGTGCCAGCCCCCTTTTCCGAGGCAGACCCTCATCGATCCGATGTGACGTGGCTCCGGAGTAAGATCAAGGTCCTCGAGTCCACTTGAGTCCGGTATCAGAAGGAAGCTCGCGATTAGGACGCTGCTTTTCACTATTACCGAAACAAGTCCGAGGCACTGAGTGTGGAGGCGTCCAAGCTGAAGAGAGCGATGGTAGATCACGACCTAGGCAACGCTGATCGAGGGCACACCATGTCGAGTGCATTGGTGCAGCGACCCTCGTCTGAGAGGCTCCTTCGCGAAGTTAAAGTGGAAAAGGAAATGGAAATACAGCGTTACAAGACGATGCTGGGCATGTCTGGGGTGAGGATGGGCTCATCTTCGGGTGGTCGCCGAGTGGAGGGCGCTTCCGCGCCAATTATGCTACTGGAGTATCCCCGGCCAGTCGATACCCAGAGCTCTATGGCTGGCATGTCGACTTTGGTTGACCCCAAGGGTTATTGTGACGAGGCAGGAGGTCCTAGCTGTTTGGCCGGATTCGGGCCATCTTGTGTCGGCCCCGAAGGCCGCTACGAAGTTTTTTAGCTGAGTGGAGTGGCTTGTAACGTTCTTGTTCTTCCGACGGTGCTTAGTCAATAAAAGAATATGAAAAAAGTTTAAATCTTTTCTCTTTTTTCTTGCAATCTGTTTTGAGAAAGCTGCCGAGGAAGGATGGGTCGGCGCCAAGCATCCTGGCTTAGGTGCCCTAGCTTGAGAAAGCTACCCACGCGCTTAGAAGGGACACAAAGTCGTCGAAGAGGTGTGGGTCGGTGCCCAGTGTTCTGACTTGGGCGCTATAGTTTAAGAAAGATATAGACGTGCTCGGCATTGGTACGGAACTGCCGAAGAGGGGTGGGTCGGTGCCTAGTGTTCTGACTTGGGCACCATAGCTTGAGAAAGCTACCCACGTGCTCGATATTGGTACGGAACTGCCGAAGAGGTGTGGGTCGGCGCCCAGTGTTCTGACTTGGGCACCATAGTTTGAGAAAGCTACAGACGTGCTCGGCATTGGTACGGAACTGCCGAAGAGAGGTGGGTCGGCGCCCAGTGTTCTGACTTGGGCGCCATAGCTTGAGAAAGCTACCCACGTGCTCGACATTGGTACGGAACTACCAAAGAGGTGTGGGTCGGCGCCCAGTGTTCTGACTTTGGGTGCCATAGCTTGAGAAAGCTACCTATGTGCTCGACATTGGTACGAAATTGCCGAAGAGGTGTGGTTCGGCACCCAGTGTTCTGACTTGGGCACCATAGCTTGAGAAAGCTACCCAACGTGCTCGATATTGGTACGGAACTGTCGAGGAGGTATGGGTCGGAGAGATAAGGTTTACAAAAGAGCTATTTACTTGAGTCTTTTTATACATGAAGGGAGGCGCGAATGGCCTATTACACAGGGTAGGTTACAAAAGTGTTATGTACATAGAGTAAGCTAAAACTTTACTTCTGTCCTTCCAAAAACTTGATCAGATGTTCGGCGTTCCAGGGACTTTTGACTGCTCGGTACTTGCCTGGTCGTATCACCTCGGCTACCTTGTATGGGCCTTCCCAGTTGGGGGCCAGCTTTCTTTTTCTCGTGGGGTCGGAGACGGACAGCTTACGGAGCACGAGGTCTCCGACTCTGATGTCAATGGGGCGGACATTCTTGTTGTAAAACCTTTCGACCCTCTGCTGGTAGATGCTCCTTCTCACGGCAGACTTCTCCCTAACCTCGGCAACGAGGTCCAGGTTAGCCCTGAGGCCTGATGAGTTGTCGGTTTCGTCGAAGGCCATGATGCGCGGAGAAGGGAGACCAACCTCAATGGGGATAACCGCCTCCATCCCATAGGTTAAGTTGAACGGTGTTTCACCCGTAGGAATTCTCTTTGTGGTCCTGTGCGCCCATAGCACACTTGGCAGTTCTTCTACCCACTGCCCCTTAGAGGAACTATTGAGGCGCTTCTTCAGGCCGTAGAGTATCTGACGGTTCGCGTTCTCCGCTTGGCCGTTTGACCGGGGATGGCATATGGCGGAGAACCGCTGTTGAACACCGATGTCTTCGCAGAACCTGTAAAAGTTCTGGCCCACAAATTGGGTTTCGTTGTCTGTGATAAGGACCTACAGAATTCCGAACCGACAAATGATGTTCTTCCAGAAGAACTGCTGGGTTTGGCGCTCGGTAATTGTTGACAGGGGCTCAGCCTCGATCAATTTTATGAAATAATCGATGGCGACTATTAGGAATTTCCTCTATCTGGTCGCCATGGGGAAGGGACCGACCAAGTCCATCCCCCACATGGCAAAGGATGTCGGACTGGCCAACGAGCGAAGGTTGGTCTGTGGAAGTCTCCTGATTGGGGAAAATCTTTGGCACGGACCGCAACTCTTGACTAGATCCTAGGAGTCTTGCAACATTGTTGGCCAATAGTACCCGTGGTTCAGAGCCTTTTGGGCGAGCGAGCTGCTTCCCATGTGACATCCGCCGATCCCCTCATGAAGTTCTTTAAACACATAGCTAGCCTCCTCCTCGGCGAGGCAGCGGAGGTAGGGTTTTCCGTCCACCTGGGTGTAGGAGCATTTGAAGAGGACGTCATTGATCATGACGAACCTTTCAGATCGAACCCTGATCCTTCTTACCTCGGCCCGGTCATCAGGGAGCTCGCCCTTCAGCAGGAACCTTCGGATCGGGGTGGTCCAGTCGTCCGGGTGAGCTCCGTCGTTTACACACATTGCCTCTAGGAGGTCGATGCTTGGCTTCAGGAGGACTTCGATGAGTACTATTCGGTCGAGACCCTCAAAGGACGAAGAGGTGAGTTTTGGCAAGGCGTCTGCCTGGGCATTCTGCTTTCTCGGAACCCTGAGGACTATGGAATAGTCCAAAGATGTTAAGAGCCACCGGACCACAGCCAGGTATCGGGTCATTCGATCATCACGAGCCTCGTACTCTCCGGTGATCTGATTGACCACGAGCTGAGAGTTGCTGAAGGCTCTGATTTGTTTCGCGCCAGCCTGGTGTGCAAGGGTTAATCCCGCTATCATATCCTTATACTCCACCTCGTTGTTGGAGGCCGAAAAATTAAGGCGAAGAGAGTACTGGAGGAGGAAGTGGTCGGAGCCTCGCAGGATGATTCCAGCACCACTCCCTGATTCGCAGGAGGATCCATCGACAAAGACTTCCTAGGTCGGATCCGAATCTTCAGTGTTCGGCTGTTTGGAAATGGTGCATTTGGTGATGAACTCGGTGAGGGCTTGCCCCTTGATTGCAGTCTTCGACTGGTAGCTGATGTCGAACTGGCTCAGCTCGATCGACCACTTGACCAAGCGGCCGGAGTTCTCTGGCTTGTGAAGGACGGCCTTAAGGGGTTGATCGGTTAGCACTTGGATGGAGTGCGTCTGGAAGTAAGGGTGGAGCTTTCGGGCGGCCATGACCAGAGCATACGTCGCTTTCTCTATCCTCGTGTACCTCGTCTCAACCGGGAGCAGAACCTTGCTCCCGGTCTTCTGAACTCCGTCATCTTCACGGACGAGGACTGCACTGAGGGCATTTTCCGAAGCTGACAGGTACAGCCAGAGTGGCTCGTCCGGTTTGGGCTAGCTAAGGAGAGGAGGGTTGGCTAGATACTCCTTCAGGTGTTTGAACACCTCCTATTGTGGAGCGCCCCATTCGAAGCCTCCCGTTCCGCATAGAGCCTTGAAGATAATTCCGGAGATTAAATCCCACACCGAAAGCCATACTGAGGTACTTGACCCATGTTCCCGTTCATCATATCACCACTAGTGCCTGTCCTTATTGTTTTTGGGTTACTTAATTACTCAACGAATCTCCTAGAGTTGGTGTACCCTACCGGACTTAACTCAAAACTGACCAACTGAAATGCCTCAGCAGGCCACAACACAAGAACTCAACGCCGGTATACTAGGGTCACACACATCCTCTAGAGACCCAAACTCAATGTCTAAACCAACTTTCCACCATAAATAGCTCAACTGAATATCTTAAACTCATATGCTTAACAGAAGACAAAGTATAGACTAAAATATTTGAAGACTAATCATTCGAAAGAACATTCAAGTTTATGAAAACTCATCAGTACCAGTCGACTTATACTGAAGTAAGTTGACTGCCCAGAGGGAAACTATCCATGATTTTAAGAAAATAAATTAAGTAATCTAAGTCGACTTAAAAGATCATCAGTCGACTTACTCGAGACAAATTCCAATAATTTTTGAGAAAATATTCTAAGTATTATAAGTCGACTTAAAGGGGTCATGGGTCGACTGTCTAGAAAAGATACTGCAACAACTTTGCAAAATAAGTTCTAAGTACACCGGTCGACTGAACAAGGATCTAAGTCGACTGTCCAGAACGGATTTTCAAAAAGCTAAAGACACAGCAGCTGGGTCGTACCAGTCGACTGAAAAGTCTACCAGTCGACTGAAAAGTCTACAGTTTGCATAATTTAGGTCTGTATACAATAATCAAAATTTGAGTTTTCTAAAGGAAATCATTGTTTATGAAAATAGTTCGTATTCAGGTAAAAATGACAATCTCAAAGTATCCTCAGATTGGATACATTACTCAAATCCACCCATGTCTCAAAAACTCAAGTTCTCATGTTCTAAATTCATAATTCTTCCATTAGGGTTTCTCAATACTGAATTTCTTTCACAACTCAAAACCAAAATCTGATTTGTATTCACGAGATCCAGCCAGATGTTCATCCATCCAATCCCTTATTATCATAACCATACTCATATCTTAAACATGCTTTCTAGCAATACAAATTTATAAACCAAGATTTACTAAACATTCATAGATATCACATATATAATACGACAACAATCATTGCATTGCTCAAACAAACATGTCAAAACAAACAACAGAACGATCATTCACATAAGTCGAAACAACAACCAAATCTACAACCTTCGCATAAAGCAAACGACAAACAATTTTACAACACTCACATAAAACATACACAAAGCAAAACAACATGTCACTCACCTTAGGAATGAAGAGATCCAACAAGAAAGTCCCTTTTTTTTGTGAGATCCAAAATCCTCCTCTTCAGTCACCAAGAAAATAAAAGATATAATAAAACTTGTGTTGTACAGCGAATGACAGCTGCACACCCTCTTTTATACAGGCCGGGATTGAAAGATTAGGGTTTTAGAAACATATTTGCAAAAGAATCATTCCAAATATAACTTTACATATATAACCCCTTTCTTAGTTGAAATAGGTTAACTGAATCAAAACCAAATCAAATCTTTTTATCACTGAGTTGTCCAGCAATCCAGTACAGCCCAGTAAATAAGAAAAATTCGGATTTACAACTCAGGGTGGCGATTTTGCACGAAAGCCCTCCCTTTTGTAATATTTGCAAACATATCATAAAATATTCATAAAAATTCAGAAAAATCAGAAATAATATCTAATAATACATATTATATTTTCCAATCAAAATATTTGACTTTTACTTTCCAGAAAAATATATGCACAAAATTCTACATGAATTTCATATTTGCAAAAACACCCTTTTTGTTTAAATCTTCACCAAATCGACTTTAAATAAAATATAAATATATTTAAATTCAAATGATAACCATGGAGAACCAAAATATTAGTAAAAACGAATTTTCATAATTTATTTAAGATCCGAACGACTTTTACATAAAAGCCCCTCCCTTTCGAGGTATTTATAAAAATAGTTTCTCTACTCAGAAAAATTCCAAAATTTAGAATATACTCCATTATAATTAGGAGAATTTACTAAAAATATAAAATTGGTTATTTACACCAAAAATATTTGCACGTGCTTCGCACGTGTAAAAAGATAAACCTTCAGAAAATATTCATTAAATCTCCAGAAAATTATTTTAGTTCATTTTCAAATATTTAAAATAATATTTGAAAATACGGGGTACTACATCACTCCCCCCTTAGAAAAGTTTTGTCCTCAGAACTTCTCTAAGCCAAGAAACAAAAATACAAAACTTATAAGACAGTTTCGAAAACTTACTCCATCATTATTTTTATAATTGGATTTAATTACTAAGCAAAAACAACAATAACATATAATTATATCTCAAAGAGAAAAGGTGAAAACTAACATGGCGAGGGATCGGAAATTCAATAAAATGCACAATAAATCCCAAAACACAAAAAAATAGTAAGACTATTCTCATAGAATAGGAAGTCAAAAGTGAAGAGATAAAACTCGAATATAAAAAGGTTGATAATCACACAAACAACGCAGGAACACATACTTAAAAATAAATAAATATATATATATATATATATATATATATATATATACAAGAAGACTTAAAAGAAGTTCATTGAATATCACAAAAGTAAGCATTAAATCATTAAATAGGACGTGGAAACAAAAGTAAGTGAGAAATCTAAATGTTAAGGAATTGGAAAATGGTAGCGATAATTAGTAATTACAATAGAACGAAAGCTTAGACCACACATAGTTGATGTATCCAATCTTAATACAAACATAAAAATTTTGTAAACACAAGTAGAGTAGAAATCAATTATACTAGTTCAAATTATATGGAAACGTAAAGTGTAATTTGTATAAATAAAATGTCATAAAGAAAATATTTCTTAACCATTAGTTTAATTATATAAGTAAAATTCTTGAAATATCAATTAGCAATAAGTAAAAGAAATAGTCAAAAGTAAGAATTGATCAATCAGAAAAACTTGTTAAACACATAATACTTGAATAAAAATGGACATAACGAAGTAAAAATCCCAAAAGGACAATATTAAGAAAGAATAAAATAAAGATGTACAAAATAATTTGGGTAGTATGCAGATTTAGAGAATCTAATGAAAATTAAGTGAAAACTAAAATATTGTTATGAATAGAGGAAATGCGAAGGAGAGCAGAAATTGTACCAAGAAACCAGAAGGACCAAATTCCAAGAATAATACAAGTGAGCAAGATAAGATACGAGAGTGTATCAAACGGATTTAAAGAAATATAGAGTAACAATGGTTAAAGAAAATTGAGTAAAACAAATCAGTAATGGGTTAAGTTTGAAAATCTCATAAAATGGTATGAACCAGTACAAAAGAATAAGACATTGATAAGTAATATACACATAAAACACTAGTGGGGTTATTATAGTAGAAATTCTTTAATGAGGGTTTGCCTCATTGATGTCCAACTGTAGACTTGCCTTCTCGACATCAAGTTGCATGTTTGCCTCCCTGACATCAGGTTGCAGGTTGCCGTCTGGATATTCGGTTGCACATTTTGCCTCCCCGATATCCAGTTGCAATTTGCCTCCATTGACGTGTAGTTGCATGTTTGCCATCTCGACATCCAGTTGCAACAAAACGATGAACAAGATGATGCAATCTTCCACACGCACTTGGATATTGATTGCTTAATTTAAGTACGAAAATACATTTTGAAATTCGTGATATATATAAAAAAAAATAGTAGCAAAAGTAAGAAATGGAGTTGAAAGTCATCTGATGGAATATTAAAATAGAAGCATGGATTATAAATCACAATAGTACAAAATAATAGTAGTGAAAGAAATTTATAAAAGTAAGAAGAAACGGAATGAAATACATGCCTAAGCACAAATACAAATTTGAATGAAAAAATACATATGTAGTATAGCAAATTTACACAATAAATATATCATAAAATATACCATAATGTAGGAATTAAACAAATGTAAAAGGATAGGCATAGTAAGTATGTTAAAATATGTGGTACATATATAGAGATTTGTAGAAAGTACATGTAGAAATCAAGAATGTAATGGTAATAAAATTTAAGTAAAATATAAGTAGTGGGTGCACATAGTACATTCGAAAAGTATGAAGCAACAATTTAATAAGTCGCTATTAAACAATGGAAAGAAATTATAACAAAAGTGGTCAACTATAAGTAATAATAAGGGTATCGAATATAAGGCGCAAAAACATAATTAATAATAAAGATTTAAATGTGCAGAAACATATCATATTTATATGAGTAAAATATTGCAATCAAGTTTAAATGCTCCAAAATAAATAAGACAATACGAAATAATGGAAAATATAGTTACGAAAAATCCAAGTATATATAATAAAATGAAAGTAAATATGCAAAACAAAATTTATAGTATAGCAAAACAATAATGAAAGGAAATAGAAGTAGCAATAATAACTTAACACATAGTAATTCAAAACTTTAAAGTAATATGTAAAAGTAATATCAAAGTATACGAGTAACAAAAAAGCACATGAAAGTAAGATAAATAAGACGTCAAGAAAGAAATGGGTAAGAGTCGCAAAATAAAAATGAGCTTGTGAAATGCTAAAGGATGCACTATTGAATTACAGCAAAAGTTGCCAAATAATAACTTGGACAAAAGAATAAAAAGTAAAAACCAATAGTAAAGTCAAAGAAACAGTTTTAAAAGAAAAACAAGACGATTAGTAAAAGTTTAATGTTTGCACTAATGAATAGAAATAATATAAACTCGGTTGGAGATATAGAAACTAAAAATAAATTAAATTGCTGACAATAAAAGAAACCGAATAAAAGTAAAATAAGTTGAGTACACAAAAGTTATATAGTAAGCAAACAAATATAAAACAGTAAAAGTGATAGGATACAAGAGTGATCATAAAATTGAGGTGCACAAAATATACAAGAGAGCAAATAATTAAAAGAATCTAGCGGAAAATAATTAAATTTTATAACTAGGAATAAATAAATAAATGAAAATTAACTTTGGCGAAAATCATATAATCCAGAAATTATATACAGTGGGTAAGATAACAAAACATTTAGTAGATCATTAATAAGTAAAATAGAAATTATATAAGTTGAAAGGGTAATACCTTACATAATTAAATATCAAATACACAAAGCGAACAAAAGATGTCAAAAATAGCTAGTGAGAAAATATTTGCTTTATGCAAAAATAATCAATACACTTGCGATAAAGAGATTTCATTTAAGTCTAAGAATACCAACAGCCTAAATCTCATTACAGGTCTTCATGACCAAACAATCAAATCACTCATATCAGATGTCCACCAGGGTACTCACACTTCTAATATCCACCTAGGTTGTATTTAATGTCCACTTGTGTACTCACACTTCTAATGTCCACCTAGGTTGTATTTAATGTCCACTTGTGTACTCACACTTCTAATGTCCACCTAGGTTGGTTTTCATACTATGTCTATTATTACTAATGAAGCATGCTCTGATACCATTTCTGTAGCGCCCCGAATTTCTAATATAATATCTTAGAAAATACGTGGCACAACCCTAGCATCAACTTCAATGTAATAGTACACATAGCCCAAAAACACAAATAATTTTATTCCAAACTTTTATTACAACATTCTTTACAAACACAGCGGAATACAAAACATCTTGAATTACAACTTTCTTTTTACAACACTTTTCTTTACAAAATATCATACAAAAACTCTATTATATCAATTTATCTCAAACATCCTAAGCAACAACCTGTAACACATGAGGCTAGAGATGATCCCTAACCCCCAAAACTAAAGGGGTCAGCCATAAATGATGTGAGTGACATAAAAGCAAACAACATAAATGAGCATTAAGCATGGATTCTTAAACAACATGTAATAAACAAGAATACATAAAATATGACATAGCTAGGAAACATGTAAACAACAAGTGAAACTAAACTAAGTGTCAAGTGTAGAAGACAGGAAAACCACGTGCATAAAACCGAGTCAGGAAAACACAATTTCTATATGCGGACTCTCTAATGCATACTTGTCAAGTCTATGCATCCCATTCTACATAGGTTCGGTGCAAGCCCTTAATGTCTTCACTTCATAGGGTTCAATCCCCCGCTATGCAACTAATCCTATCACGATGACTACTACGAGATAAAGATAAACTGTGAGTATTAGCCCATGCCCCGATAATTCCGGAGATAGATCCCACACCTCAGGTATTTTACCTGGATAATTTCGGAGATCATCCCACACCGAAAGCAATAACCTCATCACACGAATACCACATGTGCGTCGCCTCGACCCCGATAATTCCGGAGATCAATCCCACACCACAAGTAATTACCGTAATAATTCCGGAGATATATCCCACACCACAAGTAATCTACCGTGATAATTCCGGAGACATATCCCACACCACAAGTAATCTACCGTGATAACTCTGGAGATTAAATCCCACACTGAAAGCCATACTGAGGTACTTGACCCATGTTCCCGTTCATCATATCACCACTAGTGCCTGTCCTTATTGTTTTTGGGTTACTTAATTACTCAACGAATCTCCTAGAGTTGGTGTACCCTACCGGACTTAACTCAAAACTGACCAACTGAAATGCCTCAGCAGGCCTCAACACAAGAACTCAACGCCGGTATACTAGGGTCACACACATCCTCTAGAGACCCAAACTCAATGTCTAAACCAACTTTCCACCATAAATAGCTCAACTGAATATCTTAAACTCATATGCATAACAGAAGACAAAGTATAGACTAAAATATTTGAAGACTAATCATTCGAAAGAACATTCAAGTTTATGAAAACTCATCAGTACCAGTCGACTTATACTGAAGTAATTTGACTGCCCAGAGGGAAACTATCCATGATTTTAAGAAAATAAATTAAGTAATCTAAGTCGACTTAAAAGATCATCAGTCGACTTACTCGAGACAAATTCCAATAATTTTTGAGAAAATATTCTAAGTATTATAAGTCGACTTAAAGGGGTCATGGGTCGACTGTCTAGAAAAGATACTGCAACAACTTTGCAAAATAAGTTCTAAGTACACCAGTCGACTGAACAAGGATCTAAGTCGACTGTCCAGAACGGATTTTCAAAAAGCTAAAGACACAGCAGCTGGGTCGTACCAGTCGACTGAAAAGTCTACCAGTCGACTGAAAAGTCTACAGTTTGCATAATTTAGGTCTGTATACAATAATCAAAATTTGAGTTTTCTAAAGGAAATCATTGTTTATGAAAATAGTTCTAATTCAGGTAAAAATGACAATCTCAAAGTATCCTCAGATTGGATACATTACTCAAATCCACCCATGTCTCAAAAACTCAAGTTCTCATGTTCTAAATTCATAATTCTTCCATTAGGGTTTCTCAATACTGAATTTCTTTCACAACTCAAAACCAAAATCTGATTTGTATTCACGAGATCCAGCCAGATGTTCATCCATCCAATCCCTTATTATCATAACCATACTCATATCTTAAACATGCTTTCTAGCAATACAAATTTATAAACCAAGATTTACTAAACATTCATAGATATCACATATATAATACGACAACAATCATTGCATTGCTCAAACAAACATGTCAAAACAAACAACAGAACGATCATTCACATAAGTCGAAACAACAACCAAATCTACAACCTTCGCATAAAGCAAACGACAAACAATTTTACAACACTCATATAAAACATACACAAAGCAAAACAACATGTCACTCACCTTAGGAATGAAGAGATCCAACAAGAAAGTCCCTTTTTTTTGTGAGATCCAAAATCCTCCTCTTCAGTCACCAAGAAAATAAAAGATATAATAAAACTTGTGTTGTGCAGCGAATGACAGCTGCACACCCTCTTTTATACAGGCCGGGATTGAAAGATTAGGGTTTTAGAAACATATTTGCAAAAGAATCATTCCAAATATAACTTTACATATATAACCCCTTTCTTAGTTGAAATAGGTTAACTGAATCAAAACCAAATCAAATCTTTTTATCACTGAGTTGTCCAGCAATCCAGTACAGCCCAGTAAATAAGAAAAATTCGGATTTACAACTCAGGGTGGCGATTTTGCACGAAAGCCCTCCCTTTTGTAATATTTGCAAACATATCATAAAATATTCATAAAAATTCAGAAAAATCAGAAATAATATCTAATAATACATATTATATTTTCCAATCAAAATATTTGACTTTTACTTTCCAGAAAAATATATGCACAAAATTCTACATGAATTTCATATTTGCAAAAACACCCTTTTTGTTTAAATCTTCACCAAATCGACTTTAAATAAAATATAAATATATTTAAATTCAAATGATAACCATGGAGAACCAAAATATTAGTAAAAACGAATTTTCATAATTTATTTAAGATCCGAACGACTTTTACATAAAAGCCCCTCCCTTTCGAGGTATTTATAAAAATAGTTTCTCTACTCAGAAAAATTCCAAAATTTAGAATATACTCCATTATAATTAGGAGAATTTACTAAAAATATAAAATTGGTTATTTACACCAAAAATATTTGCACGTGCTTCGCACGTGTAAAAAGATAAACCTTCAGAAAATATTCATTAAATCTCCAGAAAATTATTTTAGTTCATTTTCAAATATTTAAAATAATATTTGAAAATACGGGGTACTACATCACTCCCCCCTTAGAAAAGTTTTGTCCTCAGAACTTCTCTAAGCCAAGAAACAAAAATACAAAACTTATAAGACAGTTTCGAAAACTTACTCCATCATTATTTTTATAATTGGATTTAATTACTAAGCAAAAACAACAATAACATATAATTATATCTCAAAGAGAAAAGGTGAAAACTAACATGGCGAGGGATCGGAAATTCAATAAAATGCACAATAAATCCCAAAACACAAAAAAATAGTAAGACTATTCTCATAGAATAGGAAGTCAAAAGTGAAGAGATAAAACTCGAATATAAAAAGGTTGATAATCACACAAACAACGCAGGAACACATACTTAAAAATAAATAAATAAATAAATAAATAAATAAATAAATAAATAAATAAATAAATAAATAAATAAATAAATAAATAAATAAATAAATAAATAAATAAATATATATATATATATATATATATATATATATATATATATACAAGAAGACTTAAAAGAAGTTCATTGAATATCACAAAAGTAAGCATTAAATCATTAAATAGGACGTGGAAACAAAAGTAAGTGAGAAATCTAAATGTTAAGGAATTGGAAAATGGTAGCGATAATTAGTAATTACAATAGAACGAAAGCTTAGACCACACATAGTTGATGTATCCAATCTTAATACAAACATAAAAATTTTGTAAACACAAGTAGAGTAGAAATCAATTATACTAGTTCAAATTATATGGAAACGTAAAGTGTAATTTGTATAAATAAAATGTCATAAAGAAAATATTTCTTAACCATTAGTTTAATTATATAAGTAAAATTCTTGAAATATCAATTAGCAATAAGTAAAAGAAATAGTCAAAAGTAAGAATTGATCAATCAGAAAAACTTGTTAAACACATAATACTTGAATAAAAATGGACATAACGAAGTAAAAATCCCAAAAGGACAATATTAAGAAAGAATAAAATAAAGATGTACAAAATAATTTGGGTAGTATGCAGATTTAGAGAATCTAATGAAAATTAAGTGAAAACTAAAATATTGTTATGAATAGAGGAAATGCGAAGGAGAGCAGAAATTGTACCAAGAAACCAGAAGGACCAAATTCCAAGAATAATACAAGTGAGCAAGATAAGATACGAGAGTGTATCAAACGGATTTAAAGAAATATAGAGTAACAATGGTTAAAGAAAATTGAGTAAAACAAATCAGTAATGGGTTAAGTTTGAAAATCTCATAAAATGGTATGAACCAGTACAAAAGAATAAGACATTGATAAGTAATATACACATAAAACACTAGTGGGGTTATTATAGTAGAAATTCTTTAATGAGGGTTTGCCTCATTGATGTCCAACTGTAGACTTGCCTTCTCGACATCAAGTTGCATGTTTGCCTCCCTGACATCAGGTTGCAGGTTGCCGTCTGGATATTCGGTTGCACATTTTGCCTCCCCGATATCCAGTTGCAATTTGCCTCCATTGACGTGTAGTTGCATGTTTGCCATCTCGACATCCAGTTGCAACAAAACGGTGAACAAGATGATGCAATCTTCCACACGCACTTGGATATTGATTGCTTAATTTAAGTACGAAAATACATTTTGAAATTCGTGATATATATAAAAAAAAAATAGTAGCAAAAGTAAGAAATGGAGTTGAAAGTCATCTGATGGAATATTAAAATAGAAGCATGGATTATAAATCACAATAGTACAAAATAATAGTAGTGAAAGAAATTTATAAAAGTAAGAAGAAACGGAATGAAATACATGCCTAAGCACAAATACAAATTTGAATGAAAAAATACATATGTAGTATAGCAAATTTACACAATAAATATATCATAAAATATACCATAATGTAGGAATTAAACAAATGTAAAAGGATAGGCATAGTAAGTATGTTAAAATATGTGGTACATATATAGAGATTTGTAGAAAGTACATGTAGAAATCAAGAATGTAATGGTAATAAAATTTAAGTAAAATATAAGTAGTGGGTGCACATAGTACATTCGAAAAGTATGAAGCAACAATTTAATAAGTCGCTTTTAAACAATGGAAAGAAATTATAACAAAAGTGGTCAACTATAAGTAATAATAAGGGTATCGAATATAAGGCGCAAAAACATAATTAATAATAAAGATTTAAATGTGCAGAAACATATCATATTTATATGAGTAAAATATTGCAATCAAGTTTAAATGCTCCAAAATAAATAAGACAATACGAAATAATGGAAAATATAGTTACGAAAAATCCAAGTATATATAATAAAATGAAAGTAAATATGCAAAACAAAATTTATAGTATAGCAAAACAATAATGAAAGGAAATAGAAGTAGCAATAATAACTTAACACATAGTAATTCAAAACTTTAAAGTAATATGTAAAAGTAATATCAAAGTATACGAGTAACAAAAAAGCACATGAAAGTAAGATAAATAAGACGTCAAGAAAGAAATGGGTAAGAGTCGCAAAATAAAAATGAGCTTGTGAAATGCTAAAGGATGCACTATTGAATTACAGCAAAAGTTGCCAAATAATAACTTGGACAAAAGAATAAAAAGTAAAAACCAATAGTAAAGTCAAAGAAACAGTTTTAAAAGAAAAACAAGACGATTAGTAAAAGTTTAATGTTTGCACTAATGAATAGAAATAATATAAACTCGGTTGGAGATATAGAAACTAAAAATAAATTAAATTGCTGACAATAAAAGAAACCGAATAAAAGTAAAATAAGTTGAGTACACAAAAGTTATATAGTAAGCAAACAAATATAAAACAGTAAAAGTGATAGGATACAAGAGTGATCACAAAATTGAGGTGCACAAAATATACAAGAGAGCAAATAATTAAAAGAATCTAGCGGAAAATAATTAAATTTTATAACTAGGAATAAATAAATAAATGAAAATTAACTTTGGCGAAAATCATATAATCCAGAAATTATATACAGTGGGTAAGATAACAAAACATTTAGTAGATCATTAATAAGTAAAATAGAAATTATATAAGTTGAAAGGGTAATACCTTACATAATTAAATATCAAATACACAAAGCGAACAAAAGATGTCAAAAATAGCTAGTGAGAAAATATTTGCTTTATGCAAAAATAATCAATACACTTGCGATAAAGAGATTTCATTTAAGTCTAAGAATACCAACAGCCTAAATCTCATTACAGGTCTTCATGACCAAACAATCAAATCACTCATATCAGATGTCCACCAGGGTACTCACACTTCTAATATCCACCTAGGTTGTATTTAATGTCCACTTGTGTACTCACACTTCTAATGTCCACCTAGGTTGTATTTAATGTCCACTTGTGTACTCACACTTCTAATGTCCACCTAGGTTGGTTTTCATACTATGTCTATTATTACTAATGAAGCATGCTCTGATACCATTTCTGTAGCGCCCCGAATTTCTAATATAATATCTTAGAAAATACGTGGCACAACCCTAGCATCAACTTCAATGTAATAGTACACATAGCCCAAAAACACAAATAATTTTATTCCAAACTTTTATTACAACATTCTTTACAAACACAGCGGAATACAAAACATCTTGAATTACAACTTTCTTTTTACAACACTTTTCTTTACAAAATATCATACAAAAACTCTATTATATCAATTTATCTCAAACATCCTAAGCAACAACCTGTAACACATGAGGCTAGAGATGATCCCTAACCCCCAAAACTAAAGGGGTCAGCCATAAATGGTGTGAGTGACATAAAAGCAAACAACATAAATGAGCATTAAGCATGGATTCTTAAACAACATGTAATAAACAAGAATACATAAAATATGACATAGCTAGGAAACATGTAAACAACAAGTGAAACTAAACTAAGTGTCAAGTGTAGAAGACAGGAAAACCACGTGCATAAAACCGAGTCAGGAAAACACAATTTCTATATGTGGACTCTCTAATGCATACTTGTCAAGTCTATGCATCCCATTCTACATAGGTTCGGTGCAAGCCCTTAATGTCTTCACTTCATAGGGTTCAATCCCCCGCTATGCAACTAATCCTATCACGATGACTACTATGAGATAAAGATAAACTGTGAGTATTAGCCCATGCCCCGATAATTCCGGAGATAGATCCCACACCTCAGGTATTTTACCTGGATAATTTCGGAGATCATCCCACACCGAAAGCAATAACCTCATCACACGAATACCACATGTGCGTCGCCTCGACCCCGATAATTCCGGAGATCAATCCCACACCACAAGTAATTACCGTAATAATTCCGGAGATATATCCCACACCACAAGTAATCTACCGTGATAATTCCGGAGACATATCCCACACCACAAGTAATCTACCGTGATAACTCTGGAGATTAAATCCCACACCGAAAGCCATACTGAGGTACTTGACCCATGTTCCCGTTCATCATATCACCACTAGTGCCTGTCCTTATTGTTTTTGGGTTACTTAATTACTCAACGAATCTCCTAGAGTTGGTGTACCCTACCGGACTTAACTCAAAACTGACCAACTGAAATGCCTCAGCAGGCCTCAACACAAGAACTCAACGCCGGTATACTAGGGTCACACACATCCTCTAGAGACCCAAACTCAATGTCTAAACCAACTTTCCACCATAAATAGCTCAACTGAATATCTTAAACTCATATGCTTAACAGAAGACAAAGTATAGACTAAAATATTTGAAGACTAATCATTCGAAAGAATATTCAAGTTTATGAAAACTCATCAGTACCAGTCGACTTATACTGAAGTAAGTTGACTGCCCAGAGGGAAACTATCCATGATTTTAAGAAAATAAATTAAGTAATCTAAGTCGACTTAAAAGATCATCAGTCGACTTACTCGAGACAAATTCCAATAATTTTTGAGAAAATATTCTAAGTATTATAAGTCGACTTAAAGGGGTCATGGGTCGACTGTCTAGAAAAGATACTGCAACAACTTTGCAAAATAAGTTCTAAGTACACCAGTCGACTGAACAAGGATCTAAGTCGACTGTCCAGAACGGATTTTCAAAAAGCTAAAGACACAGCAGCTGGGTCGTACCAGTCGACTGAAAAGTCTACCAGTCGACTGAAAAGTCTACAGTTTGCATAATTTAGGTCTGTATACAATAATCAAAATTTGAGTTTTCTAAAGGAAATCATTGTTTATGAAAATAGTTCTAATTCAGGTAAAAATGACAATCTCAAAGTATCCTCAGATTGGATACATTACTCAAATCCACCCATGTCTCAAAAACTCAAGTTCTCATGTTCTAAATTCATAATTCTTCCATTAGGGTTTCTCAATACTGAATTTCTTTCACAACTCAAAACCAAAATCTGATTTGTATTCACGAGATCCAGCCAGATGTTCATCCATCCAATCCCTTATTATCATAACCATACTCATATCTTAAACATGCTTTCTAGCAATACAAATTTATAAACCAAGATTTACTAAACATTCATAGATATCACATATATAATACGACAACAATCATTGCATTGCTCAAACAAACATGTCAAAACAAACAACGGAACGATCATTCACATAAGTCGAAACAACAACCAAATCTACAACCTTTGCATAAAGCAAACGACAAACAATTTTACAACACTCACATAAAATATACACAAAGCAAAACAACATGTCACTCACCTTAGGAATGAAGAGATCCAACAAGAAAGTCCCTTTTTTTTTGTGAGATCCAAAATCCTCCTCTTCAATCACCAAAAAAATAAAAGATATAATAAAACTTGTGTTGTGCAGCGAATGACGGCTGCACACCCTCTTTTATACAGGCCGGGATTGAAAGATTAGGGTTTTAGAAACATATTTGCAAAAGAATCCTTCCAAATATAACTTTACATATATAACCCCTTTCTTAGTTGAAATAGGTTAACTGAATCAAAACCAAATCAAATCTTTTTATCACTGAGTTGTCCAGCAATCCAGTACAGCCCAGTAAATAAGAAAAATTCGGATTTACAACTCAGGGTGGCGATTTTGCACAAAAGCCCTCCCTTTTGTAATATTTGCAAACATATCATAAAATATTCATAAAAATCCAGAAAAATCAGAAATAATATCTAATAATACATATTATATTTTCTAATCAAAATATTTGACTTTTACTTTCCAGAAAAACATATGCACAAAATTCTACATGAATTTCATATTTGCAAAAAACACCCTTTTTGTTTAAATCTTCACCAAATCGACTTTAAATAAAATATAAATATATTTAAATTCAAATGATAACCATGGAGAAACAAAATATTAGTAAAAACGAATTTTCATAATTTATTTAAGATCCGAACGACTTTTACATAAAAGCCCCTCCCTTTCGAGGTATTTATAAAAATAGTTTCTCTACTCAGAAAAATCCCAAAATTTAGAATATTCTCCATTATAATTAGGAGAATTTACTAAAAATATAAAATTGATTATTTACACCAAAAATATTTGCACGTGCTTTGCACGTGTAAAAAGATAAACCTTCAGAAAATATTTATTAAATCTCCAGAAAATCATTTTAGTTCATTTTCAAATCTTTAAAATAATATTTGAAAATACGGGGTACTACATGTTATGTGTCCGGAGTATGTCGAAGGCTTCTTCAAGGTCGGCGACGTGGTCCTACCCCGCCGGCTTTTGACGAGCATGTCATCGACGTAAGCCTCCATGTTACGACCGATCAGGTCCTTGAAGATTCGGTTAACGAGCCGCTGGTAAGTGACACCGGCGTTCTTCAGCCCGAAGGGCATAACGCGGTAGCAAAAAAGACCTTGGTCAGTGACGAAGGATGTCTTTGCTATGTCCGACGGGAACATCCGAATCTGATTGTAACCTGAGAAGGCATCCATGAAGGATAGGAGCTCGTGACCCGATGTCGCGTCGATCAGGGCATCAATGCTGGGAAGAGGGAAGGGATCTTTGGGGCATGCTTGTTCAGGTCCGTAAAGTCTATACAGATCCTCCAGCTTCCGCTCGTCTTCTTCACCATGACGACGTTCGCTAGCCATTTGGGGTAGCTAACCTCTTGGATAAATCGGGCAAAAAAAGAGTTTGTCCACCTCCGCCTTCACCGCTTGCTGCCTCTCTGGGGGCAAATTTGTGCTTTTTCTGGACGACCGGCTTCGGGCCCGGAATCATGCTCAGCTTATGCATGATCAGGTCTTCGGGTATACCGGGCATATCGGACAGCTTCTAGGCGAAGAGGTCGATGTTGTGGCGGATGCAGTTGATTAGGTTCGACTTCAGATCTCTGGCGAGGGAGTGGCTCACTTGAAACCACTTCGACTCGTCCTCTGCCTCGAATGAGACTACTTCTAGTTCGTCCGCTGGTTCAGGATCTGGTTGGCTTCTTTCTGGCTGAAGCTTGACGGCGTCTAGGGGAAACACACCCCCTCCGACCGCCATCATGTAGCAGGACCGTGCAGCCTCCTGATTGCCTCGGACGACACCGACCCCCTGCTTCGTAGGAAATTTCAGCTTCAAGTGGTAGGCCAATGGCACAGCCTGAAGGGAGCAAAGACCGGGTCGTCCGAGGATAGCATTGTATGCTGCCTTCACGTTTACCACCATGAAGTCTATTGATTCGGTCCACCTAAGGAGAGTCGTACCCGCGGTGACATCTAGGGTCACAATCCCCTCTATCACAACCGAGATGCCGGAGAAACCGTGCAGGGTGTATCCGGCCGGTTTGAGCTTGTCCCGGGGTAGTTTCAGGTTCTCGAATGCCTCCTAGAAGAGGATGTTCACCGAACTCCCGCTGTCTACAAGGATCCGACGGACCTCGAAGTTCGCCATGTCGAGGCTAACGATGAGGGCATCAGAGTGGGAAGACGAACGTCCTCTAGGTCCTCTCCTGAGAAGGAGATGGGGAGTTGCTGAATCTGGGGAGACGGTAGGTTTCAAAGGGCATTCACCTCTCGGACGAATGCCTTGCGGGAAGTATTAGATTCTCCTCCCATGGGGCCCCCATGAACGTAATGTAGAATGGCCTGTCCTTCGGTCTCTTCGTGCTCGGGCTCTCACTCGGGACGACGGATAGGGGTGTGAGTAGGAGGCGAGGGCCTCCGGTTCCTCGTATCCTTTCGGTCCCTCGGGCTTTCCTTGGTAAATTCTCAGAGGTATCCGCGTAAAATGAGGGCCTCGATTTCGTCTTTCAGGGCCCGACACTGGTCAGTTTCGTGCCCATGATCTCGGTGGAAGCGACAGTAGAATCGCTGATCTCGCTTTTTGTTGCTGCTCAGTCGAGGGGGTAGTCGGCCGAGGCCCTAGTCCTCTATTTCCAAGAGTATTAGGACACATTCTGTGTCAAGGGCGTGTATCTCTCGAAGCGGGGGACCGGGGGGACCCTCTTCATGCCGGCCCCCTCTTTTGCTACTTTCTTGGCGGGCTCGGTCTCATCGACCTTGCGCTTTTCCTTTCCTGTGGTTTCTTTGGCACCTTCCGGATTTAGGGCCTCTTCCGCCCGTATGTACTTCTCGACCCGGTTGAGCGGGTCGGAGAAGTCCAGGAGCGGCTTCTTGGCCTGAGAGACCTTTAGCTAACTGTGTCGGACATTGTGCCGGAAGGCAGCTGAGGCGACCCCGACATCGAGGGAGGAGACAGATCTCGCCTCGGTGGTAAACCTCCGGACGAAGTCACGGAGCGACTCTCCTTCCCTCTGTCGGAGATCTAGTAAGGATGCGCTTGTCTTCTATGCCTTCTGCTGGTTACGAAGTGGGCCAGGAAGTTGGCCTCCAGTTGGTCGAACGAGAAGATCGAGCCGGGGACAAGCTTAGAGAACCATTCCCGAGCCAGACCCCGGAGGGTGGCAGGGAACGCGCAGTATAGCAGGGGGTCCGAAGCGCTGTGAATCATCATGAGGGTCTTGAAACCCTCCATGTGATCAGCCGGATCGCCTTCGCCGTTATAGGTCTCAAACTAGGGAGGTCGGAAATTCCTGGGGATTTCTGCTTCTAGAATGGGAGCCGAGAAAGGTGGTCGGGTCGGCCTGCGACCCAGAGCTTGGTTCGGAACGCCGTTACCGAGGTGGTTGAGGCGATTTTCCATTTCCAGCAGGCGTCGGAGCACCGCGTCTTCGCACTCCGGGGGTTAGGTTAAGTTGTGAGTGTGGTTGCCTCCATCGCCCGATCGTAGGTGGGATTGGTTGAATGTTTCGGGTCTGGGGGCTCCGTGGATGGCCTCCATGATTTCATCCCAAAAGTTTCGGAACTCGGCTCTTGTGACTGGACCCTGCTCGACCGGATCGTGCTGTGGCGGTGGTCTTCGCGCGTTGCGGTTGAGCGCGGGCTCTTGCTCTCGGGGCCTCTGTCGGCATTGGTTCGGAACTGAGTTGGAAGCGGCCCCTCCTCTTGCTCGGCTAGCTTGTCGGCTTTCGATGACAGGGCGTAGGTCGGTCCGGGCTGAGCGAGAGGCACCGGATCTGGCTCTGCATTCGCCGTTGGTCCTTGGTTGTTGGACCCTTGCGCGTCGGCGCGACTGTTGACAGGGTGATCTTCTGGACGATGCCAGAGGCGGTAGCTCTTTCGGCATGCGAAGTCATGTAAGAGCCCGGATTCTGAGGTGACGTCCTTGGTCGGGATCGGGTTGTGGTTGGTACCGACGGTTTCCCACAGACGGTGCCAACTTGATGCGGTTTGGTTTTGGGGTGTGGATGCAACAGGTGCGAGTTCTATTTATTTGTTTAGTGGAAGGATACGGTACCGGCGATACGCCCGACCCTCGGATGGGGGGTCAGCTTGGGAGTAGTAGGGGAGAGGCAGGAGACGATGGTTCGGCTCGGATCCAGTAGCTCGACACGTATACCTGCACAATGCCTAGGAACACCGTGGTTGGTCCCGGTGGCAAGCCCTCTGACGATCTAGTTAGTTACTGAAGAGTAACAGTAAAGCTAGGGTTTTTAGAGGGAAAGATTGATTACCTTTTAAGTGAGGGAGGGGGTGAAGTATTTATAATCAGTGGTAAACGGGTCTGAGGCTTAACGGGCCAGGGTCAAACCCGTTTGCCTATGGGCCTGAGCTGACAGAGGCCCAGTTGACTATTGTTGACCCGATTATCATGGGTGAGCGCCTTTTGAGGAGATCTGGCGGCCTAGGATGGACCACACCATTTTACCCTATGTCAATCTTCAACCTCCAACCACATCGCCATTGCTGTCCCGACCATCACCTCACCACCGCAGCCCCTCGCTGCCATCAGCTCTGCAACCATTACCCCGAGCTCCTTCCATTGCCATCGCCATTGCCCGTTGTCGTGGTTCGCTACCGTGTCACTATCGTAGTTGTACCTCATTGTCGTTGCTTGTTGTGTGTTGTCGCCCTTGCTTGTGTTGCCGTTGTGCTGCTGTTCTTGTGGCTGTCTCACTCGTCGCCAAAGCCGTCAATTCGAAACCCGAAGCTCTTCAACCCTTTCTCGTTGTTGCCATCTCCGTTGCCGTCGGGACTCTCGTTCCCATTATTCTTTCATATTCGGAATCATCGTCTATAAGACAAGTTTCTCTTGAACCAAGTAGTTGTTCTAGTTCAAGAATTCCTTTTGATCTCTGCAAGTAGTTCCTATTTCGTTATCGTATCTGTATTTGCTTGATACCCTTCAAAGAGACTATTACGAATTCATCAGCGAAACCAAGTAGTAGTCCTGTTTTTGTGTCATTTCCTTGATTCAAACTCAGGCCTTGTTATACATCGTCATATGCATACACTACACGAATACATAGATTCGAAACATATATATAGAAAATGATGATTGAATGCTTTTCGATTGGATATGAAGTTAATGCTATGTTAATAATAATAATTTGTCTTATTAATAGTAGAATTCCACCCTAATGATTTACTATAATTTCCTGTTAATTATTTGCCATGAAATTATATGCATGTGTTGTTTGTTGCCAATTAATAATAATCAACTTGCTGGCCTGCTGTTTATTGCATATTGTTTTAAGATTTTGACCCAGTTGCTGTTATAATTTAGTAGAACTTTGTAAACGACATCTATAGCCCTTTGAATCTATTTTCCAGAATTTTTTACGGATCTAAATTCCAATTTATAAACAGTAAGTTATTATATTTTTAACACTGCTAGGTTTTTAATTTGCAGAATCTAGCATGTACATGAAACTAGTAAAGAATGAGTTTTTAAACATAGTTATTGTAGTTATAGTATATTGTGTGAATATGCATTGGAACCGGCAGGGAGTCTAGTTTCCATAACCCCTGACCGAACCTGATTTTCTTTCCTGTAGTACAGAAAAATTTAGTTTTTGTACAGCAACGTCTTGTTGTCCAGAATGTGTTTTTGTATTTTTAAGTATATCCTTGTTTGATTTTGCATCTAGTGAATATAATTAGTTATACCATGCATTGCATAGCCTTGACATCTCCTGGACATCGCTTCGAAACCTTTTTACCCATTGCATGTCCACATTTGTGTGTAGTAAAATATTAACAAGCTGGGGTATTAAGGGTCGACTTAGTAGTGAACAATCGGAGACTGTACTTCGGAAAGGGTTCCTTATCGTTCGATTGATTATTGTCATGGATTGTGGATTATTGATTGTGGATTATTGATTGTTAATTATTGATTATTGTGCCGAGTACACGATCTGTAAAGTTCACCACTATAGTCTAAACGATCACTGTTTGCATACACCGAACCTGTGGTATGAGACATGGTATTACGTACATTAAATACGATAATTAAAAGATTAATAAACCTAGGATCGACACTTGCATTCTTAATCATGATTATTGTTATTGACATTGAATCGTTGATTACAGTTATTGATTATTGCATCGTAAAGTTCTAGACCCTTGATTTTAGTATCCACCCTTGTTATTGATCTTGTTCATTACTTCTTGATATATCATGTTTTCTTGCTTCTTTGCTTGCTACTACTTGTTGTCCATAACTTGCTCTAATGGACACTCCCCCCATCTCTAGTTGATAAGTTTGCAGGTTCATGAGAAGATTTGATTAAAGGACTTGGTGAGCAAACCTTCTAGATGATGGAGCTGAATTATTAGGATGCTATAATTATTTCGTTCATGTTATTTCCTTTTCCGCATTGTTACTTTTGTCGTACTTTGTATTCCGGACTTATATGACCCGAAGTTTACTTTTCTTCTAGATGTTAGATATTATTTTATGAATTTATTTCATGGATATTTTTGAGTTTATTTATTGTTTATGTGGTTATTTATTCTTGCGTGGTTGTGATCTTTTGCATATTGCCGAGTTAATCTGTTATAGCTATGGATGATGTTCATATCATTCGCTGGGCTTTGTTACGTGCTTGTATTCCCGTATTTTGAGAAGCGGTACATCACATAAAGATTTGACCTTTTTGACATTAACATATTTCTCATCATATTTTTCGAGGGGTGGCATTCGGGTCGGGCTGTCCGGACCAGGCCAAAACACAGCGAGGCAGGCCCCTTGGCAGCGGTCTCGGGCCGCGCCACCCTCGGGAATGATCGGGGCCGAACCGGTCCCGAAAGTGAGAACCACCCGCCCGAACGGAGACCGCCAGCCTGTAACGCCCCCAAATCAATACCGACCATTTCAACTACATAATACTTGTCAAATATCATGATGATAAATTCCATCAATAAAAAGTAGCTCAAATGGTTAACCAAATGCATAATTCATTACAAGAAAAAACTGTTTTGAAAATCTCTTCTAGGCCAAACCAAGATTTTTTTTAAAAAAATTGCCAAAACACATTATATTTAATAAAAACTGTTTTTGAGCATTTTAAAGAGCTTTCGGCTGTGCAGAAGCAATGCCAATCAGAGCCCTGTATTGATGATCAAGTTCTCATGTCTAACTAAAAGCAGACTGCAATCCTTTGTACCGTTGGATTTGCTTGCAGTGCCGTGCCCCCCAACCGGGTTACTTTATTGTAATGTAACTCGAAGCAAATCCAATGGTGCACATGGATCTGGTGTGAAGACCATGGTCCTTTTCCCCTAAGTCTATGGACTTTCGTTCTGAAACTCCCAACACTGCAACACCTGATATATTCAACAACAAATGCAGTCGACACAGATAAAAAAGATGCAAAGGATTGTTGCATAACCTGTGAAAGACCATCGGAGACTAACTTTTAGTTATGTGTGAAGGTAAAAATATAGCTCACAACAGCATCCAACAGCTGTGACACTTTCAATGAGGATGTGGATAGGCTACAAGGAATAAAAGAACATATTCTTTACACAAGAAAACCTACACCTCCATCATGAGCCATGGACGAGATTCAGAAAAATAAGATTAAACGTAAATGACAGAAATTCAGTCAATTGCCAATTGTGAGATTCTTCATTCTGTTCAAACACCAAAAAAATCTCCGCAAGACTAACAATAAAAGATTCTAATAAAATGTATAAAATTTGGACAAGAGAAACACTAATATGATTATCCAAAACAAGAACAGAGCTACTAGCTAGTAGATAATCCAAAACTAAAAGTCACAATGACCAACTAAGATTAAAACCTACAAAACATTCTCAGTGTACAACAGGTCTGCTGCACGCATAATTATGCAGGCTCATCTCCCTCAGTGCTGCCATGAAGAAATTCTTTTCGAATGACTGTGCCCATACACGAACCTTTTGCTTCCCCATTTCCACCATACTGGTCCAGAAAATTGCCGTCTTTTCTTTACGCTGTTTCCTGCAATAAATGAGTACTTCAATTGTTCAACACCCAAACGCATAGTCTGCCATAAAAAATATCTCAATTTGGTCCTGTTCATCCTAAGGCAACTACAAAAACATTTCTGTTACTCACTCGCATTCGTAGTAACCAATTTCCAGTGTGATTGCACACTGACATAGTGAGGCTTTAAAATAGGCCAAAACTTCTTTTGAATATTCAAGACTTGCAGAACAGTTAGCAACCCTGCTTTTGATGGCTTGATCTCATTGCTCAGTTCACACAGAGAATTGTCACCAAGTAAAACCTGCCATATGAAAGAAATATTTATCAAAAACCAAAAGAGAAAAAAAAAAGAAAATAAACACAACATTTTGATAGTACATGTATGATGGACAAAGACTACTTGTTTAACTACTCGGTGTACAGAAAGCCAAAGAATTTTGTCCCAAATATTTGGAGACGGCTAATAGATGAATCCATTCTCTCCATACATCTCCCTTTAATCATTGTCACTACAACAAAACACATAAAGTTGAATGAGTAAGTTTTATCTGTATTTCATCAAAATGGCACTGTGGCAAGAATTTAATTATTTGGGTTTCGTTAGAATTCTGGTTTGAGATGATGACAAACCCACGATGCATCCAGACCCTCATACTCAATTTCATCTAGATATAACCGTTCAGTAATTCAGTTTCTTTTCCTAAGGATTCGGTATGCATTCATGAGCTATTTTTGATAAAGGTCCTCACAACTTTAGTTTCTTGAATCGGCATGGCTTGTCTAACAGTGCTTGCTTTATGCTCAGGCAGATAGGGGGTGCTTGGTTTTTGGTTTTTGGGGGAAAATGCAAGTTTATGTAAATTTACCAATATTTGAACAGGCCCAATTGCTCAAATTCCCTTTTAGCAGCTACACGTCCAATTGTGCAAATATGATGTGGGCCCCCACATCTTATTTGCACAATTGGCCTTGCAATTACCAAATGAATTTGGTGCATATGGGCTTATGCATTTGAGAGCAAACTTGCAAAAACTTGCAATTTCCCCCAAAAATCAAAATCTCACAGTTTTCCCTTCGGTTGAAACCAGTGCCCCATTGAAGATCTCCCACTTTCCCTCAAATACTATGGTTGATGGCTTGTGGACTTGTATCAGCTAATACTAATACTTCAACTGTACTAGATGATCAGCATGTGAACTACATATGTTTTTCTCTTCATAAAAGCTAGAGGTCTCTTTTTGTCCCTTAAGTATGATAGTTGTCATCAGTTTCCAATGAATAAACAAATAGAAACATGAAGCATGTATGATACACAATGTGGCCACACCGTTTCCGTTTAGACACAAGTCACACAACCCCAACTCTATAGTTGTGATTGTAAAAACAAAATACAAACAGTCAACAGAAAATTGTACAATGTAACTTCATACCATATTTGTTGAATAGTGATATCATATAGGTTGTAAAAATAAGATATATCCCTGTTTTGGTGCCTAACATATCTGCCTTCTTACGTGCCCTAGTTTTTATGCCGTTTCTGCATATAACTAAAACTGATTTTATGAACTTATATCAATCCTGTTTCCAGCTTCACTTCCACTAATGCATTAAATTCTGATACACAAGAACAGGTACACATGTGAAAGGTCAGGTCAGAATGTTTTTCAAGAAAGGACAGGTCAGATTACTTCTTAGATGACAAAAATGTATATGACCATTCACCAAGCAACTAATTCACTATGAGCATATGACAGTCAACCAGCAGAAGGAATCAAAAAACGAATGTGCATGTAACAGAAAATTACCTTAACTATTGCAGTAGCTGAAGAAGATATTGAACGGAGATTATATCTGCAAATGAGAAAAGTGAAAAGCAAGATTGAGTTTCAGTTATGTGTGAAAAGATTCTCCCTAAATATACAGATGAAAAAGGAGATGAGGTGATGTGCCCACCCTCCTTCAAGTATAACCAGCAACTTTCCCTCGGAAAGAGCAGTCAACATGTTCGTCATCTGTGCATATCCAAAGGGGTTACCTGGTACAGACATTATATAAACAAATAGCGTGGTTGTTAGGCCATCTACGGGAAGTAATCAAATAATGATCAGGTCATTTGCACTTATACAGTTCTATCAGATTTAAGAGGTCTATACATAATGCTGTTGGAAGTAGAAAGCAGAGAGAAGCAGAGGGTTGGGTTTATGTCGAGTTTTAGGTGGCAAAAAGCACCAAGAACTTTTTTCAAACAAATAGAAGTAATTAAAAATCGAGAAAAGTCATAAAAACTTTAATGGAAATAAGAGTAACTAATATACAGTTCGAAAAATAAATAATTAAATCTACAATACAATGACAAAACATGATATAAATATAAGATGATTAAGTGCAAAATTTTGATGCAGACCTACAGCACTCTGTGGAGTTCAAGTTAAAATGGGGTCTAGAACCGGAGCTGATGTAAAACTAACCCTAAAAAGAGAATTTCCAAGATTCTTAATAGATTAATTTTACAAACACGTAGTACGGAACAAAGTTGGAAATTTTAAATAGTTAATCGATTTGATGGATTTTCAAAAACTGAATCACGTTTAACAATCCGAATTAATAATTCAATTCTAACAATCAATAATTAAATCCCTAATCGTTCTTAGCAAGTAAAATATGCAATACTGATTTGTACTCTAATTAGGCAAGTGGAACACTCAATCTCAATATTTGTGGACGACAGATAAATCAGATAATATGATAGAAATAACAGAGCAGTATAACACAGATATTTAAAAGTGGAAAGAGTATACCAAGGGTTCGAAGAATAATTGGGATGACCGAAGATGAAGCCACTGTTGGAAGGACTGGCCGCTGGATCTGGCGACGGCTGGCGCTGTTGCAATCGGGACTGAAGGCGGCAGGGGGAGGGGCCAGGGGCGTCGCAAGGGGCGACGTGACTGGCTAGCGTCTCTGAAGCGTCGTGATGCTGCTAGTGCTGCTGGCGGCGCGACAAGAGAGCAGGGCG
This sequence comes from Hemerocallis citrina, assembly GCA_017893485.1. Classification (NCBI taxonomy): domain Eukaryota; kingdom Viridiplantae; phylum Streptophyta; class Magnoliopsida; order Asparagales; family Asphodelaceae; genus Hemerocallis; species Hemerocallis citrina. The sequence goes on from CM030365.1 coordinate 39,469,955, forward strand.
GGGCGCTGCAGAAGGGAAGAGAGGCTGAGGGTGGAAGGCGATGGGTTCGAAGCAGGATGTAGGTCGGGTGAGGGAGACGAGGATGGGAGGAGGGGTCGGGTGTAATGGCGACGGGATTTTGAAAGGGCAGGGGGGTTGTGGTGACGAGGCCGCGAAGTGGGGGAAGCTAGGGTTTCGGTCGGGGTTGGGGTAGGAGGAAGAAGACGATGGAGAGAAAAGGGGGATTAGGGTTTGGGTTGGTTTTATTTGGAGGATTTTTAATTTGGGGGTAGATTTTAGAGTTTATCACAAACCCTAAATTTGTATTAGGATTTATCACAAACCCTAACAAATTGGATCTCAATTGTATCACACAAAGGAGAAGATGAAGAGCAAAACTCAACACAATAAATTTTTTTAATCAATAATATCATATCTTTCTCATTAATCTCAGGGCCTATAAATAGGCTCAAAACAAATCTTGATACAAATCTCAAAAGATTCTAAAAATCTCAAAAATATTCTAATGCAAAAAGAAAGATTACATATGGCTATAATTGCCTAAAACAAATATGGTACTGAAATAAAATACTAAATTAAATAGAATTGATGTCCTCATCATTTGTGATACAATTGAGATCCAATTTGTTAGGGTTTGTAATAAATCCTAATACAAATTTAGGGTTTGTAATAAACTCTAAAATCTACCCTCAAATTAAAAATCCCCAAATAAAACCAACCCAAACCCTAACCCCCTTCTCTCTCCATCGTCTTCTTCCTCCTACCCCAACCCAGACCGAAACCCTAGCTTCCCCCACTTCGCGGCCTTGTCACCACAACCCCCTGCCCTTTCAAAATCCCATCGCCATTACACCCGACCCCTTCTCCCATCCCCGTCTCCCTCACCCGACCTACATCCTGCTTCGAACCCATCGCTTTCCACCCTCAGCCTCTCTTCCTTCTGCAGTGCCCCTCCCTGTGCTCTTATCGTGCCGCCAGTAGCGCTAGCAGCATCGCAACGCTTCAGAGACGCTAGCCAGTTGCGTCGCCCCTTGCGCTGCCCCTGGCCCCTTCCCTTGCCGCCTTCAGTCCCGACTGCAGCAGCGCCAGCCATTGCCAGATCCAGCGGCCAGTCCTTCCAACAGTGGCTTCATCTTTGGTCGTCCCAATTGTTCTTCGAACCCTCGGTATACTTTTTCCACTTTTAAATATTTGTATTATACTGCTCTGTTATCTCTATCATAAATCTGATTTGTCTGTCGTCCCAAAAATATTGAGATTGAGTGTTCCACTTGCCTAATTAGAGTACAAATCAGTATTGCATCTTTTACTTGCTAAGAACGAATAGAAATTTAACTATTGATTGTTAGAATTGAATTATTAATTGGCATTGTTAAACGTGATTCACTTCTTGAAAATCCATCAAATCGATTAACTATTTAAAATTTCTAACTTTGTTCTGTACTACGTGTTGGTAAAATTAATCCATTAAGAATCTTGAAAATTTTCTATTTACGGTTAGTTTTACATCATTTTGGTATCAGAGCGAAAGTTCTTAAAACCCTAGTTCTTGCATCATCTAGGCATTATTTTTGCAATCATTTAGAGTCTTTTATTTTCTTTTCTTTAGTTCTTTTAGATCATTTCATATTCATTAAAAAAAAAAGTACACACGACCCCTAGTTTTCCCCTTTTGGTGAATGCATCTTCGCAGCACCATCACAGATCCTGACGAGCCTTTCTTATCCCTCCCAAATCATCCAATTAGAAACCCTAAACCTTCCCGACCTGAAATGGACAACTCTGATATTTCCGTCACCCTAGCTAGGGGTGTCAAAAAATACCATATTACCATACCATACCGTACCATACCATTACCATACCATATATTACCGAAATCTTGGTAATACCATACCGAAATCTCGGTATTGTACCATACCGAAATTATATGGTATGGTACTGGTACCCAATACTGATACCATGGTATACCGTACCATACCAAGTAATTAATATATATTTAATTTAATTTTTATATTTAAAAACCCATGCCCAGACTTAGCTCCAGGCCCATTTTTCTTATTTTCTTTTTCAATTTTTCACCCCAGTTATACTAGTACTTCAACTATTCTTCAATTTTTCCTTCTTCCTTTTTTTCTTTTTTTGAATCTAGGGCACACACACTGATTGACCTACGCACTACGCTGCCGAAGCACCACACTGTCGCGACGCCGCCTACCTTCTTCAGCCCCATCGGTACGGTATTTTTGGAAGATTTTTTTGACAAATTAGGAAACATTAGAGTTTAGTTGGTGTATTAATATAAGATCCATCTTCTTCTTGTTCTTGTTGGGTTTTCTTGAGATCTTGGGTATTATTATTCACAAGTAATTAGGAATTTAGAATGTAAAAGATCTTCTAATTTGATTTATCAAATTAATTTTTGTAGTTTTTTAGGAGTTAATATAGGTGAAATCTTATTTATGTATTATATTTGTATCATAATCCTTAAATTGATTTATATATGAATCTTCTAAATGAGATACATACTGGAAAAAAAGGAGTAGAACAATACACAGAAATGAAAGAACTATCAAATATCATGAATGTTATGAACGGAAAATAACAATACTGTTGTCATTCTTTATATATGAATCTTCTTAACTTCGGGAATTGTTGTCATTCTTTCTCTGTATGTTGAAGCTATCCAATTATATCTAATTAAGCATATTGCAGAATGTTGAATCTAATAGAGCAGCATATTAAATCAATCATATTGTAGAATGTTGAAACTAATTTTCACACAATAAAGATATATTATATTGAAACTTATACATCTCTGAAATTGTACAACAATAAAGTCTACAACCCTAATTTGTTGTTTGGCCTGGGTGGATTAAGGAACTTCTTCATATATATATATATATATATATATAATTATTTATGTTGGAACTTCTTCATATATATATTTATGTTGAGCTTATTTATCATTCATTTGCCATTTATATGAATGTTATTTTTTTAAGCTAATTGATGTCCGGTATTACCATGGTATTACCAATACCGTACCAATATTCCGGTAGTACCGAACTCGGTAATACCAAAATTTTGGCACGGTAATGGTAGAGAAATTTGTGTACCAAGTATTCCGGTACGGTAGAAGGTAGAGTAATGATAATACGGTACGGTACGGTATACCAGCCCTAACCCTAGCTGTCATTCAAGCAACTCTTGCCAATACCAATCAGAGGCTTGGGAAAGTGGAATTAAATCAAACTGTTGCCCCTGAGCTTCATGCTAACCGTCAGATCCCTCAAGGAAATGTTCATGACGATCGACATCAAGAACATGACCCTGACGAACAATATAAGAAGAACGTTAAGGCTGACATTCCCCATTTTGAAGGCCACATGGAACCCCAAGCTTATCTCGATTGGATCCGTGCCATGGACCCCTACTTTGTGTGGTTTGACATGAACAAAGCCCTGAAGGTTAAATTTGTCATAATGAAATTGACGGGTAAAGCTCAACAACATTGGACCAATCTTAAACACGCCCACAGAGGCCGAGGCCTGGCACCCATAGCCACTTGGGAAGCCATGAAAGAGAAGCTCACTGAGAGATATGTACCGTTATCGTTCCACAACCGATTGCTAGATTCGTGGAACCAACTTTATCAAGAAAGTAAATCTACACAAGAATATGTTGATAAGTTCGATGACTTCCTTATTCGGTGCAATGCATTAGGTAAAGAGAGTGAAGAACAAACTTTCTCTAGGTTTGGGACTGGACTACGATCTGACCTTAGAAACGAGCTAATTCATAGGAATGTGGACTCACTAGCGGCAGTTTATGCCCTTGTCCTCGATATGGATTCCCTTAAAGCAAGTTCTCGTTACAAATCCAGTGATTCGATGGATCATTCCTCGAGAATGAATCCCCTTGATCCCTCTAGACCTGAGCACTCCTCTCCTCGGTACCCTAACAAGTCTTACCCAAACAAACATACTTCAAATTCCTATCCACTTGGAAATGACAACACGGATAAAAACACTGAAAGTGACTATTCTAAGATTGATGCTCTCACCAAGTGCTATAAATGTAAGGGATACGGCCATGTTGCAGGCAACTGTTCCAGCCCAAGTAGGATCAATATAGTAGAGGGTACCGCAGTCATCGCTGATGAGCCCGACAATGATTTTACCTATGAACCTAATGTAAGTGATGACTTTGATGAAAAAGAGGATGACCAGTCTCTCAATTGTATTCAGTCTGTCCAGTCACCTCCATTGAGTATACCTGAGTCACCATTCCTTCCCAAGTCACTTGGCAACCCATAGATTTTACCCCTGTGTTAGAACATCACAAAGTCACAGAGTCTGCATCCACATTTTCATTCTGCCTTCATGATTTGCATAGAGAACTTTTAAGGAAATTAATGAGAATAATTTTAACTACACGTTAATAACAGATACAAGAAATTTAAAATTCTTGATGTTGGTGACGAAGTGATGGTTCGGATTCGTCCGGAACGGTTTCCAGTTGGATCCGTTAAGAACTTGAACATACGTGCTACAAGCCCATTTAAAATTCTACATACAATCAATGATAATACCTATGTCGTTGACCTTCCTGAAGGTTTTGGTACAAGACTTCCAATATTGAGGATCTAGTACTTTATGAAGGCTCAAAATTCAACCATAGAAATTTTCTTATAGATGAGCCTACCGTGCAGCCTAATGGTGAGATTCCCACATTTACCCCTCTACCTGATACTATTCACCTACCGACAGAAGAATTGAATAATATTTTAGATGAAGAGATAATCTCTACAAGAGATGGTAGTATGCACAAGTATTTGGGGAGGTGGAAGAACAAGCCTCGTCACCACAACTCCCTGCCCTTTCAAAATCCCGTTGCCATTACACCCGACCCCTCATCCCATCCTCATCTCCCTCACCCGACCTACATCCTGCTTCGAACCCATCGCCTTCCACCCCTCAGCCTCTCTTCCCTTCCGCAGCGCCCTGCCCTGCGCTCTTGTCGCGCCGCCTGCAGTGCTAGCAGCATCGCGACGCTTCAGAAACGCCAGCTAGTCGCACCGCCCCTTGCGCTGCCTCTGGCCCTCCCCCTACCGCCTTCAGTCCCAACTGCAGCAGCGCCAGCCGTCGCCAGATCCAGCGGCCAGTCCTTCCAACAGTGGCTTCATCTTCGGTCGTCCCAATTGTTCTTCGAACCCTCGGTATACTCTTTCCACTTTTAAATATTTGTGTTATACTGCTCTGTTATCTTTATCATATTATCTGATTTATCTATCGTCTACAAATATTGAGATTGAATGTTCCACTTGCCTAATTAGAGTACAAATCAGTATAGCATTTTTTACTTGCTAAGAATGATTAGGGATTTAATTATTTATTGTTAGAATTGAATTATTAATTGGGATTGTTAAACGTGATTCAGTTCTTGAAAATCCATCAAATCGATTAACTGTTTAAAATTTCTAACTTTGTTCCGTACTACGTGTTGGTAAAATTAATCCATTAAGAATCTAGAAATTCTCTATTTAGGGTTAGTTTTACATCAGAAGCTTAAAAGAAAAAAAAAACTTACATGCTTTAACAGAGGACATAGATGTTATAATTAAATATAACTAATAATTTCTAATTAATACAACCAAGATAAGAGAAATGAAGAGTGAGGATCAAAGAAGAGTAGAGACAGGTAATGTGAAATATATTAAGAGCGAGGATAAAAGAAATTTAGTAAAGGATGATATTAATAAAGGGAGTCATTTTTCAATGTTGTTAATGACATTTTGATATATCTTAAGATCGAAACTATAGATATTTAAGAAAGCCGTGTCTCGTGAAGTAGAAGTCTTAAGATCAAAACTATAGATATTTAAGAAAGTTGGGTCTCGTGAAGTAAAAGATGCTTTGAAGAAAAAGAAAAGTGGAAAGGCAGTTGGCAAAGATGGTCCTATTGAACTTTCAAAACATTTACGATATACGGGATTAAAGGGTAGGCTTTTTTATAAAATTTTAGAGACTAGAGAAATAATGTAGGAGTGGAGGAAAAATATTTGGTTACCTATATATAAGAACAAAGAAGATATTCCAAGTGGTACGTTCATCATCGGTAAAATTTATGAGCCATATAATCAAACTTTGGGAGAGAACAATCGGGCAAAAGATGAAGAAAGGAAAAGATAGTGCCAAAAAAACAATTTGGTTTTATGTTGGGGATGTTGACTATGGAAGCTATTTATCAACTAGGATTGTAGATGGATAAGTATAGGAAGAAGAAAAAAGACCTTGCTTCTAGTGGTTTGGAAAAGGTTTACGATCGAGTTCCTAGGGAGATTTTGAGGTAGGTTTTAGAAAATAAACAAATGTCTAGTAGTTATCTTGATGTCATTAAAACTGTATAATAATGTTGTAAGGATAAAATTGAAACCCCCCCTAAACTACCCCATATATGCAGAAAACCTCACTCACCTTTTTTTTATGCAGAAAACCACACTCAACTATGGTGTGAAAAACCACATCATGACTCCGTTAGGGTTCCGTTATACGGGTGGTTTTTCGCACCCATAGTTGAGTGCGGTTTTCTGCATAAAAAAAGGAGAGGTTTTCTGCATAAAAAAATGTGAGTTCGGTTTTCTGCATATATGAGATAGTTTAAGGGCGTTTTTTCAATTTTAGCTTAACGGAACCCTAACAGAGTCATGATGTGGTTTTTTGCACTATAGTTGAGTGTGATTTTCTGCAAAAAAAAAGGTGAGTGAGGTTTTTTGCATATATGGGATAGTTTAGAGGGATTTTTTCAATTTTAGCCAATGTAGTAATTAGAGCTACTATGAGAATAAAAGACGGAGCCCTTTCCTATTACTACAGGTTTGTGCCAAGAATTAATTTTAGTCCTCACCTATTTATATTAGTCATGGATTAATTAACTAGGCATATTCAAGATGAGGTCTCGTGGTGCATGTTGTTTAAAAATGATATAGTTTTGAATGACGAATCTGAGGAAGACATAAATTAAAATTTTGATAGGTGGAGAGAAGCAATGGAACATAAGGAATTCAGAAGTATATTTAAAACAGAGTATATGTATAGCAAGCTCATCAAAATTATGAGTAATGACCACAGTGTAGGTTGCATGGATGACTAAGAATCACCTAAGAGCAAATACTTCCGTTTTTAGATTTAATCATTAATCGGGAAACGAAAATTGAGGATGTTGCATAGAATTAAAGCAGGCTGGTTAAATGGTGAAATACATTGTGAGTGATGAACGATCGGAGGATAAACTTTGAATTGACAGGAAATTTTACAGCACAGCCATACGACCAACCATGCATTTAAGAAACAACATGTTCAAAACATTAGCATAGCTGAAAAGAGGATGAGAGGAAACATACTAAAAGATGAAATATCAAATAATTACATATGAAAGAAAGTGGAGGTCACCCCAATTGAAATGAAATGTGGACGAGCCGATTGAGGTGGTTTTGACACATAACAAAAACCCATAGCCACCCCAGCTCGAAAACTAATTGGATGGAAGTTGAAGGAGCAAAAGGAATAGGGGTAGACCAAAACGAACTTGGGTTGAAGCTATCAAAAAGGATTTGAAAAAGTGTTAATTTTACAAAGGAGGTGACCCCCCAAAAGAGTTAGGTGAAGAATAAGAAGAATTTATGTGGGCGACCTCAAAATTTTGGAATTAAGGCTTTGTTGTGGTTGTTGTTGGGCTTGGATATGATATGCACGACCTACACGCAATCTAGTTCCAGCCCAACAACCTAATCACCAAAACCAGTGCCCCTCTAAAGCTAAAAGAAAATTGTTTCTCTTCCAGAGTCTATAGGTAAATGGAGAGGCCATGCAAACAACAATTGGCAACCAACAGACAATGGAGGCAAAAAAAAACAAATAGATTGCATGTTATTGAAGAAAATAGATAAATACTATTTACAACAACTAATGTAAAGAAACATTGATGGGGCAAAGCAAAAGTATCACCAGTGCATAGCTTATTAAAATATGTTCAGAGAAGAAAATTTGCAAAACTATAAAGCTATCAAGTAGACAAGGATGCACAAAATGAAGCATTTACCGATTTAAGAAAATCAACAAATTATATGTACTCCTAGCCTGCCTAAAAAATTGTAAGTTAATAAAATTGTAAGTACTTCAACTACAAACATGCATACATAAACAGTATTGTTTGTTGGCAGTTATCGATTGAGAGTATATAGACAGAAAAGAATACTTTATTGGATACTAATAACTGAATACACTGCCTCCAATATATAGGAGAGTATAAAGAGTACTCTGAGTTTATTTATGTGAGACCAAACTTAAGACTTCTTTAACACTCCCCCTGAAGTTGGTGCGCAGATATTGTCGAAACCAAGCTTGCTTAAGAAAGTTTGAAAAAGGTTAGAAGTAGTGCTTTAATGGAAATGAAATCACCTTCTTCTCCCACTCATCTCAAACAAAATCAACTTTGATATGTTGTATGCGCTCACGAAACACTAGATTTTCAGAAATATGCATAGCAACCTTGTTGTCACCGTAGAGATGAACTGGGGATTGCCAAGTCTCAAAGAAAAGATTTGAGTCATAAAACTTCAGAAACCAAATGCTCAATGGCTCGGTATTCAGACTCTGCACTTGATTTGGCTACCATTGGTTGTTTCTTACTTTTCCAAGATACAAAATTTCCTCCAAATAATACAAAGTACCCACTAGTTGAGCGCTTATCATCAACCGATCCTGCCCAGTCAGCATCAGAATATCCTTGTAAAGAAAGAGAATCACCAGGCCTGAAGAGAAGTTCTTGCCCTGGGGCTTTCTTAAGATAGCAAAGAATGTGAATCATTGCTTCCCAACGAGTGATGGTCGGTGCATGCATAAACTAACTGACTCGACTAGCTACAAAGGCAATATTTGACCTAGTCACTGAGAGATATACGAGTTTGCCAACTAGCCTGCAATATTGTCCTGGATCAAAAAACAATGCACCATTGGAGAAGGACAGTTTAATATTGGGATCCATAGGTGGCAATGGAGTGACATCCCAATATTCCTGTCTCAATAAAAATATCAAGAATACACTTTCTTTGATAAAGAAAAATATCATCATTTGTGCGTGCAACCTCCATGCCAAGAAAATATCGAAGTAGACCAAGATCCTTTGATTGAAAGGTTTGAGCTAACCACTGCTTGATGTCTGCAATATCTTATGAGTCACTGCCTGCGATAATGATATCATCAATGTAGACTAACAAAATAACAATGCCTTTATTTCTTTTTTTGTAAAGAGAGAATTGTTTGCCTTGCTTTTAAAGAACCTGTAAGAGCACACGACTTTGTCGAACTTTTCAAACCAAGCCCGAGGATATTGTTTGAGTCCATAAATAGATTTTTTAAGCGAACATACAATATTCTCTTGCTGCCTATACGCCACCTCTTTCAAGTCGCCATTTAGAAATTTTAGAAACCGATAATAGGCTATTAGTAAATGCAGAAACATGTAAAATATAAGTACGAGAGATTTGGAGAAAGAGAGAGATGGCCCTTCCATTCAGCAATACGTACATGATAATTGGAAAGAAAAGAAAAAGAAGAAAGCGGTAAAGGAGACGTATGTTCAGAAGCACATGAATCAATAATCTATTGATGTGATGAAACATGACAAACGGTACCCGAGTGAACAGAATTACCAGGAGACAGCATATTCTGGAGTGTCTGATACTCTTCAGCACAGATGGTATACTGGGAGAAGGTTGACATATCTGTAGGAGCAGCAGTGGAAGACTGATGAGCAACAGGAGGACGACCAATGCATTTCCAACATGTCGCATAGTCATGAGACCTATTGCTCATCGTAAGGCTAAATGTTCTTGTGCACAGTATCCTATTGCCTAATTTGTTTCTTTTTCTAAACTGAACAGATCTTTTCAAGCATTTACCTCTTCCTTGGATTCCATCTCTATTCCTAACAATGTTCAAGAAGCACTCAAGCACCACGGTTGGACAACGGCCATGAATGAGGAAATACATGCTCTTCAGCAAAATGGTACTTGACAGTTTGTTTGCCTTTTTGTAGGTGGTGAGAGGGTTGCAAATGGGAATTAATTGTCAAACAATCATAATGGCACATTTGACTGACTCAAAGCTCGCCTTGTTGCTAAAGGCTATTCACAGGAATTTGGGGTCGACTATGCAAAGACTTTTTCCCCAGTTGCAAAACTCACTTCTGTTAATGTCCTTATCTCCCTTGCATCCAATTGCTCTTGGCCTCTTCTCAGCTTGATGTCAAGAATGCATTTCTCAATGACAACTTGAAAGAGGTGGTGTTTATGCAGCAGCCTCCTAGTTTTGAGCGACAGAGGGAGAATCTTGTATGTTCGCTCAAAAAGTCTCTTTATGGCCTCAAACTGTCTCTACGAGCTTTGGTTTAAGAAGTTCGGCAAAACTGTGTGCGCTTATGGGTTCTCAAGAAGTAAGGCAGACTATTCTCCATTCACAATGAAAGGAAACAAAGATATTATTATTCCGTTAGTCTATGTTAATGACATCATTATCACATGCAGTGATTCTCAAGGTATTCTAGACATCAAGCAGCAGTTAGCCCAAACCTTTCAAACAAAAGGATCTTGGTCCACTTCGATATTTCCATAGAATTGAGGTTGCACGCACAAAGGATGATATATTTCTTCGTCAAACAAAGCATGTGCTTGATATCCTCACCGAGACAGAAAAATTGGGATGTCGCCCCAGTGACACCTTTGCATCGTATTCTCACCGAGATAGAAATGTTGAGATGTCGCCCTAGTGACACTTATGGATCTCAATATTAAGCTATCCTCCTCCAATGATGCATCGTTCTCTGATCCAGGATAGGGGTGGCATCAGGGCCGGTTCGGCCCGGGACCAGCCCACCCGGCCCGCAATGAAACCGAGCCAGCCCGACCCGAAATTGCTCCCAAGCCCAAGATTGGTCGGGCCCCACTTCTGGCTCAAAAACCACAATAAACCCTGTCTAGCTTGGTCCGCGACCGGGTTGAACCGGCCCGGTCCGGTCTGGTCCAAGCTCTACCCACGGGCAGACCGTTGTGGCCAATTTTTTTCTGAATTTTTTTATTAAAAAAATAGATTTATATAATTACCAAAATACCACCCCTCCAACGGATCTATACTAGCTAGCTTTTGGGGGTATTTTGGAAAATCCGAAAAAATACATAATCTATATATACAACCCCATTTTATTCACATTTTTCTTCACAAATTCACTTAACTCCCTCAATTCTCTCTTAACTCTCTATTCTCTCGCATCAAATCAACAACAAACAACAACAAGAATTGCAATAATCGACATCAACAACATCAACATCAACATCAACAATAAGAATTGCAAGGATCAACGTCAACAACATCAACAACAATCAACAACAAGCTTTCAACACTCTTTACTCTCATTCTTCAAACATACATTCTACACTCAAACGGTATTTTTGTATTTGTTTAATTTTTAGAATTAGCATTATTCTCATCTCTTTCTCTTTATTAGATTGTAGCAGTAAATATATCAGTAGTTCATTACTCTCATTTTGTCTTTTGTTATACTCCTTTTTTTAAGATTTTTTTTAAACGTACACTAGTTCATCTCTTAATTGTTGTTGTTTTATTGAACTCTCTTCTTCTTTTTTAGATTTGGTTTAATAGCATACACTAGTTTCTACTTGTTTTGTAGAATTGTTTAGTTATCTTTACATGTTTTGTAGATTTTTTTCAGAACTTACACTATTTCATAATTTGGACTATAGGAATATTGACAGGAAAATGCATATAACTAGTAGATACCATGATTAGAAGCAATATTAATATAGCTTGTTTACAAAAAAACAAAGTGGGTAGGGGAAAAAGCTAAAGAGATAGATGGTTTCAAATTATATTATACCGGTAAAATTAGATAGGAATTTGGATAGTTTAGAAATTCAAAAGAGATGTAGTAGGTATTAATAGGAAATGGGATAGAATAATACAAATTAAACTAGTATTAGGGGAAAACATAATTGATATCATTAGTGCTTATGCACCCCAAGTAGGATTAAATGCACGAGCTAAAAATAATTTTTTGAAAGATATGGATGAGATAATTCAAGGAGTACCCTCATGTGAGAAACTATTAATGGACCTGTAAAAGAAGATAACATCGGATATGAGAAGGTGCATGGAAGACATGGATTTGGAAATAAGAACGATGGTGGAAAGGCTCTATTGATTTTTGCGGCTTCGTATGATCTTATACTAGCAAATACTTATTTTAGGAAGAGAGAAACATTTGATTACCTTTAAAAGTGGGACAAATAAGAGTCAGATTGATTTTATTCATCACTAGAAAGGTAGATCGCTTGATATGTAAAGATTGTAAAGTTATACCGGGAGAGTGTTTAACCTCACAACATAGATTAATGATATTGAATGTCAAGATTGGAAAACACATATGCAAGGAAGGAGACTAGGAACCCAAGAATTAGGTGGTGGAACTTGAAGGTGGATAAACTAGAAGTTTTTAAAGATAAAGTTCTCAAATGAGCATCAAGAAATTGGGAAGGGGAGACAAATATGTTGTGCACTAAAATGGCTACGTACATAGGAGAAATTTCAAAGGAGGTACTTGGAGAATCTAAAGGTAGATGATTGCTAACTAAAGAAACATGGTGGTGGCAAGAAGAACTCCAAAATATTGTGAAAGAAAAAAGATCAACCTTCAAAATATGGCAAAAGAATATAAATGAAGAGGATTTGGAAAGATATAAGACCGTTAGAAAATGAGTTAAGAAAGCGGTAAGAGATGCAGAAGAAAAAGCTTATGATGATTTATACACAAAATTAGAAAATAACATTTATAAACTTGCTAAACAAAGGGATAAAAAAACAAAAGATCTGAATACAATTAGGTGTATTAAGAACGAGGATTCAAGAGTCTTCGTAAAAGATGACAAAATTAAGGAAATATGGTGAGTCTTCATAAAAAATGAGGAAATTAAGGAAATATGGCGAAATTACTTTGAGAAGTTATTAAATAAAAAAGTTGTGTGCAACTTAAATATAGAGAACTCGAGGGAGAGTCGAGAGCATATGTTTTCCGTAGAATTAGGACCTCAGAGGTTCGAAATGCTCTAGGAAGGATGAAAATACGAAAAGCTTTAGAACCGGATGATATACCCATTGAAGTTTGGAAGTGTCTTGGGGATGTAGGAGTGGGTTGGTTAACAAAATTATTTAATGAAATTTTGAGGACTTAAGAATATGCCCAATGAATGGAGAGAATATTTTAATACCTATATATAAAAATAAATGAGATATACAAAGTAGCTCAAACTACCGAAGAATTAAATTAATGAGTCATACGATGAAAATTTGGGAGAGAGTGATCGAACGTAGACTGAGACTAGAAACTACAGTGTCTGAGAATCAGTTTGGGTTTATGCCTGGGAAATCAACAATGGAAGCAATTTATGTACTGAGGAGACTTGTGGAAAAATATAGGGAGAACAAGAAAGATCTACATATGATTTTTATAGATCTAGAAAAAGCATACGATAAAGTTCCTGGAGACATAGTATGGTAGGTGTTAAATAATAAAAGAGTAACTATTCGGTATATTAAGGTAATTAAGGATATGTATGAAGGGGCAATGACCACAATTAGAACAACCACAAGAAAGACCAGCAATTTTCCTATTATAGTAGGTTTACACTAAGGTTCGGCTTTAAGCCCCTACCTCTTTACTTTGGTTATGGATGAATTGACGTGAGAAAAACAAGATAAGGTGCCTTGGTGTATGCTTTTTGCCAATGACATCGTCTTAGTGGACGAGACTAGAGTAGGAGTTAATGCTAAATTAGACTTCTGGAGAGAAACCTTGGAAGCTACAGGCTTTAGGATAAGCAGAATTAAAACAAAGTATATGGAGTGTAATTTTAGTGATATTCGGAACACAACTGAGGAAGTAGTGGGGCTTGATGGGCAAGAGATACCTAAGAGATGCCATTTCTGATATTTAGGCTCGATTATACAAAGAGATTGTGAGATATGTGAAGATGTTATACATAAGATCCAAGCAAGGTAGCTTAAGTGGAAAAGTGTTAGTGGTATTTTGTGGGACAAACGTATACCATTGAAGTTGAAGGAAAAATTTTATAGAAGAACTGTTAGACCAGCAATGATGTATGGAGCAAAGTATTGGGCAACAAAGAAACATGTCCAAAAAATGAGTGTAGCAGAGATGAGGATGCTAAAATGGATGTGTGGTAAAATAAGGATAGAATTAGAAACAAGCATATACGAGACATGCTAAAGGTAGCTCTAATCCAAGATAAGTTAAGAGATCTGCCTCAGGTGGTTTGAACATGTCATACGTAGACCTAGTAGTGCCACCGTTAGAAAGAGTGATTTGATAAGTATTGAGGGTAGAGTTAGGGGTAGAGGAAGACCTAAACTAACTTAGGTGAAAACGGTGAAAAAAGATATGATAGTTTGTGACATTACAAAAGATATTGCGCTAAACCGAGCAAAATGGAAAACCATGATTCATGTAGCTGACCCCAACTAGTTGGGAAAAAGGTTTTGTTGTTGTTGTACACTATTTCATATTTTGATTTTTTTTTTTAAATTCTCGCTTCTTATTTCTAGATTTTTTCTCCAAACATACATGCACTAGTTATTAATTAAATGACATCTAACCGATCACGCGGTAGACATGGTAGCCAAGAATCAAGCTCATCTCGTCGCATTCATTCTATTCTTTTAATTCCACAAATAGATTCTGAAGAAACATTTGTTAATTTTGATTGTATTCCCGATTTTTATAATATTCCACACATACACATGGAAGATGTAGTAGAAGACATACAATCACAAGACACGGAACAAGCCCCTTCTCAATCCCGTAAAATAAGAGGACCCACTTCCGAAGTACACTAATATTTCACTTTTGTCCCATCACAAAACGATAAAAGTGTAGAACTTAAAATTTGTAAGAAGTGTTAAACACCATATAAGTTTAAAATAGGATCGAGAATGGGTACACTTAAGCGTCACTTAGAAAAATGTCAACCCGGATTTTCTAAAGACACCCTCACACAACAAAAAATACACTAAAGGACCGATCTAGTAGCCATAGCTACAATCACGATATCGTTCATAGGAAAATGACTAAATTAGAAATTAGGGATGAATTACCGTACTGGTTTGCCGAAAGTAAGAATGTAGAGACTTTTAACCAAACCACATTAAACCCTCATTATAAAAAAATTGCTAGGAATGTGGTTGTGGGTGATTCTAACTTAGTATACAATGAAGCTAAGGATATGTTAGTTGCAACACTAACATCACTAAACACTAGAGTTTCTTTAACATCAGATGGTTGGGTAGGAGTTAATAGTGTACCGATGATGTGTATAACATGTCATTAGATAGATTCCGATTGGTTACTCCAAAAGAGGAGTATCTCATTCGGATTTGTTAGGTACTCACATAAAAAAAGCATATAATAATTTCGGTATTTATGATAAAGTTTTTGCTATTGGTTTTGATAACGCCTCTAATAATACTAAGGCAATTACTAGTTTAAAAATTACTTTAAATCCTATAGAACCCGATATTTTTCATGTTAGGTGTGTTTGTCATATTTTAAATTTTTGTGTACAAGACGCACTAAAATATGAACAAGATAAAATTAATGCAAAGAGAGATTGTGTTCATTTTATTATTTTGAGTGGTCCAATATATCAAGTTTTTCAAGATTTGTGTTGTAACCCCCGTTTCCATCTATACATATTTTTCTGTGTATTATCTGGGTTTGGCTTCCTATAAACTTTTCTGTTTTCTTAAATTCATTTTGTTTTGAATTTATTGTTGGATCCCATAATAAAGTACATTTCTATTCATTAATTATATTTGTCACTATTTTCAAACGACTATATATTTTAATAAAAATATATTTCCATTTTGTAAGTTCATTTTCTTATTCGGTTAATTATTTAACCCAAATCAAATATATTGTTGTTGTTATTATTATTATTATTATTATTATTATTATTGTTATTATTTTTGTAAAGCACAATCCAAGTCTACCCTATAATGTGTTTAATTACTTTGTAAGCCATATTAAATTCCTAGTCCATACTATAATTATTTTATTGTCTTATTTATGAATTGAAGCCATTCCAAGATTGTTGCAATTATTTTCACCCATTCTATATCTTTATTTTTCTGATTATAATGAGCCAATCTTAATAAATCATGATGTTCATCTCCAACCCAAACTTGTTATTATTTTTATCTTTATTTTTGCACGAGAAATCCGATCTGAATTTCTAGTTTATACTATATTCTACTGATTGATTTATTATTACTGTTATTATTCTTTTAACTCAACTAAAGCATGATTTATCCTGCAATTTATATATAGCCATTTATTTTTGTAAGCCACTCTATTTTATTTTATTTTATTTTATTATGTTGAGTGTTTAATTAATCTAGTATTTTATTATCTAATTTTCCTATTGAATCTAAACCCAAACCCGTACCGATCAGCCCGTTACCCAAACCCACTATCTTAATTTCCTTATAAATACTCATTAAATACTAATCACTTCTTAACCTTAATTAAACCCTACTAATCTCTCAGCCGTCACCCCTAACCCCCGAGCCCTGTTCATCTTCCTCCCTGTGCTGCTTCGAAACCCAACCGCTACCTCGTATTCCCCGTCGAACCCCCATAACCACAGCACCGCCGATAACCACCGCCTCACGCCTCCAGTCTCGCCACTACAACCACCGTCGTTGTCGATCCCCGCCTTCACCATCCCGAGCAACCACCAATGCCAACTGCCACCACCGCAACCAATCCGTCGACCTCCACTGCCGCAGCCCCTCGACTCCACCCCGTCGACCGCCACAGCTTCATGCCGCAGCACCGTCCACCTCGACTCCCGTAACTCCACACCGCTCACCTCTTCTCCTCATCGTCGCCAGCACATCCAGCGCCTTGTCCCCGAACCCATTCATCCCCTCTTGCTAGTTGCTGCTGCCTTGCCTTGCCGCCGACCACCTTGCAGCACCGCTCTCGTCGCCGTAGTACCCCCCGTAGCCATCCCGCAGTCACACCGTCGAGCCCCTGTTTACCACCTCTCTCCGTCGCCTGCACGTGTGTCGCACGTGTATTTGTTGCTGCCCATGTTCTCCATTTGCACGTGCTTTGCCCGTAGGTTGCACGTGTTGCCGCCATTGGATTTCTCATATCATCTTCATTGTATTCGGATTAATCGTCAATAAGGCAAGCTCTCTTAAACCATTTTGTTGTTTCTAGTTCAAGAAGTAATTTTTGATTTCCGCAAATAGCTCATTATTTGTTCATCATGTATCATCTGCTTGTTACCCGTCAAAGAGACTATTACGGATTCATCGGCGAAACCAAGTAGTAGTCCTATTTTCGTGTCAGTTTTTCTTGACTCAAACCCAAGTCCCGTTGCATTTCATAATGTGTATACACTACACGAACAATATTAAAATCATGTTATATATCGGAGGTTGATTTGGATGCTTTTGTTTGGATTCGAGTTGGTTCGAAGGATTAAATACAATGAATGAGATAATATGGTCCTGTTTATAGTAGGAAATTCATCTTATTAATTATGTAGGATTTCTGTAAATTAATTGCCATGGAATTGTATACTTGCATATTTAAATAGTTGACAATTAACATGAATTTGCATGCTGACCTGCTGCCTATTTGATATTGCATTGAAATTTTGAATTACTTGCTGTGCGAATTTGATAAAACCTTGTGAATAGCTTCTGTAGCCCCATGAATCTACTTTCCAGGACTTATGACGGATCTGGAATCCGATTTATAACTTGTAAGATATCACATTTTTAATACTGTTGGGTCACAAATTTCCAGATCGCTGTCTACAAGAACATTGGCATGAATTATTGATTAAAATAGATGCTAAAGGTAAGATTTAGACTTGATATTAATCTGGATATGACCAGATATGATTAGGAGTCACCCTAAATTTTTGTAGAACTATTTGATAATTTTTCTGACTAAATATATTTATGCAAACATGATTCTAGATTGTTGTATGTATGCTAGTTCAGTAAAAAACCACATTTTTGACCTGATTCTATTTGTCATTGATTAAAACTTATTGAATGAGAATTGTAGCTCTCTGTATCTGGAATTTAGATCATCTGACAGGTTTTGCAATTCGATTTACGGATTGCAAGATATTCAGATTTTCGAGCTGTAACGTTTGCATTCCAGATTACAGACTGAAAATTGCATTATCTTGTTTAATTAGTAGAAACAGTAAATTAAATTAATAATTAAGACCTAGAGATTTGTTTCGTTGTCGCTGATCACTATTAGGAACTTGATTATGAATTTTTAGAATATTTTTAATAGAGTTATGATCAACTTTCAAGGATTTAACTACAACCATGCTGCATGAACATGAAATTAGTAAAGATTATAATTTTACACATAGTTTTTGTCTTTATGATATGTTGTGTGTATATGCATTGGAACCGGTAGGGAGTCTAGTTTCTAAAACTCCTGACGGATCTTGATTTGTTTGCCCGTAGAAACGTGAAAATCTGTTTTTGTACACCAAGGTCTTGCTGTCCAGAATTTGTATCTTCCTATACATAAGCATGCACACAATATTTTCTTGCATTTCATAAATTGTATCCTACATCCTGCATTTCATGTCTTTTGATATCCTCTTGATCCTGTCTTGTTACTCGTCCTCGTTGATGCATGTTCATGTTTAATTATTATGAAAAGAATAACAAGCCGGGGTAATAAGGAAAATAATTTAGTAGTGAATAATATAGGAGACTGTACTCGGAAGGAGGCCCGTATTTCTCGTAATAGTGACCCATGATTACATGACACGACTCTTGATACTCGATTACAAGTTAAATGGAACTAAGTGCCACGTCTAGAGCCGACGGGGGTCACCTCTAGTATCCATTACACGATTACAGGACATAACACGATTCTTGGTTACTTGACATTATGCTTGGTTACACGTTATGATTCTTGTTAGTTTCACTGGAAGACACGAAGTTTATTTTTCCAGATGTTGGATATTAATTTGTGAATTTCTTCCATGCTTATATTTGAAGTTTATTCATGGTTTATGTGATTGTATTTTGCGTGCGTGGTTGTGATTATTCTTTGTATTGTTGAGTTGATCGTTACAGCTTGAATGACGTATTATGTCCTTCGCTGGACCTTAGTTGCGTGCATGTGTTCCCATATTTTGGGACGCGGGGCGTAACGGGTGTCAATTTAAAAATATAGTATTTAAACGTTTTCCTAAAGATGTTAGACATCGTTGAAATTCTACATATGATCTATTAGGTGTTGTTCTTCATTATCGAACCCATTTAAACGAAGGCTAAATATATAAAAAAAAAGGACACAAAGTTTTGGGTCAGTTTAAAAAAAGTACACTATGGTTTTTTGGTTAAAAAAAGGACACAAAGTTTCAAAAAACTCCACTGGATTAGTTAGGGTTAGGGTTAGTTTGGGGGGGTTTATTTAAACATCTGAGTAGTTAAGTAATGTTTTTTTAAACACAAATAAAAGATGAATGTGGTTTTTTTAAACACAAATAAAAGATGAAAGTTGTTTTTTTAAACCCTATCCTAACCCAACCCTAACCCTAACCCTATCCCTAACTAATCCAGTGGAGTTTTTTGAAACTGTGTCCTTTTTTTAAACAAAAAAACCTTTGTACTTTTTTAAAACTGACCAAAACTTTGTCCTTTTTTTATATTTAACATAAAAATAATTATGTGTTGCAATGGGTATGCAAGATTGTATGTTAGATAATAATTTTTGGGTTTTTGCCGATAGTTTGTATAAGTTTTTAGAAACTTTTAATGATGCTATATTACAATTTTTGAAAACATATTCATCTACATCTAGTAGTATTTTACTTGCAATTGTCACTGATGACCACAATTAAAGATTTGATAGGCGACCCTCATATTGGAACAATGGTTAATGCCATTTATCTAAAATTTCTACAAAAATTTTCATCTAATTGCAATGTTATTTTGTGATGCTAGTGTAATGAATCTCATAATTAAATTAGAAGGCACAAATAATTCAATTGAGATTTTTTATTCATATGCTCCACACGATTAAATACAAGATTTTGATTATATTTATTTTACTACACAATTTGAGCATGTTTTGAATAATTTATATGATAGTTACGACAGGCTTTTTGCATCCAATACTATACAAACACATAATGTTAGTTCTTCTTCTATATCAAAAAGAGAAAGGGTCTTGGAACTAGTGGTATTTTAAATCTCATTAAATCAAAAAAACATAGAACTAATTCACCAAATGAGTTGAATTGGTATAATGCATAACCTCCCATCGATGATATTGTTGATTGTGTTAACTTTTCGGAAAAACAATGAAAACATTTTTCCTATTCTTTCTCGTATGACTAAAGATTTGCTAACTACCCCGGTGTCAACTGTTGCATTGGAAAGTGTTTTTTCTCTTGGTGGCAGGATAACTATTTCTCTTAGTGGTAGAATGATGGGTCCAACAGAAATCACTTGACATCGAATTTCTCTTGGTGGCAGGATAACTTTTTCTCTTAGTGGTAGGATGATGAGCCCGAACTGGAATTACTTGACATCAAAGAATTTGGAGTTACTTGTATGCACTGAAGATTGGATGAAAGCAGAAGAGAGAACCCAACATTTACTACAACAAGCACAAAATGGCTCAACAAGTAGCGACGATTGAAAATCTACGAGAAGTGCACTACGAATAATGTATTGTAAATAATTGAAAATTTTAGGGGGATGAGATTCTATAGTTAGTGTTATTGTTATAGTATAGAGACCGAAAAAAAAAATTATTGGATTATTATAACTGAATACACTGCCTCTTATATATATGAGAGTACAAAGCTAATCTGAGTTTATTTCAGATAAGCGACTAAACTTAATACTACTTTAACACTCCCCCTCAAACTGGTGCGTAGATTTTGTCGAAGCCAAGCTTGCTCAAAAAAGTTTGAAAGCGCTTAGGAGGTAGTGCTTTAGTTAGAATATCAACAAGTTGTTCACCGGACTGAACATATGAAAATGAGATCACTTTCTTCTCCAACTCATCACGAATGAAGTGACAATCGACCTCGATGTGTTTTGTGTGCTCATGAAACGCTGAATTTTCAGAAATATGGATAGCAGCTTGGTTATCGCAATGCAGTGGAATTGGAGATGATGTGGGATTGCCAAAGTCTTGAAGGAGAGATTTAAGCCATAAAACTTCGGAAACCAAATCCAATGGCTCGGTATTCAGATTTTGTACTAGATTTAGCTACAATAGGCTGCTTCTTGCTTTTCCGAGATACCAGATTTCCTCCAAAGAACACAAAGTATCCACTAGTAGATCGCCTATCATCAACTGACCCTGCCAGTCATCGTCAGAATATCCACATAAAGAAAGAGAATCACCAGGCTTGAAGAGAAGTCCTCGCCCTGGGGCTTTCTTAAGATAGCGAAGAATGTGAACCACTGCTTCCCAATGAGTAATAGTCGGTGCACATGCATAAACTGACTGACTCGACCAACTGTAAAGGCAATATCTGGCGTAGTCACTGAGAGATGTGTTTGCCAACCAACCTGCGATGTTGTCCTGGATCATAGAACAATACATCATTGGAGGAGGACATCTTAATATTGGGATCCATAGGAGTGTTGCTGGGGAGACATCCCAACATTCTTGTCTCGGTAAGAATATCAAGGACATACTTTCTTTAAGAAAGAAAGATCATTCTTTGTGTGTGCAACCTCAATGTCAAGAAAATATCGGAGCGGACCAAGATCCTTTGTTTGAAATGTTTGAGCTAACTGCTGTTTGATATCTACAATACCTTGGAAATCACTACCTGTGATAATGATTTCATCAACATAGACTAACAGAATAACAATGCCTTCAAGTTGCCAGGAAGCTGCTGCATAAACACATGTTTCAAGTTGCCATTGAGAAATTCATTCTTGACATCAACCTGATGAAGAGACCAAGAGCAATTGGATGCAAGAGAGATAAGGACACGAACAAACATGAGTTGCACAACTGAGGAAAAAGTCCCTGCATAGTCGATCCCAAATTTCTGTGAATAACCTTAGCAACAAGGCGAGCTTTGAGTCGATCAACTGTGCCATCAGAATTAAATTTGACAGTGAATAACCATTAACAACCAATTATCTTACCCCCACAGGGAGACAAACCAACTGCCATGTACCATTCTACTAAAAACAAGTATTTCCTCATTCATGGCTGCTGTCCAACCAAGGTGTGAGTGCTTCCTAAAGATTTTTAGGAATAAGGATGGAATCCAAGGAGGTAAAGACTCGAAAAGATATGTTCAGTTTAGAAAAGGAAGCAAACTGGGGAATATGATAGTGAGCACAAAAACGTTTAGCTTTACGGCGAGCAATAGGTTTATCATCTATGTTAGGAATATTACTAATAGAAGTGGTTGGCACTGATTGAACAACAAAGGGTACATCATGGATGGCCGAGTCTGAACGAGTCTTACGTCTTCTGACATAAACCTGAAGTGGTGGAGGCGATGGTGGAGGCGATGGTGGTGGCGGTGGAGGGGATGGTGTTATCGTTGGTGGTGGTGGTGGTGGTGGTGGGAATTCAAGACTCTACAACAGCTCTCGGTAAATCAGGATTATGTGAAGAAATATGTTCAAAAAAAGATTTATGTTCAAAAAAAGAAACATCAGCCGAGGTAAACATTTTTTTTCCGTGAAGGGCAAAAGCAAATATAACCTTTCGAAAAAATGCGAATACCCAAGAAATACGCATATAGTAGCACGCGGGTCAAGTTTATCAATACTGGATGGAGATTTTGAACAAAACAAGTGCAACTAAAAACAAGACGTAGTGTGGGAAAATACCAGGTTGAATGGGGATTGATTTTGAAGAATAGGAGTAGACATTCGATTAATAAGAAAACATGCAGTGAGAGCCGCAAAACTCCAATAAAACTTGGGGACTTTCTGATGTAAAACTAACCCTAAAATAGAGAATTTCCAAGAATCTTAGAGTGTTAATTTTACCAACACGTTATGCGGATTAAAGTGAGAAATTTTAAACAGTTAATTGGTTTGATGAATTTTCAAGAACTGAATCACGTTTAACAATCTCAATTAATAATTCAATTATAACAATCAATAATCAAATCCCTAAGTGTTCTTAGCAAGTAATAGATTCAATATTGATTCGTACTCTAATCAAGCACGTGGAACACTCAATCTCAATATTTGTGGTCGACAGTTAAACTAGTTAATATAATAGAGATAATAGAGCAGTATAACACAAATATTTAAAAGTGGAAAGGGTATACCGAGGGTTCGAAGAACAATTGCGTAGACCTCTGGTAGAACACAGTAATGGCAGACCACGGCAAATCAGCAACCACAGTAAGAGGGAGACAGCCGCAATTCAAACCAGCGATGGCAACAGCAAGAGCGATGGGTGCAATAGGGCGCGACACCGCTAGGGTTTCGATCGGGTGCAGTAGGGCGAGGCGAATCTGGGCTGGCGTCGGCCTAGGAAGGGGTTCAGTGAAGGGGGCTGGGTTTTAGGGTTTCTGCGAAGGAGAGGGGGAGTGACGGAGGCATTGAGGTGGGGCGGCTTGGGGCGAGTTGGTTTTATGGTGGAAGTGAGGGGGTGGTCGACGGGGGTGAGGGAAAGGAGGGGCGACTGTGGGGCGACGTCGATTTAGGGGTGGAGGTGAGGGGTTTAGTTGATGGGGATGACGACGGGGGAGGGGAGAGTTGGGTGGTTTCGGGTGAGGATGGGGGTCGGGATTTTGAAGGAAGAAGGTGAAGATGCAGGGAAGAAGACGATGGAGATTTGGGGATGAGGGAGTAGGTTTTTTTAGATTTAGGTAATTATATTTGGGGATTAGGGTTTAGGTTAATTGATTTGGGGATAGTTTTAATTTGGGGTATATTTTAGAGTTTATCACAAACCCTAAAAATGTATTAAGATTTATCACAAACCCTAATGAGTGGATCTCAATTGCATCACACAAAGCAAAGGAGAAGAGCAAAACTCAACACAATAATTTTTAATCAGGAATAACATATCTTTCTCATTAATCTCAAGGCCTATATATAGGCTCAAAACAAATCAAGATACAAATATCAAAATATTCTCAAAATCTAAAAAATACAAAAAAGATTACATATGGTTATAATTACCAGAAACAAATATGGTACTGAAATAAAATCCTAAACTAAATAAGCAGCTGTCCTGGACGATGCCTGCGCTGATAGAAATGTCCGAATCGTCTTGAATCGATGTCCTCATCACTTTCATTTCAAACATCAGAAAACGAGCAGTGCTAAGTAAATGATGATTTTTGCGTCTGTCACTCCATTTTGTTGAGGTATAGATGCAAGAAGTTTGGTGAATGATTCCATTTTGAGAAAAAAATTGTTAAAAATGAGAACTTGTGTATTCTTTAGCATTATCCGAACGAAAACATTTAAGAGTTGTGCCAAATTGTGTTTGTATCTTGAAGAAAAATTGTTGAAAAACTTTAAATACTTCAGAACGATCTTTTAAAAGAAACAACCACGTCATTCGAGATAAATCATCAATAAACGTAACAAAATAATGAAAGTTATTAAACGTGGAAAAACCAACAAGATCCCAAATATTAGAATGCACTAAATCAAACAACCATTCACTACGTTTATTGATGCATCCTGGGTAGGAAACCTTATGATGTTTACCTAACTCACATAACTCACATGATACCGTAAATGAAGGTTCACAACTTGAAACCAAGCACTTGAGGGTCATAGAAGAAGGATGTCCCAGACGTTGGTGCCACAATTCATGTTCAGCTGAAGAATTAAAAAGCGGGACTGGAGAATCTAAGATTCTAAGATATATAACTCATGTTGTTCACGACCTGTGCCAACCACCTTCCTCGTCGTAGTATCCTGAAACACACAATGCGAAGGAAAAAAATATCACTAAATAGTTTAAATTTTTACAAAGTTTAGGAACTAAAAATTTGGAATTCGTAAAACCGATTTAAGATGAAGGTCCGGAGTAAGAGAGATATTTTCCACCATTTCAACAGGGACAAGTGAGTCATCAGCAATTCACACATGATAATTTAGAAGCAAAGAATATGGAGAAAGCGGTAAAGGGGTCATATGTTCAGAAGCACCTGAATCAATTATCCATTGATGTAAGGAAACATGACAAGCATTACCCGAGTGAACAGAGTTACCAGAAGGAGTGGGCAGCATTTTGTGGAAGTCTGATACTATTTAGCATAAATGATAGACTGGGAGGAGGTTGACTCATTCATAGGAGAAGCAGGGAAAGATAGGGGTCCACCGTTGAAGGAGATGAGGTCGCCATTGGAGGATGAGAGGCCACCGTAGGAGTAGTAGTGAAGGTCACCATAGGAGCAGATCTAGATTAGATCTGAAGGAGAAACTAGTGAGAGGGATAGATGATGAGGGAGGAGGGTAACAACCACAGGCACACATTCCAGAATAGTGCCGATCACAGGGCTGCATCAATTTTTTCACTTTTTTTTTCTTTTTTTTGCTACTACAGGAGAGGGCTGCGGGAATCGGGTTTTCGGGTGTAGAGAGTGCGGGTCTGGATAATGGAGGAGGATTAGGGTGGGGAAAGGAGGTTTCGGGTGCGGGTTGGGAGAAGAGGGGACGACGGCGGCCGGCAAAGAGGAGGGCGGGGGATGAGGAGAGGACGTCGAGAGGTGGAGGTAGGATGAGGGGGTTGCGCGAGGTGCAGGCGGCGGCGTGGATAGTATAAAGGGACTTCCGAGGGCGGCGGGCCAAAAGGGGGCGGCGAGCAAAAATTATAGGGAAGAAGGGGGTGGCCGTCGGGGTGCGAAGGCGTTCGACATAGAAGGAAAAGAGGCAGGCAGAGTAGGATTAGGGTTAGGGTTTTTCGGAAGAGGAGAGGAAGATGAACAGTGACTTTTTTTTGGGAAAAGAAAGAGAAAACCCTATTTTTTTATGGAAAACTTTTGTGTATACGTTTCCAGCTCTGATACCATGTTATAGTATAGAGACCGAAAATAAAACTTTATTGGATTATTATAACTGAATACACTGCCTCCTATATATGTGAGACTACAAAGCTAATTTGAGTTTATTTCAGATGTGGGAGAAAACTTAAGACTACTTACATTTAAGTTTAGATTTGCACGACAGTAATTCAATGCCTTCTCTTCAATCTAAATAGGGGTCATCTCGATCTCTAAATACAAATATTCCCCTCATATTATAATTTGATAATATTTGTATGAAATGTTACTTATTTATTTGATTATATTTGAGATTTTGTAGTTCATTAAAACAATTTAATTTATGAATTTCTCTTTAATCTATATGTTCTTACAATTCGTGTCTTAATAAACATCTTCCCTTTATCTTTGAACTCAAAACAAAAAAAATGTTAAAACAATACCAAGTCAAATAACCCGCAAACCCACACCGGCCCGGCCCCCTACAAAGGGGCCAGGGTCCATGTCCAGGCCCCCCCTCCCCTCCCCTGGCCCTGGCCCGGCCAGCTTCTCCCCTCAACCCGGCCTGCCCTAGACCGGGACCGAGTCAAACTCGCGGGTTTTCGAACCGAACCGGCCCGGCCCGATGGAACCGGATGCCACCTCAATCCATGACGATATCACAGGCTAGTTGGCAAACTCATATATCTCTCAGTGACAAGGCCAGATATTGTCTTTGCAGTTAGTCGAGTCAGTCAGTTTATGCATACACCGACCATCACTCATTGAGAAGCAGTGATTCACATTCTTCGCTATCTTTACAAATCTCAAAGGCAAGGACTTCTCTTCAGGTCTGGTGATTTTCTTTCTTTACGAGAATATTCTGATGTTGAGTGGGCAAGATCAGTTGATGATAGGCGAACTACTAGTGGATACTGTGTTCTTTGGAGAAAATCTGGTCTCTCGGAAAAGCAAGAAGCAACCTGTTGTACCTAAATCATGTGCAGAATCTGAATACCGAGTCATATGGGCATTTGGTTTCTGAAGTTTTATGGCTCAAATCTCTCATTCGAGACTTGGCAATCTCAATATCATCTCCAGTTCCACAGTATTGTGATAACCAAGCTGCTATGCATATTTATGAAAATCCAGTATTTCATGAGTGCACAAAGCACATCGAGGTCGATTGTCACTTCGTTCGTGATGAGTTGGAGAAGAAAGTGATCTCATTTTCATATGTCTGGTCCGGTGAACAACCTATTGATATCCTAACTAAAGCACTACCTCCTATGATCTTTCAAACTTTCTTGAGCAAGCTTGGCTTCGACAATATCTACGCATCAGCTTGAGGAGGAGTGTTAACGTAGTCTTAAGTTTAGTCTCACATCTGAAATAAACTCAAATTAGTATTTATACTCTTCTATATATAAAAGGCAGTGTATTCAGTTATAAGCAGCCAATAAAGTATTCTTTTCAGTCTCTATCTTTTACAGATACTAATAACTGAATACATTCCCTCCTATATATAGGGGAGTACAAAGGGTGATTTGAGTTTATTTCATATGTGTGACTAAACTTAAGACTACTTTAAGAGCAGTGAATTGATTTAAGATAGGAAATAAATTGATTTAAGATAGGAAATAGAGAGACATTGCATGAGCTGATTCAGCCCACAAGGAAAATGACCAAAAGAAGAACATAGAAAGAAAATGTAACACATAGCTTTACAGCTAGTGCTTTGCGGTAGGCATGGATGGTTGTGGAGTGTTAATAGTATTTGAGAGTCAGTGGCAAACGATAGAAGCTAAAGACATGAAGGTGAGAAGCAAGAAAATGTTCTGTGGAGAAGTGGGATTGATGGTGGAGCACACTCCATGATAGATCAAATAAAATCATACAAGGCCTTTAACTAGATATCACATCTGAAGAATACAGACAATTAACATACCGAACACTTTAACAAGTTGCACTACTCAGATAACCAGTAGTCCTGGTCTTGACTATAGACCATTTTTTTTCCTAATACTTGCAAATGAGATGCTTCATACTCGTACTTTATTCTTTAAGACCTATCCATCTTCATTACCCTAGGTAAATGACCAAACAGTTATCATGGACCAAGTCAATTTCAGTCATCATTCAAGTGAATGTTATATCAAAGTAAACAAAGCAAGGTTGCAATCCTTACATCACAACAACCAAGAGGATCACCCCTTGCTGCATCAAATCCTGCTGATATGATGGTGATATCAGGAGCATATTCAGAGGCTGCAATTAAAGAAGAACGCGTTAGTATAGGGTTAAGACAATGGGTTCACAAAGGATAAATCACCGGTAAATCCACTAAATTCTGATATTCAAACAAACTAAAATAAAGTTCCCAAAAAAGAATATGCACATAAATATTACTAATAATTTTTTTTAAAGGAGAGTGTTACTAATAAGTTACCAGGACTTGTACTAGTAAATACAAATTAGATTTAACTCTAAAATGGTATTGAAATGAAAGAAAAGGTGCAGAACCTATAGGAAGCACAATATTTCGAAAAGCAAAAACGTAATCATTATCACCCACTCCACCACAGCTCCAGGGAATATTGACCGAGTACCCTTCACCATCCATGACTCCAACCTGCATTATTGAGACATTAAAATTACCTATGAACAAGGAAAAAAAAGGGCGCAAGCTAGAGACTAAAATATAACAAAACATAGAGCCTATTTATGGTGTTGATGAATGTACAAAACAGTAGGTTTGTTGTTGCACGTGCACAATGAGTTGTGTAATTCACTACTACAGAAGATTCAAGGCCTTAAAGAGAGTTAGTTGCTGTTCCAGACATCTTTAAGGTTTCAGCAGACTCCTACCTCCTTTGAAACATGGTTCTTAGACTCGAATATCTATTAGTTATGGGTAATACCTAACATTAGAAGCATCTGTAGACCATAAGAGAATCCCGATCGTTATGGCTGGTATAACTTTACGAAATTTAATCCAAGATTTGAGAGCTTGGTTTCAGAATTCAGATCATCTAAGATAGCTATTTATCTTGTGATGAATGTGCAAGTTATCTGTATATCAATTAACAAGTTGGATTACAATGGACTACGTAAATTAGTACCAGTATCCAGTACTTTAAAGAGGGAGTTTGCCACTGTTCAAGAATTTTTCAAGGGTTCTGAATTTTACCTCCGTTGTATATATATGTTAAAAAGTAGCTTAGTTTAGTCACGTATTAGTAAAATTAGTAGTTCACCTCCTATTCTCTCCTAGGAGGACTTTGTATCAAGTTATATTTATCTCAATAAAGTGTCTTTCTCTCATATCTAGAAACATAACATGGTATAAGAGTAGAAAGATCGTAGATACCATAACTTCTTTTTCCCTATCCAAAAAAAAAGAAAAGAAAAGAAGAAAAAAAAAGTTATTGTTCATCTGCCCCAAAATTTCAGATCCCAAACCTTAGCCGCCACCTTCAAACCTCCTCGCCACTTCCACCACCTCCATCACCCAAACCCGACGCCGCCATCACCAACCTCCTCTAGATTTCACCTAGGCGCTGCCATCCCTCTCCAGATCCGACCTCGTCGCCGCCTCTACATCCCATCCCGACACCGCAATCCCCCTCTTCCTTCAAATCCAAGGTCACCATCACCGTCGCGTTCAGATCTATGATCCTAATCTAATTCAGATCCCATCTGATCTGATCTTCTCATGATTACTACTTCGTAATGTGTGCATCCTCCTGATTTCGTTCATCTCCCTCGAACTACTTCCAGATCACTACTTCCAGATCTGATCTCGATCCGCTCCAATGTCTACTAACTCAACGAAGACCTCCACCCCTAAACCTCCACCAACTCCACCACCATCGTCGAAGCCATCTCCTCTGTCTGATCTCAGGAACGATAGTTATCACATCAGTAACAAAAATCTCAACGGATCAGACAGTGCTTCACAAAGGCATCCGCTATCTCCATCCACATTTTCTCTTCAAGATGAGTCTTCTTCTTCCAAGGTTACGCTTTTTGCAGATGAATATGCTGCCTTCAAAATTTTGCTGTCCACATTTTCTGGTAATTCTGTCCAAACAGGTACGACTTGTCTCATCTCAAAGATGGATCATAGATTCAGGTGCTTCTCAACGTCTCCTTTACCTCTTACATCTTTTATGAAAGTTGCAAATTTTAATGCGCATGTTGTTGATGGCTCTCCAGTCCCAGTCGAAGAGATCGGAACTATCAGAACTATCGTTGTTACATCATCTCTTACATTGCAGTCAGTGCTTCATGTTCCTAGCTTTTCTTTTAGTCTTGTATCTGTTAGACAAAATTGTACTGATTTACATTGCTCCATAACATTCTTTTCATCTCATTGTGTATTGTACGATATTACTACGAGAAAAGTGATTGGAGCAGGACGTGAATAGAATGGACTCTAACTCTTGGATTAACCGTAATCAACATTAAGTTCGAGATTTGACTCTTTTATTTGGCATCGACGTTTGGAACATCCTTCACCGTCAGTTTTACGAGTATTGATGATACGTAATTGTGAGTCTATTTTAGATTTCTCTTAGGAGTCTTGCGAGTTAGGCAAACATCATCGTGCTCCCTACCAAGGCCACTTCAATAAATGTAGAAGTAAGTTATTTGATTTAATTCATTCTGATGTGTGGGGACCTATAAAATTTAATGGATTCCACAAATTCAAGTATTTTGTTACTTTCATTGATAACTATTCGTGTATGACTCGACTTGTCTTGATGAAAGATAGATCTGAATTTTTCTCCATGTTTACTCAGTTTTTCAATAAAATCAAAAATCAGCTTGGCTCCTCAACTAAAAACTTTAACCTGATAATGCAAAGGAATATTTGACTCATGATTTTCAAAGATTCTTTTCAAATCATGGTATTATTCATCAAAACTTCTTGTGTATACTCAACAAAATGGCGTTGCCGGAAGTAACCGCCATTTATTAGAAATTGAACGCACATTAATGTTTGAAATGCATGTTCAAAAAATTTACAGGAGTTTTGTTGTTGTCATTGCTTGTTTTATAATTAACTGGTTGCCTAATAAACTTCTTAGAAATATCTCTCCTTTTAGTCTACTTTTTGCTAATCATGAAGTTTTTTCCCCTTCCTGCAAGTGTGTTTGGATGTACTTGTTTTGTCCAAACTGTTGGACCTGAGTATAATAAGTCGGATCCTCGTTCACTTAAATGCATTATTCAGGGTATTCTCGGCTTTCCAAAGGTTACTTCTATTAGTCTCCTAGATTAAAAAGAATGTTTATCCAGTGTTTTAAATAACGGTCTTTATGGCGGTTCTACCGACCGTTATTACGTTTAAGCTAGGTTACCATTACCGAAATGGACTTTAGAAAACGGATATCATTTTTAACATGTTACGGTCCTTCTTGAACCCGTTACGGCCATTATAGCGCCCGATATGGCCGTTATATGACCCGTTATCTAATATAACTGACAGATTGTCATCCAATGTTGAACAATAACAATGATTTTTTTTTGGGCTTAAATTCAAATCCAAATTTGATTGATTCAGATCCATAAATTCAATTGTGAAAAGAAAATAAGAAAGAAAAGGTTAGCACATATTTTCGCTTCATGTTCTCTGCTCATACCTAATTTTACAAGAGCGCGATGCCACCTCTTGTATTCGTCATCTTCTCGCCTTGTCTTCTTTCTAAATTCTTTTATTCTTATTGTATAAACTTAAATAGTGTGTTTAATCTTTAGTTATCTGTCTTCTATGAATTACATTGCAATTTCATGTGAGGGTTATATATTTCGGTTTTAACTATTATATATTGTTTATGTGAGGCTGTTGGTATTTGTGACACATGAATATAATATATGTAATGGTTGTTTTAATCACATTTAGGATATACATCTTCCTTGTAAATCAACCTTAGGGGGAGTGAATAGGGTGATCGTGCGAAATAAAAATTAAAAGAATAAAGTAAAATAAATCAAAGTAATGCAAGAGAGGCAAGAAAAGCAAACTCAGATGACGCAGCGATATAACGTGGTTCGGCCCCCAGGTCTACGTCCACACCACCTACTTGTAGCAATTCTCCGCTACAAGCGTTCCACTATACTCAAAAACCCTTAGTACAGTGATTCTCGGATTCAGGCCGAGAGACCTATTACACCCACAAGACTTCTAATCCAAATCCAGTCAATCTCACCGAAGTGGAAAAGAAAAGAAAATAAAGCTCAAGATCATTTGAGATATTGACTAAAGAATACAACCAATTCAACACTCACACTCGGATTGATTATCAAGAGATTAGTTCGAAGTAATTTTCTCAGAAGGAATAGGTGAAGAAGACACAGTGGATTCGTTCTATTTAATAGAAGAGGAAGTGTATCGATCAAAAGAGGCAACGATACATTCCAAAAAAGATAAACAGCCAAGTTGCGGGCGACCGGTTAAAATGTGCAGTCAACCAGTCAGCTCTCTGGCGTAGCTAGAGAGATGAAAGGTCGACCGTTGTTTCTGCCAATAGAAGTTGCGGTCGACTGCGATGGTCGACCGACATTAGGTACGGTTGACCGGACCGTGGCTGTATAGATCGAATCCACTTTGTTTTCTTACCATAAACTCATCTCTCTTTAATCAATCAATTACAACAAATATCTCACGAAAATCATGCTAAAAATCCAGACTTGATAGATTGCTTGGAGGCCAATTAATCGAGAGCTCTTTCCTCTTTAGCTTATAGATGCAATCTCCCTTTATTTAATTGAGAGCTCTTTTCTCTTTAGCTTGTAGATGCAATCTCCCTTTATTACTTTCCTTATTTGTATGTTTGTGAATCTCTCTTGGATCTTTTTTTGATATTAATTAATCCTGAAAATCTAATACACTAAATTCAAACTTGTTAGTATAAGTGAGCACGATTTGTGCACACCAAACCAAGAGTCAACAATCTCCCCCTTTGGGTGTGAACAAAACATGCAAGAATGTTTGAAAATTAAAACAAAGTATGCAGACTCCCCCTGAATTTTGGACATCCTGTAAAACAGATTTTCATAAAGATAGAATTTTTAAGAGAGTGAATGAGAGTGAATACTCCCCCTTAATATAATATTACTTGTAATACAGAACTTAATGAGCAAATATAAGATAGGAATGAGAGAATTAGTACATGAGTTGATTTGAAAATCGTTTGAAAATTGTTTTGAAAACATTTGAAACCCTTCGAACATTTGAAAACATTCCATTCACCCCCTTTTTGGAACACACCAAGAGGGGATAGAGTAAAATAATTCCGTGGAAAGTTGGTGAAAGCAATCATCAGTTTAAAATTTTGAAACACAAGATCAGAGAGAGCCGGTCGACCGCAAAACACTTTTTCGCAAAGATTATCCAGAGAGCATACCGATTGACCGTAACACGTGGTTTTTCGAAAAGAATTTCCAGAGAGTAAACCGCTCGACCGCAACCGCAAACCCATCAGGAGCCACAGAGGGCGAACCGGTCGACTGTACGGTCGACCGACCAATAAACAGAATTTTTATGCTGAAAAATCAATGACATTTAATGCTCTTCTCAAGACATAAAAATGTTTTTCGTCTAAAGGTTTGGTGAAAATATCTGTAAGTTGTGAATCAGTAGAAATATACTCAAGTAAAAATATCTCCCTTTTGAAAGTGATCTTTAATGAAATGATACCTAATATCAATGCGTTTTGTGCGACTGTGTTGGTCAGAATTTTTAGTCATGTGTACGGTGCTAGTGTTGTCACACTTTATGGGGATGTGGTCAAAGAATACCTTATAATCTTCGAGAGTATGTTTCATCGACAATACCTGCGCACAACAGGATCCTGCCGGAATGTATTCAGCTTTGGCAGTCGAAAAAGTGACATAGTTTTGCTTCTTGGATGCCCACGAAACAAGGCAATCTCCCAAGAAGTGACATGTACCATTAGTGCTCTTTCTATCGGTTAAGCTTCCAGCATAATCTGCATCAGAATATCCTACAAGAGAGAAATTTCTATTTTTCGGGTACCAAAGACCAGTATATGGTATGCCCTTAAGATATCGAATGATACGCTTAACGGCAACCAAATGTGATTCTTTGGGACACGATTGAAAACGTGCACATAAACAGACACTAAACATAATATCCAGGAGCGACGTAGTAATGTAAAGCAAACTACCGATTTAGCATTCGTCATTGGATAGCTTAGTGGTAGTGGCTATTGGAGTTTTGTAGGCATTTGCATTCTCAAGTCCAAATTTCTTTACGAGTTCTTTGGCGTACTTGGATTGATTTATGAATATTCCATCTTTTCTTTGTTGTATTTGAAGTCCAAGAAAATAGGTTAGTTCGCCCATCATGCTCATTTCGAACCCATCCTGTATTTGCTTTGAAAACTCCTTGCAAAGATTTTCAGTAGTAGACCCGAATATGATATCATCATCATAAATTTGCACAATCAAAATGTCTTTAAAAACATGTTTGATAAAAAGTGTGGTGTCTACTTTTCCTTTTGAAAACCCTATGTGAAGAAGGAACGAACTCAGTCGTTCATACCAAGCATGAGGGATTTGCTTCAAAACATAAAGAGCTTTGTCAAGCCGAAAAACATGGTTTGGGTGTGTGGGATTAGTGAATCCCGGTGGTTGTGCTACATACACTTCTTCAGAAATAAAACCATTTAAAAAAGCACTTTTGACATCCATTTGAAATAGAGTGAAATCCATGTATGCAGCAAAAGCAAGCAAAATACGAATAGCTTCTAGCCTAGCAACTGGAGCAAAATTCTCATCAAAATCTACACCCTCTTGTTGATTATATCCTTAAGCAACAAGACGGGCTTTATTCCTAGTTATTGAACCGGATTCATCTAACTTGTTCCTAAACACCCACTTAGTACCAAGGATGGTCCTATTTTGAGGTCGAGAAACAAGTCTCCATACTTGATTCCATTCAAACTGATTAAGTTCTTCTTACATGGCAATGATCCACTCATTGTCTTGCAGAGCCTCCTTAATGTTCTTCGGTTCGAGCATGGAAACGAAAGCAGTAAAACACATAAAACTATTAGCTTGAGTGCGAGTAGTCATATCGCTTCGTATAAGAGATGGAGGATGACTAGCCATGATTTTCCATGCCGGACGTTTCTCACTTGTGGGGCCTTGATGTTGTATATTTTCATCTCCTATGGCATCAATTTGTTCTGTAGATGTTTCATCTAATTGATTTTGAGGTTCATCTTTGTCTTGAGGCATCATTTAATTTTGATCAATTGCTTGTGGTTCCTCTTCAACATGCACCTGTTTCTTTTCAACACAAACCCCTGCCTCATCATCATCAACATATAATATTTCTTGCGAGTAGGGGTTAGTTTCATCAAATATAACATCAATAGATTCTTGAATAGTGCATCTTTTGTTAAAAACATGATATGCCTTGCTATTAAGAGAATATCCTAGGAAAACACCTTCATCACTTTTACGATCAAACTTCCCCAAGTTGTCAAGAGTGTTTAAAATAAAAACTTTGCATCCGAAGACACGAAAATAGCTTAGGTTGGGAGTTTTACCATAATATAGTTCAAATGGAGTTTTCTCAAGATATTTTCTAATAATAACTTGGTTGATGGTATAGCATGCTGTATTGACAACCTCTGCCTAAAATGACTTAGGCAAATCTTTTTTCCTAAGCATTGTACGAGCCATTTCTTGGAGAGATCGATTCTTCCTTTCAACAACCTCATTTTGTTAGGGAGTGCGAGGACATGTGAACTCCCCTTTTTGTCACAAAATGATGTGAAGAGTTCGTTTTGAAATTTCCCACCATGATCACTACGAATAGTAACAATGGTAAGGCTTTTCTCATTTTCCACTCTTCGACAGAATTTTTGAGATACATGTACTGTCTCATCTTTTTGTGGCAAAAAGGCAACCCAAGTAAATCTACTATAGTCATCAACAATAACAAATGCATATCGTGCACCACCATGGCTACGTGTTCGTGATGGACCAAAAAGATCCATGCGCAAAAGTTCAAGAGGTATAGAGGTTGATACCATTTTCTTTGGTTTGTGAGAACTTTTTGTTTGCTTACCAAATTGGCAGGACTCACATGGTTTGTCCTTTTCGAAGTTAATTTTGGGGATTCCTCTCACAAGCTCCTTACTTACAAGTTTGTTGAGATTGTCCAGGTGCGTGTGACCAAGCCTACGATGCCATAGCCATCCATCCTCGTTTCGTGCAACAAAGCATCTCATACTTTCCTATGCTAATTTATTCGAGTTTATGACATATACATTATTGCATCTGTTAGCAAGAAGTAAACAATTTTTGTCGTTATCTAGTACAGTGCATGTGTTTTTATCAAAAGTAACAATATACCCCTTATCACATAATTGACTAATGCTAATTAAATTGTGCTTTAGACCTCTTACCAATAGAACATCCTTAATGGAGCATGAGGAACCAAAATTAATTTTACCTTTACCAATAGTTTGACCCGTGCTATTGTCTCCAAAGATGATGTCCTTCACCTTTTTCCTTGATAGTGATGAAAAGTATCTGCTGTCGTCATGTGATTTGAGCATCCACTATCAAGGTACCACCGATCTTTAGTTTTGATGCGTTGGGGTACCTACACCAAGATTAGTAGGCATAACTTTGCGTGCCCAAGTTTGTTTTGAACCTGCATTTGTGTCCTTTCTCACCCACACAAGATTAGTATTCCTTTTCAGTGAGCAGTTATAAGATATATGTCCTAGTCTATAACAAAAATTGCATGTGATTCGACTATGTCTTGGGTTATGCACACCTGCATAATTTATATTTGATTTGTGATTGTGTTGATTTTTATGCACGAGCATATGACAAAATAATTTTTGGTGATGTATTGGCTCTTCGTAACTAAGCCCTCTATTATCATGATATGATCTTGAATTTTTTGTAATAACGTAACTGGGCCCTTCATGCTTTTCAATAATTTTTTCGAGCCCAGTTACCTTTTTACAAAGCCTCTTTCTAGTTATCTCATCATCTTTTGTATTCTAACGAAGAGTATCTAGTGTGGCATCAAGAATCCTATTTTGTTTAAGGGCTTCGTTACAACCTTCCACTACTTCATCAAAATTTCTTTTACATTCATCTAACTCTTTTGTGAGCTTGGCAATATAAACCGACTTCTCCTGAATCTATCTTAAGTAATCATCATGTTTTGCTAGAGATTCACAAATTTGTTGTTTCAAAGTCTCATTTTCATCTAGCAAAATATCATAATCTTTTTGACATGACTCAAGTTTTTCCAAAATAAGAGCATTTTTTTTTCAGTTTGTGATTCTTTGTTATGCACTCGTCATGTGTTTCATTTGAATTCTGTTTATACTGCCTAAGTTCACGACTTAGTTTCTTGGCATAGTCTTTCAAGTTATTACATGTCTACGAGTTCATCATAAGTAGGTTGTTCGATTACCTCTTCTTGAGAAGGTGATTGCACCTCACCACTCCCAAGAGCCATGAAACCAACGTCACCGTGATTTTGCTCTTCCTCACTTGAGTCCGAGTCTAGCCAAGTTGCCTTTAGCGCCTTCTTCTGTCTTGGATTTGAGCGATAATATTCCCTGTTCCTGTCTTGTTGACTGGAACAGTTTGCACAGATGTGTCCGGACTTTTTACACTTGTAGCACGCTTCTTCCTTCTCCTTTTTCTCTTTCCTCTTGATACCTGCCATACATTTTATTTTTGAGATACTTACGAAATTGTCTTGTCAAGAGAGCAATGTCCTCATCTGACTCCTCATGTTCTGAATCAGCTTTTGACGAAAAAGCCTTCTCTGCTTTAAGTACAATAGTTCTCTCCTCAGTTTTTGATTCGATCCCGATATTTTGCCTGTATCTCTTTGTTTCCACCATTTCCATCTCGTACGTTTTTAGTTTTCCTTGAAATGTGTAGTAGTCAAATCCCTTCTCTTCAAGTGTTTCTCTCATTGCCGCAGACTTCACGTCCCATTCTGGCGTAAGACAGCTTATGAGCTTTCCAACCTTTCAGTCATCATCAAGCCCCTTACCCAAGCTCTCAAGTTCATGGGCAATGATGTCAAACCGGGTGAGCATTTGATCCACGTTCTCCCCTGGTAACATGCGAAACACATCAAATTTATAAAAGCACAAATTCACTTTAGCTTTTACCTCGGAAGCGGTTCCTTCATGCCGCTTCAGCATGTTGTTCCAGATCTCGTAAGCTGTTTTGCAATTGCGCCCACATTGCATTAGCTCTTCATTGTTCAACCCTGCATAAAGAGCTGTCATTGCTTAGGAGTTTGCTGTCTTGAGGGCCAACTCCACTTTTGTGAACTCCGTCTTTCCATCACTGATTGGGATTTCGGTTTTGTTGATCATACGTTCCACACTTCTTCTCTGAGCATCTGTAAAAAATGAGACATGCGAACTTTCCAGACGTCATAGCATTTTCCATAAAAAAATGGTGATAGTATAAGACTTGTCCCATTGGAGATGAAGGGCTCCGATGAGTACAAGTTTTGCGGAGGAGGAATTTCGGCCATTGGACCTTTCGCTTAAGCTTTTAAGCTTTTTATAAGCACCTTGCTCTGATACCACTGTAAATCACCCTTAGGGGGGTGAATAGGGTGATGTGCGGAAATAAATATTAAAAGAATAAAGTAAAATAAATCAAAGTAATGCAAGAGAGGCAAGAAAAGCAAACTCAGATGACGCAGCGATATAACGCGGTTCGACCCACAGGTCTACGTCCACACCACCTACTTGTAGCAATTCTCCGCTACAAGCGTTCCACTATACTCAAAAACCCTTAGTACAGTGATTCTCGGATTCAGGCCGAGAGACCTATTACACCCACAAGACTTCTAATCCAAGTCCAGTCAATCTCACCGAAGTGGAAAAGAAAAGAAAATAAAGCTCAAGATCATTTGAGATATTGACTAAAGAATACAACCAATTCAACACTCACACTCGGATTGATTATCAAGAGATTAGTTCGAAGTAATTTTCTCAGAAGGAATAGGTGAAGAAGACACAGTGGATTCGTTCTATTTAATAGAAAAGAAAGTGTATCGATCAAAAGAGGCAACGATATATTCCAAAAAAGATATACAGCCAAGTTGCGGTCGACCGGTAAAAATGTGCGGTCGATCGTTCAGCTCTCTGGCGTAGCTAGAGAGATGAAAGGTCGACCGTTGTTTCTGCCAATAGAAGTTGCGGTCGACTGCGACGGTCGACCGACATTAGGTATGATCGATCGGACCATGACTGTATAGATCGAATCCACTTTGTTTTCTTACCATAAACTCATCTCTCTTTAATCAATCAATTACAACAAATATCTCACGAAAATCATGCTAAAAATC
This sequence comes from Hemerocallis citrina, assembly GCA_017893485.1. Lineage (NCBI taxonomy): Eukaryota > Viridiplantae > Streptophyta > Magnoliopsida > Asparagales > Asphodelaceae > Hemerocallis > Hemerocallis citrina. The sequence goes on from CM030365.1 coordinate 39,509,476, forward strand.
CAGACTTGATAGATTGCTTGGAGGCCAATTAATCGAGAGCTCTTTCCTCTTTAGCTTATAGATGCAATCTCCCTTTATTTAATTGAGAGCTCTTTCCTCTTTAGCTTGTAGATGCAATCTCCCTTTATTACTTTCCTTATTTGTATGTTTGTGAATCTCTCTTGGATCTCTTTTTGATATTAATTAATCCTGAAAATCTGATACACTAAATTCAAACTTATTAGTACAAGTGAGCACGTTTTGTGCACACCAAACCAAGAGTCAACATTCCTCTGTTATGACAACCCAATATTTTTTATATCATTGATAAATCGCCGATATCAGATATCCAATATAAATATTTGTCATCCGCTACGATACCGATATCCGATATTTAAAACCTTGTGCTTACCTCTACTAATGTCTCAATTTTTAAAAATAAATCATTCTTTTCTAATGGTGTTGAAAGTCTTGAAAAACAATTACCTAGTTTACCATTGGTTGTCGTTGATAGTCTGGATTTCTCCGCTCATATGTCAACTCCGGAGAAACACTTAGTGTATGTCAGAAAGAAAAGGCGTGCTAAGATAAAAGCATGCTAAGATTCCGACTCCTCCAACAGTTGACTCCACTCCGGACACTCCTGCACCATTTCCATCCTCAGGTATTGTCCTTGACACTATTGATCTTCCAATTGCACAAAGGAAAGCCAAATGTACATGCATTATACACCCTATTGCTAGATTTGTTTTTTCTGCTCATCTCACTTCCAAGTTTCAGGCCTTGACTTCCTCGATTCTATTTCTATTCCTCAAAGTGTTCACTAAAGTACTAGATGAATGCTCTTCAGCAGAATCATACCGGAAAGTTGGTTCGTCTTCCTCCTGGTTGCAAGGCAGAGTGGGTTACAACCCAGATAGCATGGTCGATCTCCTCAAAGCTCAATTAGTTGCTAAAGGTTTTTTTTTTATGTCTGGAATAGATTATGCAAAGAGCTTCTCTCCTATTGCCAAGCTTACTTTGGTTTGCATTCTCATCTCCTTGGCTTCCAATCGGTCATGGCCCATTCATCAGTTCGATATCAAGAATATGTTTCTAAATGGTGACCTCCATGAGGCAGTTTGTGTGCAACAACCACCTGGTTTTGAGCGACAGGTGGAGTCTTGTATGTTCTATCAAAAAGTACTTGTATGGACATAAGCAGTCACCTCATGCTTGGTTTGAGAAGTTTGGTAAAGTTACTTGCGCTTTTGGGTTCTCTCACAGTATGGTTGATCCCTCTCTTTTTACCAAGAAATGAACCAAAGGAATCGTGATTCTCTTAGTGTGAGGACATCTTTACAGTTAGTGATACTTGGGGCAATGCCGCCATCAAACAATATCTATCATAGGTTCACATCGAAAGTATGTTCTAGATGTTCTTACTGAGAGAGGGATGTTAGGGTGTCGATCTAGTGACATACCTATGAATCCCAATATCAAACTATATGCCTTCACAAGTGATAAGTCTCTACATGACCCTAGCAGATATCAATGGTTAGTAGGAAAACTCATATATCTCACTGTAACCATGCCTGGCATATCATATACAGTGAATTTCGTCAGTCATATGCAGGCAGGCCCCTACAGTTACTCATTGGGAAGCAGTCCTTCATATACTTAGCTATCTCAAGACAGCTCCTGGACAAGGACTATTTCTCTACACGGGCTTCTCAGATGTTGGTTAGGCTGGATCAGTGGATAATAGAAAATTTTCTAGTGGCTACTTTGTTTTCTTCGGCGGCAATCTAGTCTCATGGAAGAGAAAGAAACAATCTGTTGCTCATTCTAGTGCTGCAAAGTACCAAGCTTTAGGGCATCTTTATTCAGATATCCTGTGGCTTCGCTATCTTCTTCGTAATTTAGGCATTCAACATTCCTCTCCAGTTTCGGTTCGTTGTGATAACCAAGCCGAAATTCATATTTAAGAAAATCCGGTGTTTTATGAGCGCACCAAACATATCGAAGTTGTTTGTCATTTTGTCAGAAATGAGTCGGAGAAGAAAGTCATATCTTTCACGTATGTTTGTTCATCATAGCAAGTGGCCGATATTCTCACCAAAGCTTTGCCACCCAAACTTTTTCAGAGCTTCCTTAACAAGCTTGGCTTCGATAATATCTACGCTCCAGCTTGAAAGGGAGTGTTAAAGTAATAGCTTAGTTTAATCCCGTATTGGTAAAATTAGTAGTTCACCTCCTATTCTCTCCTATATATAGAAGGGCATTGTATCAAGTTATATTTATCTCAATAAAGTATCTTTCTCTCATACCTAGAAACTTAACAAATATATAGGATAAGCTTTGTAGGCACTCTGTGCTGCATGATAGAAACCTACGAACTATCCAAACAGTTCATTGTGTTCTACATTCTAAAAAAGTCTTAAGGATGTGAAATCATGTCAATTGAAGTTTGTTTGCCCCTCCAGCTTATCGTTACAATCTTTAGGATATTTTTAGCCATACAGATTTGTAATGTTAAGCCCAGGTAAACGGGCTTCAAATGACTTAATTTCTCACATCATTAGATTTAGGCATATAAAATAAGATAAACAATTAATGATTTAGGCATATCAAACTAGATAAACGATTGGGATCGTTCATGGAGTCAAAAGGTTAATTCTCTATGGAAAACTCCCCATATGTATACACATAAATAGGGAGCCTATGAGTGAGAATTGTTCTATAAAAGAAAGCTTCCTAAGAACTCTTGGAGCATCCCATGGATGATCGGACACGTTCACTTGATTTACATGCCTACATAGTCTAAGAATGTGCGATCAAGTTATTTGAGATTCATTTTCCAATACTTCAAACATTACAAAATTGTAATACTAAAATACCATTAACTTTCTAATAATATGATGCATTGGAAAGCTTCAAAATGACAAATTTTCACGTCCTTAGACTACTTTAATTATGTTCGTCAAGATGAAGAGTTTAGAACATTTGATGAGGACATCGATTCAAGATGATTCGGTCATTTCTATCAGCGCAAACATCGTTTAGGACAGCTGCTTCATTAGTTTAATATTTTATTTCAGTAATCATATTTGTTTTTGACAATTATAGTCATATGTAGTAGTTTTACGATTTGCACCCTTTCTTTCATGCATTAGAATATTTTTGAGATTTTAGAATATTTTGATATTTGTATCAAGATTTGTTTTGAGCCTATATATAGGCCTTGAGATTATGAGAAGTCATGCTACTCTTGATTAAAGAAAAATTATTGTGATTGAGTTTTACTCTTCATTCATCTTTTTGTGTGAGACATTGAGATAAATTTTAGGGTATGTGATAAACTCTATAACTACCCCCAAATCCCCAAATAAATAAAAAAATTCCCAAAACCCTAATCCCCAAATCCAACTCAAAGTCAAACCCTAATCCCTTCTCCTTCTTCCTCATCTCTTCTTCCCCTGATCGACTCTGAAACCCATCCCCACCTCCGTTGACCACTCCCCTCCTCCTCCACATCGCTAGCCGCCGCGCTCCTCATGACCCCATGAAGCACCAACGCACAGCAGCACCACCCATCGCGAACCCCCGTCGCCCTCATTCCCCGCTGCCCTCGCGTCCACCTGTCGACAACCCCATGCCTGCATCCCCCAATCGCCCTTTTCGTCGACTGTGGCCTTCCCATCGTTTTCTGCAACCGACAACCACCGCCATCAACCACCGCTGCCAACGCAGTCGACCGCCGAAACCCTGTAGCCGCCCCTCCTCTTCACTGTACTCCCTATCTGCAACCCTGGTAAACTCTTTACACTTCTCAAATATTTATGTTACTGCTTTATCATCTCTATTATATTATTTGATGGCTAAATTTGGGAAAAAAAAACCCTTGAACTATCCCCTTTATGCAGAAAACCTTACTGAACTATTTTTTATGCAGAAAACCTCACTGAACTATTGTTGCAAAAAACTTACTCCGATGGTGTGAGCTTTCTGCTAAAGTTGAGTGAGGTTTTTTGAAAATAATGAGAAAGATGCATGATGTTTTCTGAACCAACTTGCAAAGATGAATGAGGTTATCTAATACAAGCATAAAAGTTAGATGTGGTTTTTTGAAAATATACTTCAGGGGGGTTTTTTGAAAACATACTTCAGGGGAGTTTTCTGCATAAAAAATAGTTCAGTGAGGTTTTCTGCATAAAGGGGATAGTTCAAGGTTTTTTTTTCAAATTTAGCCTTATTTGATATATCTGTCGTCCACAAATATTGAAAGTGAGCATTTCTACTTGCCTATTAGAATACAAATCATTATTGCATCTTTTACTTGCTAATAGCGCGTAGATATATAATTATTAATTGTTAGAACTGAATCGTTAATTAGGCTTGTTAAACTTAATTCAATCCTTGAAAATCCCTCAAACCAATTAATTGTTATAATTTCTAACTTAATCTGCATTACGTGTTGGTAAATTTAAACATTTAAAATTCTTAAAAATTCTCTATTTAGGATTAAGTTTACATCATTTTGGTATCAGAGCGAAGGTTGTTAATACCCTAGTTCTTGCATCATTTAGTCATAATTTTTGCATTCGTTTAGGATCATTTTAGAGTCTTTTTTTTAATTTTATTTTTCTTTCTTGTAGATCATTTCAGATTTATTTTAAAAAACAAAAAATAAAAAACTTAAGTGCATTTAGGGCATGTTTTCCCAAATTTCAGTAAACACACGACCCTAGTTTTCCACCGTTGGTGAATGCGTCTTCGCAGCTCCATCACAGATCCTGAAGAGCCTTGCTTGTCTCTCCCAAACCACCCAATTAGGAACCCTAGACTTCCACGAGCCCCTCCTCGAACTGAAATGGATAACTACGATATTTCCACTACCCTCGCTGCCATTCAAGTAACTCTTGCCAATATCAATCAAAGGCTAGAGAAAGTGGAATCGAATCAAAATATTGTCCCTGAGCTTCATCGTCAGATCCCTTAAGGGAATGATCGTGACGGCCGACGTCAAGATCATGACCCTGACGAATAATACAAGAAGAACGTTAAGGCTGACGTTCCCCACTTTGAAGGCCGTATGGAACCCCAAGCTTATTTCAATTGGATCCGTGCCATGAACCACTACTTAGTGTGATTTGACATGAGCGAAGTCCTGAAGGTTAAATTTGTCACAATGAAATTGACTAGTAAAGCTCAACAACATTGGACCAATCTTGAACATGCCCACATAGGCCGAGACTTGACACCCATAGCCACTTGGGAAGCCATGAAAGAGAAGCTTACTGAGAAATATGTACTGTTATTGTTCCACACCCGATAGCTAAATTCATGGAACCAACTCTATCAAAGAAGCAAATCCACCCAAGAGTATGTAGATAAGTTTGATGACTTATTTGGTGCAATGTCTTACGTAAGGAGAGCGAAGAACAAACTCTCTCTAGGTTCAGAACAGGACTACGAGCCGATCTGAGGAACGAGCTAATTCATAGAAATATTGGCTCATTAGCGGCAGCTTATGCCCGTATCCTCGATATGGATTCCCATAAAGTAAGTTCCCAGTATAAATCTAGCGATTCGAGAAATCAATCCTCTAGAATGACCTCCACTGACCCCTTTAGGCCTAAGCCCTCCTCTTTTCAGTACCCCAATAAATCTTACCCCAGCAAGCCTAATTCAAATTCATATTCACCTAGAAATGACAATAAGGGTAAAAACACTGAAAAAGACTACTCTAAGGTTGATCCTCTCACTAAGTGTTATAAATGTAAGGGATACGATCATGTTGCTGGCAACTGTCCCAGCCCCAGTAGGATCAATATAGTAGAGGGTACCGCTGTCATCGCTGATGATTTCGACAATGAGTTTTCCTATGAGCCTATTGAAAACGACGACTTCGGCGAAGAAGAGGATGACCACTATCTCCACTGTATTCGGTCAACCCAATCACCTCACTTGAATTTAGTCAGATGTGCTTTGTTCCAACCAAGAGAAAAAGATGATTGGAAGCACACGTTTATATTTCACACATTTACGACAATAGGTGACAAAAACTGCAAGGTGATTGTTGATAGAGCGAGCTGCGTCAACGCTGTCTCTTCGGCGGTCTTCGCTAAGACCGGACTTAAAGCTGAACTCCATCCACGCTCATACAAAGTATCTTGGATTAATGCGACAGTCCTCCAAGTAACGCATCGATGTTTGGTCCCTGTGGACTTCAAAGCTTACAAAGAACAAATTTGGTGTGATGTGCTCAAAATAGATGTGGGTCAAGTCATTTAAGGGAGACCTTCCTTATACGACCATGATGTAACCATATATGGTCGATCCAACCAATGTGTATTCCAGTCCGACGGACTAAAAATAAAGCTCATACCCGTGAGACCACGAACTGTTCCGGCTGAAACAACACCAGCTCCCTCGAGAAAGGGCAAGTAACGTATATGGGTGAAAAGGAACTCACGAAAGAAATTGACAAATGGGCTACAATTCTTCTACTCACAACGTGAGAAGTCCCTAAAGATCCTAAGTCACTCATCCCGCCTCTAGTTACTCCTGTCCTACAGGAATTTGCATGTGTTTCCTGCTGACCTCCCCAACTAGTTGCCTCCACTGTGTGACATCCAACACGCTATTGATCTGGTTCCGGGAGTGAGTCTACCCAACTTGCCACATTATCGGATGAATCCGACAGAACATGCTGAGTTGAAAAGGCAAGTTGAGTTATTGGCAAAGGGCTTTATTAGAGAAAGCATGACTCCTTGTGTTGTTCCCGCTCTATTGACACCAAAAAAAGATGAAACCTGGCGTATGTGTGTGGACAGTCGTGTCATAAACAAGATCACGGTAAAGTATCGTTTTCCCATTTCCCGTTTGAATGACATGTTGCACATGATGTCTAGTGCCACAATCTTTCCCAAGGTTGATCTTAAAAGTGGCTATCACCAAATACGTGTTCGTCCTGATGATCAATGGAAGATCGCCTTCGAGACGGATGGCCAGTACGAATGGATGGTCATGCCGTTTGGAATGACGAATGTCTCGAGCACGTTTATGAGTCATGACGCAAGTACTCCGTCTCTTTATGGGCAAGTTCCTTGTGGATGATATCCTCATTATAGTCGCTCCATTGGCAACATCTTGGCCATTTGAGACATGTCTACAGTGTTTTGAGGAAGGAACAGCTTTACACTAATCCTACCAAATGTACCTTCCTCATCGATCAGACTATCTTTCTGGAATTTATTGTCTACCAGGAAATTATCCGCTGACCCAGAAAATAAATGAGCTATTACTGAGTGACCTGAGCCCCGCAATATTCATGATGTGGGAAGTTTTCATGGTCTTGCCACCTTCTATCGTCGGTTTGTGCAAGGATTTAGTACAATCATGGCTCTGATAACCGACTGTTTGAAGAAAGGTGAATTCGCCTAGTCGAAAGAAGCCACAAAAGCCTTCAAAGAGGTCAAGAAAAGAATGATTCAGACACCTGTCATGAGGTTGCCTGATTTCACTAAAGTCTTCGAAATAACATGCGATGCATCAGGTATTGGTATAGGTGGAGTCCTCAGTCAAGAGAGTCAACATGTTGCTTATTTTATCGAAAAGCTGAACGAAGCAAAACAAAAATACTACACTTATGACAAGGAGTTATATGCGGTAATTCAATCACTTCGCTATTGGTAACATTACCTCCTACCACAAGAATTCATCATTTTTTCGGACCATGAGACCTCAAGATTTCTTAATTCTCAACAAAAGTTGAATCTGAGACATGCTCGATGGGTAGAGTTCCTACAAGAATATTAGTATACCATTAAGAATACAAAAGGGATTGATATGCTTGATGGGTAGAGTTCCTACAAGAATATTAGTATACCATTAGGAATACAAAAGGGATTGATAATAAGGTCGTGGATGCGCTAAGTCGGTGTCACATGATCTTACCTACACTGGGCACCAAAATTATTAGTTTTGAGAGATTAAAAGATGGGTATGCCTCCTGCCCAGATTTTCACGATATCTACACATCTTTGAAGGATGGCATCACTCGAGTGATAGATGGTTATTTCTTGGAAAATGCATCACTCGAGGAATGTTCCAAACTGTGCATTCCTAGTACATCATTATGAGAGTATCTTGTTTGGGAATTGCACGCTGATGACCTTGCTGGACACTTTTGGCATAGCAAGACAATTGATGCTGTGGAACATAGGTTTTACTGGCCTAAACTAAAGAGAGACGTTGTGAGACTTGCTAACAGATGTCATACTTGTCAACTCGCCAAGAAACAAAATCAGAACACATGCCTGTATACTCCTTTACCTATTTCCAATCGCCCTTAGGAAGATGTAAGTATGGATTTTGTGTTAGGCTTACCGAAAACACAAAAGAAACACGATTCCATACTTGTTGTGGACCATTTTTCTAAAATGGCCCACTTTCTCCCATGCACGAAAACTTTCGATGCATCACATGTGGCTCAGATCTTCTTTGATAACATTGTGAAGCTACATGGGTTGCAAAAAATCACTGTGTCTAATAGAAATGTGAAATTCAGGAGTTATTTTTTGAAGACCCTATGCCACAAGATGGGTACGAAATTGAAGTTCTCTTCAGTCTTCCACCTACAGACGAAATTGAAGTTCTCTTCAGTCTTCCACATACAGACTAATGGACAGACTGAGGTTGTCAATTGGAGTCTTGGCAATTTCTTGCGTACTCTTGTGGGAGAGACTTGGGAACGTGGGACATAAAATTAATGGTTACTGAGGAATTTGCTTATAACACATCTAAAAATAGAACCACTGGCATGAGTCCACATAAAGTTGTACATGGTTGTCGTCCTAGACAGCCTATAGATATTGTCCCCATGTTAGAACATCACCGAGTCTTATAGTCTGCATCTGCATTTGCATCCCGCATTCACGACTTGCATAGAGAAATTTCCAAGAAAATTAATGAGAATAATTTTAACTACAAGCTAAGAGCAGATATTGGAAGGAAATTTAAAACTTTTAATGTGGGTAACGAAGTGATGGTTCGGATTCGTCCGAAACGGTTTCCAGGTGGATCCATTAAGAAGTTGAATGCACGTGTTGTAGGCCCATTTAAAATTCTTCATAAAATAAATGATAATGCCTACTTCGTTGATCTGTCTGAAGGTTTTGGCATAAGTAAGACTTTCAATATTAAGGATATAGTACCCTATGTAGGCCTAGAATTTAACCCTAGAAATCCTCTTATAGATGAGTGTTACCGCTGATTCTGGTGTGGGGGTAAACAGATGAGATTTGTGAGTTCGTGGAAAAACCTGAATAGCGAATTCAAGACTGCTGATCCTTGTCGCTCACCTGCAAGGAAGTGCGATACACCGGGGTTGATTCCGGCGACGCACCCTCCGACGCTCTTATCAGTAACCAGTGATGATTAAGAAAGAGCTTAAGTTGGAAAAAGAGTGATTACCTGGTCACAGTGGTAGGTAGGAGGTATTTATAGTCGCCATGGGGGTCTGATTAGGGACCTGATTTCCTGTGAAACCGTTAGGAGTAAAATCCTCATAATTAGTTTAGGAAACTGATCCCTGATTTCCGGTGAGAGGATAACTGCAAATCAGGCCCGTTGATTTAGTCAAATCAGTGACCCTGATCTCCTCTTGCTGGTCTGGGTTTGTCTTGGGTCGGGACCCGTACCCAGCTGGAGAGGATCCGTTTCGCGAGTTATTGGATCTGTAAAGGGAAGATCCAGCGCCCGCTTAGGGTCCATCTATATGCGAAATTACCGTTTTACCCCTGAGCTTCAAGATTCGTTTCCAATCTGGACGGTTCCGATTTAACCCCATTTTTAGCCATATCACGAGCCCCCCACTCCTAAAGACTGAGTGTGATCAGCCTTTGAGGAGTAGTTTAACTGTTTTAGTAGCTAGTGGAGTTGTATCGGAGTCCGAATGGAGGGTTTTGAATCTCGAAGGGAGTAGTGAGGTGATTTTTGAAACTGTAAGCTGTCCCGAAGCCTTGTTGAATATTCGACGGTTTTTATCTATTTTTTCGGATTATTTATTTAATTTTGCGATGTGTTAACCAGTCGTTCGGGGGCCTTAACAGTACATTCTAGGCAATAATTGTTCGTTCAGGGGCTTAAAAATATTCTCCTGAATTTATAATTATTTTCTAGAATTTGTAGTTAATTTTTCCGAATTTTTAGCAATTTTTTCGCAATTTTTAAATAAATAAAACGATTAAATAAATAAAAACTAATTTTTAATACCTATTTATGGCGTGGCTTGATCTGGGCCCTTGATCTTGCGCAAGCGCGAATATCTGAAAGATCTGGCGGTTGTAGTCGCTCGGCAGCCATTTTCTCACTTTTGGAGCTCGGATGGGCACTTGCTCGGTTGGCCGACCGGGGTATAAGGGTTCGGCTATCCGAGCGACGTGGCGCAATCTGAGCCGTTGGATGGTGGCGCGAATCTTGAGATGGGCTCCGTTCTCAAGAAAGCGCTATCTTGTCGTCTAGCGCACGTGGCACGATCTGGACCGTCATCATCAGGAGCGCGAATTTCTGGAAGATCCAACGGTCGTGGTCGCTCGGCGGCTTTTTTCTTCGTTTTGGAGCTCGGATGGGCACTTGCTCGGTTGGCCGACCGGAGGTGTAAGGGTTCGGCTGTCAGAGCGACGTGGCGCAATCTGAGCCGTTGGATGGTGGCGCGAATCTTGAGATGGGCTCCGTTCCCAAGAAAGCGCTATCTTGTCGTCTAGCGCACGTGGCACGATCTGGACCGTCCATCATCAGGAGCGCGGATTTCTGGAAGATCCAACGGTCGTGGTCGCTCAGCAGCTTTTTTCTCTGTTTTGGAGCTCGGATGGGCACTTGCTCGGTTGGCCGACCGGAGGTCTAAGGGTTCGGCTGTCCGAGCGGCGTGGCGCCATCTGAGCCGTTGGATGACGGCACGAATCTCGAGACGGGACCAGTTCCCAAGAAAATGCTATCTTGTCGTTTAGCGGCGCTGGCAAGATCTGGGCCGTCTGATCGAGATTTTACGCGGATGTTGAGAAGAAAGTGAATTTTCTCTGTTTTGGGGCTCGGATGGGCACTTGCTCGGTGAGCCGACCAGAGGTCTAAGGGTTCGGCAGTCCGAGCGTGGTGGCGCGATCCGGCCCGTTGGATGACGGAACGAGTCTCGAGACGGTTCAGTTCCCAAGAGCATTAACGGCGCCCCAGGATTTGCGCGGCATTCCACCTTCCCGGGGTCATTAAGAGTGGTGTCCTCTAATTAATGCGTGGCGTTTCAGCTCCCTAGGCGTGACCGCTGGGCTCCCGTCGCTTGGCCTCCCGAGGGTCATAATGGCTGGTCCTTGGGGGGAGGTTATAAATACTAAAATACCCCACTCCCCTTGTAGTTTCAGTCACAGCAATGTTGATTTTTAGCCATCGGAGGTGTCTGCCTTGGGCGGATGCCTGTTTTTGAAAAATTTTAACCCTGAGAGCGTCAGAGGGGTGGTCACTCTTCCGCCGTGATCTTCTCCTGATTCTGACGGCCCCAGTGCGGATGTCAGGGTCAGGGGGGATCAGGGCAGAAGTGTTGACGACCGGAGTCCGGACCCGGGGGACAAGGTGCTTCGGAAGAGTGGGTGGTCATTCTTCCGCCATGATCTTCTCCTGATTCTGACGGCCCCAATGTGGGTGTCAGGGTCAGGGGAGATCAGGGCAGAAGAGGTGACGACCGAAGTCCGGACCCGGGGGACAAGTTGCTTCGGAAGGATAGGTGGTCATTCTTCCGCCATGGTCTTCTCCTGATTCTGACGGCCCCGATGTGGGTGTCAGGGTCAGGGGAGATCAGGGCAGAAGAGGTGACGACCAAAGTCCGGACCTGGGGGACAGGTTGCTTCGGAAGGATGGGTCTCCTCCGATCTCTGTCTTCCTTCCGGGCTGACGGCTTCTGATGGTTGTCAGCCCGAAGGAGTTAGAGATGGGAGGTGTGCCGATCTGCTTTTTGACCGGGCCCCATGCGATGGTGGTTTTTCTTCAACCCATGCGATGGTGGTTTTTCTTCAACCCTTGAACGATTCGTGGTTTCGGCTTCCGAGGTCGTAAGCCTCGAGTTGCTCACGGGAGAGAGGGGAATCGACCGAGCCCTGGGGCCCGGGGGGCTCGCCGAGGGCGGTGCCTTAAAACTTTTAATCCAAACTTTCTCTCGCTTTCCGGGACAGATGCGGGGTGTCCGGGTCCGAAGTGGTTCATCCGGGCGATGCGGCGCAATCTGACCCGTTGGATGGTGGCGCGAATCTCGAGACGGGCCCAGTTCCCAAGAAAACGTTATCTTGTCGTTTAGCGACGCTGGCAAGATCTGGGCCGTCTGATCGAGATCTTACACGAATGTTGAGGAGAAAGTGAATTTTCTCCGTTTTGGGGCTCGGATGGGCCCTTGCTCGGTTAGCCGACCGGGCCCTTCGATGTTGGGGTCGGATCGCACGTCGCTCGGATTTTGATCCCGTGTGTGCCGAGCTACTTGACTTGTATTGAAACGTTTTGTCTTTTCGCCAACAGTTGCTGCTCGGTCACAAAGTCGTTTTGGGCTTTCGTAACGTTTCAATAGAAGGCCAAGAGTCGCGCCCTTACGTTAGTAAGCCCAAGAGACGTTTTCTTTTACTATAAATCTTCACTCGCTCACCCCAAACCTCATTATTCACTTTTACTTTCTCTTTCAAGTTTTTACTTTTCACCATCGAAGTTTTTAGCTCCTGGGTGGCGCTGCTAGCTATCGAGGCAAGGCGTTTCTTTGCTCCGGCAAACTTTTCCCACCGTAACTGTCACTTCAAGGTCAGTCTCTCTCCTTTCTCTTTAGAAAAAATGGTTAAGATTACTTCTTCGGATGAGACCCCCGCCTCGGACCAAGTCGTTTGCCGAGCGGGTAAGGGAAAGGAGGTGGTAGAGCCGACCGAGCAGACCGTTGTTCGGCCGAGCAAGAGTGGTGAGGTCGCCGAGCCACCCCAGGAGGTTGTGGCGAAGTCCCAGAAGGGTAAAGGAGTGGTCACGATCATTGAGCAGCCGAAGACGGCTGGGGAGTTCGGTCGGCAGCCTATCGTTCTGTCGAGCGTGGGGGGTGTTCGGAGCTACTCCGAAGAGATGCTGGAGAAGGTGACCCAGGGCACTGCCAAGTCAGTAGAGGAGAACGAGCCGAGGGAGTTGTCCGAGGTGGACCAGATCATTTCGTCTCTTACGGAGGCTGATCAGCATCGGATCCGGACCAGATTCCAGATCACTGCCGAGTACGGGCTACTTCTCCCTGGACCGGGATTCCGAGCCTGCACGTCGTCTTCGGCTGACGCGTGCGTTTTTTCCCTCGACTCCTTGGCCGTCGGGCTTCGTTTTCCGCTTCATCCATTCGTCGTCGAGGTTCTTAATTGGTACGGTTTGTGCCCTGCCCAGCTGATGCCGAACACTTGGAGGCACGTCTTGGCATTTGTTCTTCAGTGTCAAGAGATCGGCGCCGAGCCAAGCATGTTTTTCCTTCGGAGCCTCTACCGCCCTTGCGAGCCGAACAGGAACGAGCAGAGGTTCTATCTTTCGCCGCGGACAGACGTGAAGTTGATCGAGAACCCGGACTCGATCAAGCATTGGAAGGAGAAGTATTTCATTGTCCGAGCTCCCGCACCCTGGGCAATTCCGATAGCTTGGTCGAGGGAAGGCCTGCCCAAGCGAGCGAAGAAGGAGCCGGTGCTGAGTGACGAGGAGACGGAAGTCCTCAAGAAACTCCTCGGCTTGCCGACGCTAAGTTGGAAAGACATTACCGAGGAGGCTTTGTTCCGAGGGGGTCTCAGTCCGATCGACCCCAGTACGCTTCTGGTATTTTTACTTTTTGCTTGAAGTTCATGAAAATTTTTCTAAGTTTTTTCATTCGGTTTGTGCAGAGTCTTCTAAGATGGACTACAAGGCGTTGATGGCGAAGGCCAAGGTGGCTAGGGAGCAGGAGACGAGAAAGAAGAGACCCTCGACAGGGCCTCAGGGCGGCCGAGCGCCGAAGATACCTTCGGTCCCGAAGACCGCCGACCTGCAGGGGGTCGTCGTTCCGGATGCCGATCCCGAGCCGGAGAAGGTCGCTGCCTCCGATCCTCCTGTCTCGGATGCGCCGATTCCAGCGGCGAAGGCAGATGCTCCCGGCTCGTCGAGCGGAGCATTTAACGTGAGCAAGGTGTTATCCCTCCAAGTTCCGCCCCTCACTGCCGAAGCGGAGAAGATTCTGACCGAGGGGCACAAACAGATCTTCGTCCCCGACTGGCAAGTGATGAAGGTCGACGGTTTTTTGGGCGACGGCAACATTTGTATGCAGGCGGTGAAACACCTGCCGACCCCAAAGGACCGAGCGGCCCTTAAGTCCAGGGAGGTCGGGGACGCCACAATGCAGATTGCTCGGAACACGATGTCGGTAAGTGGACCGAACACTTTCTTCTCGAAGCATTTTTTTTTCGAAATTTTCTAAGTCTCTAGGTCCGAACCTTAACGGTTTGTTCTCTTTTCAGACCCTCTGCCACTTCAACTTCTTGCTCGAAGAGTTCGCGAGCAAGGAACAAGAGCTGATGGTGCAGTACGACCGGGAGAGGTCAGAGCGCGCAAAAGCTGTGAAGCTGCTCGATGCTGAGCTACTCCTCTCGGCAAAACGCGGAGCCGAAGTGGCGGGGTTGGAGGCGCAGCTGGCCGACGCCGTTCAGCGGTCGAAGGACGAGGCAGCCAAGCTCGAGGCCTCGGAGAAGGAGAATGCCGAGCTGAAGGAGGAGCTGGCCAAGGTTCGGTCGGAGGCGGAGAAAGCTCGGAAGAAGACCGAGAAGATCATGGCCAAGCACCGGTCGAAGGTGGCGAAGGCGAAGAAGGCTGTCCAGGACGAGGTCGAGCAGCACATGTTTAAGAACATGGAGGACGCGTATGGCCGAGCCCTGCTTCATATCGCCGCACGGAACCCGGGGTTCGACACATCTTCCTACCACTTCTATGACCCCGTGGAGGGGGAGGAGGAGCTTCCCCCGGCAATGCTCAGCCCCGAGGGACAGGCCGATGGTGTCGAAGACACAGCCGAGACGGAGGCCGAGGGTGAGGGGGAGGACGACTCCGAGGAGGAGAGCGAGGGCGAGGACGAGGCCGAGGTCGAGGGCAAGGACAAGGCTGAGGGGTCGACAGACCCGAGCGACAAAAAGGTCGACCCCTGACTTGGTTGCGTCTTTGGTCTCTTTTTTTTTTTTGTAAGGCCTGACTGCGGACTGGCCACCGCTTTTGTAATGCTTTTTGATTTTTGAATGAAAACGTTTTTTGTTTGGCCAAAAATTCTCCAAGTGTTAGTCCCCGGATTTTGTGTTTGATTAGTCGTTTAATTTCTCCAAGTGTTGGGCATTGGATTTATCTCTGCTTTTCAGGTGAAGTTTGGTCCGATTACGGAAGTTTCGTACCTTCGTAAGGAGCTGACCAAAACGAAGCGAGAGCTTTCCCTTAGCCGAGAGAGGCGGTTTTATATGTTCTTGAAGCTGGAGGAGATAAAGGTAGCTGCGATGGGGTATTGTCGCGAGTTGAAGCAACTGCGGAAGCAACCCCAAGCTCCTTGTCCCGAAGGTGAGACTGAGCGGCTTCGTAGGGAGCTTTCCGACGTCGAGCAAAAGAATAACGAGCTCTTGGCCGAGATCCGTCACTTGGAGTTAACGGAGAAGGAACACTCGGCGGAAGAAGAGAAGCTAGCTTCCGAGTTAGAGAAGGTGTCATCTGAGCGCCAAAAGTTGTTGGCCGAGGTCGACAAGCTTAGGAGGATTACGATAGACAGGGGGATCGAGGTCACCCATTATCGACGACTCGCGACCGATAGCGCCAATGTCTCGGGCTCGTCAAGACCTCCTCGTTTGAAGATGTCGGCGAAGGATGATGCTCTGAGAGATAGGATTATCGAGCTGGAGGAAGAGGTCGCGTTGCTCAAGCCTCAGCCTGAGAGGGCCAACGTTCGTAGTACGTCATGTACTCGTGAAGAGAGTGAAAGAGGGGATTACCTTCTATGAACTTGCGACTCGTTTGCCTGCGGCGAGGCGGAGTCCTGCTGACGCTCAGAGTAGTGTAGCTGTCTCGTCTAGCGGTGCCTTGGTCGGTGCCACAGTTGGAGTTAGCGGCGAAGGAGGATCTCGCTTCGCTGGTTTGGAATCGAGCTCGGAGGTTAGGCGTCGTCGCCCCCGCGTTTCCTTGAACCGAAGCGTACCCCTTCCGAAGAGGCACTAAACAAGTTGTCTTATGTTCCTTTAAGCTATTGTAAAACTCCGTTGTAGCGTCGGTCTTGTTGTATGTAAAGCTACTTATATTTGAATAAAAGTCTGAAAGTTTCTTCTGAAATTCTTGAAGTGTTGGACTTCGGCACTGTTTGAAATTTTGTTGTTCGTCTCTTCCTCTTTTCAGCTCGTGGTGGTAGCTCAAGACGCCGACCCCAATCGCTCGGATGACCACGCTCGAACTGAGGCTGGCTCGGGGGTGACGAGGTTGCGCTCGGCGAGGTGCCGAGAGCGGCTCTATGAAGTCGAGCTGGGATTGCGCCGAGCTGAAAGCGAGCGGGGCCACCTTCAGCTCATCCTAGGTCAGCGAGACGTCGAGATCCGGCGTATGGAGAGCAGGATCGCCGAGATGACCCCTACAGGAGAGGACGAAGATTCGCCGACCGCCTTTAGCAACGCCCTTCGGATCCAGTGCATTCGGCACAATTTGTCGAAAATAATAGCCGAAAGGGACGATCTGCTTTCTGAGATCCGTCACTTGCAGACTGTAGAGGCGGAGCTTCGGACGGAGGAAGGGGAACTGTCGGCCGAGGTTACCAAACTGACGACCGAACGGGACGTTGATGATTTTTCTTTTAAAAACCAAGTGTAGTGGGTCGGCATTGTAACTTTTGTTCTTTAAGGCCTTGTAACCTTGTTGTATGGAAGAGTCACTTTGTACTGTGTCCCAATTATTAATAACATTTCTTTCTCGAACTAGCACGTCCTTTGTAGCTCTGCGTAGTTGTTTTGTTTGTAACTGTGTTCATCGCGCCGAGGTCTCCGAGCCGGCCCCTCTCTCATTCGCAGTTCGGCGCCGTAGCGCGATCTGAGCCGTTGGAATTTGGCACAAATCTCGAGGCGACTCAGTTCCCAAGGAAATGTTATCTTGTCGTTTAGCGACGCTGACAAGATCTGGGTCGTCGGATTTTGGCACGAATCTCGAGACGACTCAGTTCCCAAGAAAACGCTATCTTGTCATTTAGCGACGCTGGCAAGATCTGGGCCGTCTGATCGAGATCTTACACGAATGTTGAGGGAAAAGCGACTTTTCTCCATTTTTGGGCTCGGATGGGCACTTGCTCGGTTAGCCGACCGGAGGTCTAGGAGTTCGGCTGTTCGAGCGACGTGGCGCGCTCCGAGCCTGCCTCTTGTTTGTTCACGGTTCGGCGACAAGAGCATTCGGCCAGTGGTGCCAAGCAGCGCTTCGGTCTCCCCCTTCTTGCGAAGTTGAGAGATGAGTCGAGCCTTACCCCATGGTGGGCTCGCCGATCATCGTGAGAGTTCAACAGGTCGTGGGAGCAATTCCGAATGGCGACCCACTCCTAGCCCGCTGAGAAGCGAGCTTGCGGAGTAGAATCGAACCAAGTGTTGGACTCCGGAACCATCGTTAGAGTTCAACGGTCGTGGGAGCAATTCCGAATGGCGACCCACTCCTAGACCCGCTGAGAAGCGAGCTTGCGGAGTAGAATCGAACCAAGTGTTGGACTCCGGAACCATCGTTAGAGTTCAACGGTCGTGGGAGCAATTCCGAATGGCGACCCACTCCTAGCCTGCTGAGAAGCGAGCTTGCGGAGTAGAATCGAACCAAGTGTTGGACTCCGGAACCATCGTTAGAGTTCAACGGTCGTGGGAGCAATTCCGAATGGTGGCCCACTCCTAGCCTGCTGAGAAGCGAGCTTGCGGAGTAGAATCGAACCAAGTGTTGGACTCCGAAACCATCGTTAGTTCAACGGTCGTGGGAGCAATTCCGAATGGCGACCCGCTCCTAGCCTGCTGAGAAGCGAGCTTGCGGAGTAGAATCGAACCAAGTGTTGGACTCCGGAACCATCGTTAGAGTTCAACGATTGTGGGAGCAATTCCGAGCGGCGAACTACTTCTGGCTCGCTTAAGAGCGAGCTTGCGAAGTAGAGTCGAGCCGGGTATTGGACTCCGAACCATTGATTGAATTAAAAAATAAAGGCGGAGAGACACAACCAACTTTATAAATACGAAGAAGCATTCTTTATTGATAATTGACGGCGAGCCATTTTTACATATGACAACTTAAGAGAGGAATTACAAGTTAGAGGAGAGGAACGGTTCGACACCCTGTGATACTCAGAGAGGCGCCGGGGCGCTTTCTTGGTATTTTAAAAGGTGGTCGGCATTCCAGGTCCTCAGAATCTCCCTGCCCTCGAGGTCTTCCAGACGATAAGCTCCGGGCCGAACTACCCTTGTGATCTTGTAAGGTCCTTCCCAATTCGGGGCTAGTTTGCTCTTCTGACTGGGGAAGGAGATGGCTAGTTTTCTGAGGACTAAGTCCACCTCCTTGAGATCGGTGGGTCGGACCCTCTTGTTATATGCCAATTCGATCCTCCTCCGGTAGTTCTGTTGGCGGATCGACGCCCTTTCTCTCAGTTCGTCCACCAGGTCTAAGTTCGCCCGGAGGTCTCTGGCGTTCTGTTCCTCGTTGTAGGCTGCAAGGCGAGGAGAAGGTATTCCGACTTCGAGAGGTATCACTGCCTCGGACCCGTAGGTGAGGTTGAACGGGGACTCTCCTGTGGGGGTCCGTTTGTTGGTGCCGGTAGTTCCACAGCACGTTGGGGAGTTGGTCGACCCATAAGCCTTTGGAACATTTGTCCAGTCTCTTCTTAATACCAGAGAGGATCTGCCGGTTAGCGTTCTCCGCCTGGACATTCGACTGTGGGTAGGAGACGGAGGAGAAGCGCTGTTGGATGGCAAGGTCTTCACATAGAGCTCGGAACGCGGCCCCAGCAAACTGAGTTCCGTTGTCTGTTACGAGGACACGGGGGACGCCGAACCGGCAGATGACGCTCTTCCAGAAGAATTGAAGCACCTTGTTCTCGGTGATAGTGGCAAGGGGCTCGGCCTCAATCCACTTCGAGAAATAGTCGATGGCCACGACCAAGAACTTGAACTGGCCTGGAGCTGGAGGGAATGGCCCTAGTAAATCCATCCCCCACCTTGCGAAGGGGATAGGACTTGATAGGGAGGCGAGGTTGGCTTGGGGGAGGCGACGAATGTTGGAATGCCTCTGACAAGAGCCACATTGCCGAACGTGTCGCTCGGTGTCTTGGAGGAGAGTCGACCAGAAGTATCCGTAATTCAGAGCTTTCCGAGCCAAAGACCTAGACCCTGAATGTGCCCCGCCGATGCCTTCGTGGAGCTCCTGTAAGGCGTAGTCGGCCTGTTCTGGGAAAGGCACCTCAAGTACGGTCGCCCATCAATCTGCAAGAAGGAGCGCTTGTACAAGATCCCCTCGATCAGGATGTACCGCTCGGCCCTGGTGGTTCTTACTCGGCGTGCTTCCTTGGGGTCCTCGGGGAGGAGTCCGTCCCTTAAGAATTCCACTAACGGCTTCATCCAATTATCTTGCAGTAGGACCGGCAACGACTCCACTGAGTCGAGGGTCTCATCTTCTATGCTCGATTTCAAGAGGACCTCGATCAAGATGGTCTGCTCGAGACCTTGGAGGGAGGATGAGGCCAACTTGGAGAGGGCGTCGGCCTGTGAATTCTCTTCTCAAGGGACTCGTTGGATGAGTGCCTCTTCGAACCGGGCCATGAGGGTTCGGACTTTGGCGAGGTACTTCGCCATCTGTTCGTCTCGTGCCTCGTAATCGCCCAAGACTTGGTTCACAACCAGCTGAGAGTCACTATGGATTCGGAGGCGCTGCGCCCAGCACTTCGGGCAAGTCCGAGGCCGGCGATTAGTACCTCATACTCTGCTTCGTTGTTTGAGGCCTTGAAATTCATGCGGAGGGCATACTGGAGGACGAAGTCATCAGGACCCGTCAGGATGATACCGGCGCCGCTTTCCTCGCTGCAAGAGGAACCATCCACAAAAACCGTCCAAATAGGGGGTCCGTTCGGGACATGGCTGACCTCGGGAATGGTGGTCTCGACGATGAAGTCCGCGAGGGCTTGAGCTTTGATCGCAGTCCGAGGCTGGCAGGAAATGTCGTGTTGACTCAGCTCGATGGACCATTTCATAAGCCGGCCTGAGGTCTCCGGCTTGTGGAGGACCTGCTTCAGCGGTTGGTCGGTGAGGACCACAACCGAGTGAGACTGAAAGTATGGGTGGAGCTTCCTTGCCGCCATAACCAGGGCGTAGGCCATCTTTTCTACCTTCGGGTAGCGGAGCTCGACGTCCCGAAGCACCTTGCTCACATAGTAAATGGGCCTCTGAGCCCGGTCCTCTTCCCTCACCAAGAAGGCACTTAGGGTCTGCTCGGAAGCAGCTAAGTAGATGAAGAGAGTTTCCCCTGGAATGGGCTTGCTGAGCAGGGGAGGATTGACCAAGTAGGCTTTCAACTGTTTGAACGACTCCTGTTGCAATTCGCCCCACTCGAAACCCTTGGCCCCCCTGAGAGCCTTGAAGAAAGGGAGGCACTTTTCCCCAGACTTCGAAAGGAATCGCCCAATAGCGGCGAGGCGACCCGTAAGCCTCTGCACTTCCTTGACGTTCCGGGGCGGGGCCATGTCCAGTATGGCCTTAATTTTTTCAGGATTTGCTTCGATCCCCCGCTGGCTGACCATGAAGCCGAGGAACTTTCCTGAGGAGACCCCGAACGCACACTTGTTCGGATTAAGCCTCATGTTGTGCCTTCTCAGTACGCCGAATGCCTCCTGTAGGTCGGCCACGTGGTCGGTACCTCGGACGCTCTTCACGAGCATGTCGTTAACGTATACCTCCATGTTGCGGCCTATCTGGCTTTGGAAGACTTTGTTGACAAGGCGTTGGTAGGTGGCTCCAGCGTTCTTCAATCCGAACGGCATAACTCTATAACAGTAGAGGCCTTGGTCGGTAATGAAGGAAGTCTTCGGAATGTCCGGGGGGAACATTCGGATCTGGTTGTAGCCGGAGAAGGCGTCCATGAAGCTGAGGAGCTCATGGCCCGAGGTGGCATCGATGAGGGTGTCGATATTCGGGAGAGGGAACGGATCCTTCGGACACGCCTTATTCAAGTCTGTGAAGTCGATGCATATCCTCCAGGAACCATTTGACTTCTTAACCATGACGACGTTGGATAGCCACTCGGGGTAGTTCACCTCCTGTATGAACCGAGCTTTGAGGAGCTTGTCCACCTCCTCCTTGATGGCTTGTTGTCGCTCGGGAGCGAATTTACGCCTCTTCTGCTGAACCGGTCTGCACCCCGGTTCGACGCTGAGGCGGTGCACTAGAAGCTCCTCAGAAATTCCGGGCATATCCGTGGCGGACCAAGCAAATACGTCGCGGTTCTCCCGGATGCACTGCACCAAGTCGGAACATAGGGCGGTCGGCAAGGACTTGCTGATGAGGAACTTTCGACTCGGGTCCTCGTCCGAGAACAGCACTTCTTCCAATTCGTCCGCCGGCTCGGACGTGGGTCGGACGTTCGGCTCGGGGATCTCTAAAGTCTCGAGGGAGAGCACCGAACCCCAGTGGAAGTCATGTAGCACTTTCGAGCCATCTCTTGGCTGCCCCTGACTTCTCCCACTCCCGCCCGGGTGGGGAACTTCATCTTGAGGTGGTACGCCGAAGGAACGGCTTCCAGGGCAGCTAGGCCAGGTCGGCCCAAGTGACATTGTATGCAGCCGGGACGTCGACGACCATAAAGTCTATCGGCTCTATCCGGGTGGTAGGGGTATTCCCAACAGTTACGCCCAGAGTGATAACCCCTTCGACAGTTACTGGTACCCCCATGAACCCGTGGAGCGTGTAGCCGGCCGGTTTGAGGCCATCCCGGGATAGTTGCAGCCCTCGGAAGGCCGAGAGGAAGAGGATGTTCACGGAGCTCCCGTTGTCTACCAGGATCCTCTGCACTTTGAAGTTCGCCATGCGGAGGTCGATGACAAGTGCATCGCAGTGGGGAGTCCGGACCCCCTCGAGGTCTTCATCAGAGAAAGTTACTGGGACGCCGAGGCCTTTGGGGGGAGGGGCGCCGTGAACTGAGTTGACCTCTCGGACGAAGGCCTTCCGAGAGGAGTTGGAAGAGTCCCCCATTGGACCCCCGTGGATAAGGTACAGAACAAGTTCCTCCTCGAACTCGGGGGTTTCATCTCGTCGCTCGGAGCGCTTGTTAGCCCCCCAAGGCGGAGGAGTGGTGCGATCTCCCCGATCATTTGCCTTCACAAACTTAGCCAACTGCCCCCTCTGGATGAGGGCCTCTATTTCGTTCTTCAGTGCCCGGCAATCGTTGGTGTCGTGGCCATGATCCCGGTGGTAACGGCACCACTTCTCCTTGTTCCTCCTCTTGGCCGGGGTGTTCATCCTCGGAGCGGGAGGTATAACTCCCTCCTTCTCGACTTCCATCAGGATGGTGGAGACGTTGGTAGTGAGAGGGGTAAATTTCTCAAACCTGGGAGGAGGACGGCGCTGACCGCTATTATCCTTCTGTAGCTTCTTGGCCCCTTCCTCTTCCGCTGTCTTTCTCTTCGACCCGGAAGCGGATCCTCCAAAGCCCGGGAAGCACTCGGCTTCCTCCGCCCGAATATATTTCTCGCATCTAAGGAGAAGGTCGGCGAAGTTGTGCGGGGGCTTTTTGGCGAGGAACGACCGAAGGTTAGAGTTGAGGACGTTGGATTGGAATGCGACAGTCGCCGCAGACTGGTCGAGGGAGGCGATGGACCGGACCTCCGCAGTAAATCTCCTCACATAGTCCCTCAACTTCTCTCCCCTCTCCTGTCGGAGGTGGAGTAGAGAGAGGCTGGTCTTCTCTGTTCGTCTGCTGCTCACAAAGTGAGTTATGAAGAGCGTTTCGAACTGCTCAAAAGAGAAGATGGAAGAGGGAGCGAGCCGGGAGTACCATTCCCGTGCCGAACCCTTGAGAGTGGCGGGGAAGGTTTTGCAAAGCATGGCGTCGGAAGCTTGGTGGATTAGCATCAAGATTTTGAAGCTCTCGACATGATCAACAGGGTCCGACTCCCCTGAGTACGTTTCAAACTGCGAAGGTTTGAAACCCCTCGGGATGGGAGTCTCCATGATAGTCCGGGAGAAGGGGGGTCTGCTGGGGCGGACGGTCCTTCCTCTCAACTCCTCCTCCTTGTCCATTCGACCGATGTGCCTCTCCATCTCGTGGAGACGACGGTAGAGGGCATCGTCCCTCCGGTGGTAGTCAAACGACCCCCTGGACTCGTCTTCATAGGAAGGGGAGCGGGGACTACGGCGTCGATAGTCCTGGGATCGGCGAGGACTATGAGGGTGTTGCTGGTGACTAGGAGCCGGGGGAGGACTTATAGATCGGTGGCGAGGACTTGGGACCCGTGGGGGTGTTGGAACCCTTTGGGCATTATTGTTGTTGTGGCGAAGGTTGAGGGTTTGCAACACCGTTGCCTGGAATTGTTGGAACTCGGCACGAGTGATGGGTGCCTCATCGTTCCTCGGATGATGCCGACCAGCAGGGGAATGTGGCCTCCTCCTACGACGCTCGGGAGATTCACCCCGTCCTCTTCGGTCCGGAGACCTCCTGCCATCTCGGCGATGAGGAGATCGCTCACCTTGATGTTGGCGGGAGACTCCCTCTGGGGCCCGCTTCTCATCTAGGCGGTTGCGAAGGTCCTCATCCTTCTGCCGATTTAAAACGGTGTTGCGGAGGTCGGAAACTCGGGGATTATGGGAGGCCATAGAATCCAAGGAGGCATTGTGCACTGAGACATGGTCAGGGTGGAGAGGTTGCTTCTGCTTCCGCTGGTTCTGACCTGTGAGACCATTAGGGGGTTGTTGATTCGGAAGAAGGTGCTGGCCCTGTTGGAAATGGTCTTGGACCGGGGGAGGAAGTTGTTCGGGTTGCGGAGCAGGATGTACGGGGACTTCCTCTTGTTGATCGGTAGGATTGGGTCCACAGTTGGACCCCCTGGACCTGACCTTTCTGGGAGGCATGGTTGGAGAAGAGCTAGTCGACGGGAAGAGGAGAGGCTGCTATTCGTATGGTTTCCCACAGACGGCGCCAATCTGTTACCGCTGATTCTAGTGTGGGGGTAAACAGATGAGATTTGTGAGTTCGTGGAAAAACCTGAATAGCGGATCCAAACCTACTGATCCCTGTTGCTCACCTGCAAGGAAGTGCGATACACCGGGGTTGATTCCGGCGACGCACCCTCCGACGCTCTTGTCAGTAACCAGTGATGATTAAGAAAGAGCATAAGTTGGAAAAAGAGTGATTACCTGAT
This sequence comes from Hemerocallis citrina, assembly GCA_017893485.1. NCBI lineage: Eukaryota > Viridiplantae > Streptophyta > Magnoliopsida > Asparagales > Asphodelaceae > Hemerocallis > Hemerocallis citrina. The sequence continues at coordinate 39,533,873 of CM030365.1, forward strand.
CACAATGGTAGGTAGGAGGTATTTATAGTCGCCATGGGAGTCTGATTAGGGACCTGATTTCCTGTGAAACCGTTAGGAGTAAAATCCTCATAATTAGTTTAGGAAACTGATCCTTGATTCCCGGTGAGAGGATAACTGCAAATCAGGCCCGTTGATTTAGTCAAATCAGTGACCCTGATCTCCTCTTGCTGGTCTGGGTTTGTCTTGGGTCGGGACCCGTACCCAGCTGGAGTGGATCCGTTTTGCGGGTTATTGGATCTGTAAAGGAAAGATCCAACGCCCGCTTAGGGTCCATCTATATGCAAAATTACCGTTTTACCCCTGAGCTTCAAGATTCGTTCCCAATCTGGACGGTTCCAATTTAACCTCATTTTTAGCCATATCAACGAGTTTACCCTGCAGCCTCCTAGTGAGATTCCACATTACCCCCCACTACCTGATAATACGTACCCACCGACAAAAAAAATGAATAATATTTGAGATGATCAGGTAATCTCTACTAGAGATGAGGGTATTCATAAGTATTTGGTAAGATGGAAAAATAATCCGGAGTCGGAGAATACTTGGATAAATCGTTAAGAGCTCCAGCGCTGGGATCCAAACCTTTTGGAGCACTATGACAGGAGGTCTGGTTCTGACTCGACTGGATCGAGCCCTCTCCCACTCGGGTAAATTGATGAGGACATTAGTTCCAGACGATTCAGGTATTTCTATCAGTGCAGACATCGTCTAGGACAGTTGCTCCATTAGTTTAGTATTTTATTCAGTAATCATATTGTTTTTGGCAATTATAGCCATATGTAGTAGTTTTACAATTTGCACCATTTCTTTTATGCATTAGAATATTTTTGAGATCTTAGAATATTTTGAGATTTGTATCAAGATTTATTTTAAGCCTATATATAAGCCTTGAGATTAATGAGAAGTCATGCTATTCTTGATTAAAAAAAAATATTATGGTGATTGAGTTTTACTTTTCATTCATCTTTTGTGTGAGACAATGAGATAAATTTAGGGTTCATGATAAACTCTAAAACTACCCCCAAATCCCCAAACAAAAAAAAATGCCAAAACCCTAATCTCCAAATCCAACTCAAAGTCAAACCCTAACCCCTTCTTCTTCCTCCTCTCTTCTTCCCCTGATCGACTTCGAAACCCATCCCCACCTCCGTCGACCGCTCCCCTCCTCCACATCGCTAGCCACCACACTCCTCCTCGTGACCCCGCGAAGCACCAATGCCACCGCAACACCACCCATCGCGAACCCCTGTCGCCCTCCTTCCCCGCTGCCCTCGCCTCCACCTGTCGACAACCCTACGCCTGCATCCCCCAGTCGCCCCTTCTTTCGACTACGGCCTTCCCGTCGTCTTCCACAACCGACGACCACCGTCATCGACCGCCGCTGTCAACACAGTCGACCGTCGAAACCCTGTAGCCGCCCCTCCTCGTCGTTCTGCCATCACAGCCCCTCCTCTTCACTGTACTCCCTACTACAATCCTGGTAAACTCTTCCACTTCTCAAATATCCGTGTCACTGCTTTATCATCTATATTATATTATTTGATTTATCTGTCGTCCACAAATATTGAGAGTGAACGTTTCTACTTACCTATTAGAGTACAAATTATTATTGCAGCTTTTACTAGCTAAGAACACGTAGGTATATAATTATTGATTGTTAGAAATGAATCGTTAATTGGGCTTGTTAAACTTAATTCAATTCTTGAAAATTCCTCAAACCAATTAATAGTTATAATTTTTAACTTAATCTGCATTACGTGTTGGTAATTTAATCCTTTAAAATTCTTGGAAATTCTCTATTTAGGGTTAAGTTTACATCAACATTCAAGGGATGTGACACCAGGGCTATGTAGTTAAAATCCGATTAATGGCTAATCGAAAGTTAAGCAATTATTTTTTTTTATAGCGATTTTCAATATTTCAATAGTTAGCTATTTAATCGGCTATAATCGACCAATTGGTGGTTAATCAGTCGATTTTAAGAGGCCGATTAACCAATTAAATCCCCTCATTTAATATTCATGATTTGGGTTCAATCCGGCCAAAACTCAAATCCAAACCCCTTCTTCCTCGCGCAAACTCAAACCCAAACCCAAACCCAAACCCAAATCCAAATCGATTCTCTTCTTCCTCGAGCAAACTCAAACCTGATCTGCCATCGCTTTTCCTGCGTTGTCGCAAACTTGACCCGACCCGCATCTGATGCACCTTCTCCTTCTCTTGCTGCTCATGCTCCTCCTCCATGATTGTTTTTGTTTGCTTGAACCGACCAATAAACCCGATTCCGACACATCCAGAATCCAAACTCATCTCAAACCAAGTACTCTCTTCTTTTTCTATATAACTATTTATTCCTATTAAATAATCTCAATAGTTCTATATTAGGATTTAGGGTTGCTACATAATGAAAATAGATCCTTTATATATATATATACATGATTTTTCTGATTTAATCCTCGATTATTTTCTAATTAACTGATTAATCACTAATCGCTCCTAGACCGATTAATCACTAGTTCCAAAAACCGATTTTAACTGCCTAGCACCATGGAGTTCCTCCTCACCAATGGAGTTCTCACCCGATCATTATATATATAAGATCAACTAGGCTCCTATCATTAGGATTTGTAGGATTTGAGCTCAGATCCTACTACGTGAAAATTATGTCCATAAAAAATGCAAGCTTCAAGCCGCTAATCAGACCATTCGTTTTGCATAGTCTCGATGCTTAGGTGAACATAGTTCAAATCGTTTAAATTTTGTTTACAAACTATTTAGATATGTTACTTATTAAAATTTGGCGACCTAATATGTAACTCCCACTTGGTAGGACTGGAGATCAAGAACCTACTCATTAAAATTGGATGATCGGGAATTTACAATAAAATTTAAACCAATGGATATGTTCGACATTATTAAAACTACTCCTAAACAAAATTTTGGAACTTTTGGACGTGTTTTACCCCTCCATCAAGTTACTACATATTACATAATTTCATACTTCTTTATAAAGCATTGATCACTTGGAGTAAAACACATCAAAAAGTTTTGAAATTTTGTTTACGAGTAGTTTTAACGATGTAGATCATCTCTACTAAACTCACACAGTAAGGCATAGGCATTCTTACTTAACACAGATTTCTTGTATATATGTATTCTTATTGAATGTTTAATCAAATGTAAATCATAGGCTGAGAACACGTTTAAATGTAGATATTTCATCTTTTGAAATTTATGCTTATGCCCACTGTTTTCACATTCCGAATAATGTAAAATAAAATCCTTCTTTGACAGAATAACAGTTTCATATCAACCACGAATCAGCTAATAGCCTCTATTATTTCTTTAATTTTAAAATTATGATTTAGTGGCAGACATACAATTCTACATCTGCCTATTGCACAGGAACCATATAAATTAAGATGGAAACAATGAGAGGATGGTTATTAGTAGGACAAGAACAAAGTATGACACCAAATGCTTTACAGCCTAAGAAAATCTATTAGTTAGATGCCCCTTTGCTCTGTGTAGTGAACTTTTTAGCAAGATTATCACACTGTCATAAGCAAATAGACTTAATCGTCATACATAGTTTATAGGGAGAGCTGACATCAAAACAACATGCTTAAATACATACCTCAGCAGCAGCACCTGTTCCGGGATAGAACCTTCCATCTTCATGTCGATGTAAGGATACATACAAAACCTAAAGCATGTAGGCAACAAACAGTAGGTGCTAAGCAAAAAATCAAGAAAAGTAAAACAAAACAAACAAAAAAACATGTCCATCCCCTAGACCTCCAAAATAATCAATGTAACATATTATTTTTAGAAGATGCTGAGCAATACTGAAAATCGGATACTTATTTTGCACATAAAGGTGAGTAGTTCAGCTATATCATGGTCATTTTGCAAAGCAAACACATGAGTTTCGATTTCTGCTAAATCGTGGTCGCTTTTGCCAAAGGTGAGTAGTTCGGAAAGTTCTGTGAGATTGACTTGAGGTAAATGCTTGTGCAAAGATTAAAGGGATTACAAGAGTCGTAATGTCCATTATACGCTCTTCTAGCTTAAAGGAATTAGACATAGGCTATTATCAGAAAAGTTCATATCACATATTAATAATTTTGTAACCGCAAGGAATTAAGAAACTTATGCATTCATAATAAATAAGGACTACAAGGTGGCAATTTTGACCTGACCCGATTACCAGGCCCGTACCAAGCCGAACCTGATTAAACAAGTTAGGCCTAGGGTCAGGAGTTGATCCGACCTATACAACCTGAAATAGTCAGGTTCAGCTTGGGCCTGTGGGCGAGTTTGTATAAACTTATAACTCAAATCCTATCTATATGATAGGATATAACAAGTTCGTGTGGACCTTCAGAAATTGTTTCTGCATGTATAATAAACACGGCTGTACAGGAAACACTGCTTTCATCAAAAGCTCTTCACCAAACTATTTACCTTACAGGAAAAATGACTATTTGATAAGCAGTGAACAGATAAGTTTGGTATGCTTACTGATTTGTTACTCTCAAATATCTCTCGAGTGCCATTCCCATGGTGCACGTCCTGTGACCAACATTAAATAACAAGGTTGAGAACTGACAGCATAGCTATGATATCTAAACCACAAACTGAATATGCACATCAAAAGCTCAAGACATCTCCAAAAATTTAAATCACACAGTTTAGTAACCATATAACATTACCCAGTCAACAATTAGGACTTTCTTGGCACCTGCCCTCTCGGCTGCTAAAGCAGCAACTGCTGCATTGTTGTGAAGGCAGAAACCCATTGCTTGCTGTATACCTGCATGATGACCAGGAGGCCTAACCTGACTTGTAGAAAAAGTTCACAACACCAGTTAAATTAACCATCAATTCTTCTCAACTGAGTTTATTTTCTATTAAGTTTCATTTTACATGTATTTGTTATAAGGTCCTGGGAAACTTGTTCGCTGACATTAGCTACCCCCAAAACAGGTTAATTGCCAACTTACATGGAAAGAATAAAGCTAACCAGGGTGGAAAGGCAGAGTTGGGGTTCAAAGATTTAGCAGCAAAAAGGGCCAAGACTATTAAGAAAAACAAAAAGAAGAAAAAAAGAAGAAAGAAATTAAGAATACTCAATAAAAAAGTGAAGAAAAATCAAAATAAAAGTGCCAAACTATAAAAAGCAAATCATAGAATTGACACTAACAAAAAATAAAATTACTATACAAATAATCTTAATTGCAATTTCCCCCAGTTTGCTATCGTCATTTGAAATATATCCCCTTATTTAATGGGTTCCACATCTAATATACTGGTTGAAGATATTTGGAAGAAAGGGGAACAGTAGTATAATGAACAACGGATGATTATTCATTAAAACTTTCGAGACTATAAGTATCTAACCACTAATGTACTAACAAGGCAGGGCATATTATAATTGATTAAACAAATCATGGGACCTAATAGCAATCATGCGTTTTAGGAGACCTAATGGCAAATACAAATAGGGATTGTATAGAAAACCACCCTTTAAGATCCCCAAAGAAGGAGACACACCAGAGCGAAACCATTCTTGGTCTTGCCAGACATGATAGAGCGAGCAAGATCAGCACACAGTCCTGCAGCAATCCTGGCAGCACTGGCTGAATGTTCATTTGCATATGTGTCTGAAGTGAAATAGCTGCCAGATGATTTTACAAGTCATCAAAACTGACTTATTATTTTTAAAAATCAGAATACATAATACTATAATCATTGAACCTACTGTGAAAACTGAATCAATTTCCAAATGTCAAAATCAGAAACATATGATGCTGCTACCATTCATCTTCTAACATTTTAAAAGACCTTCATATAAACAACAAAGCCTTTTTCCTAACTAGTTAGGGTCGGCTACATGAATCCTGATTTTTCATTCTGCTCGGTTTAGCGCAATATCTTCTATAAGGTCACAAGCTATCATATCTTTTTTCCCGTTTTCACCCAAGTTAGTTTAGGTCTTCCTCTACCTCTAACTCTACCCTCAATACTTATCAAATCACTCTTTATAACGGGGACATTACTAGGTCTACATGTGACATGTCCAGACCAACTGAGACGATTCTCACTTAACTTATCTTAAATTGGAGCTACCTTTAGCATGTCTCGTATATGCTCGTTTCTAAAAGACCTTCATATGATAGAAAAAACTGATTGCAAATGGAATTTCAAATCTCTGCTTTTTAAAACGAAGGGCAGAAAGTAAGTCAATATAAACAATTTTATAAAATATTTAGCAAACCAAAAAAGGGAAGTTCACAAGGAAAAAAGAGGAGATAGAAAGTGTAAAAGGAGGTAGAAGCTGTAACTTCTCAATAGTGTTCCCTTGTGTACTTTCCATGCAGATAACCATATCCGTGAATCCTTAACCCGAATACCTCATATTATTGTTTTATTATTTAGATATTAAGACAGGTTTGAGAAGCGCACCTTGAATGTGACTGGCTTGTTTGGTGAACAGCTTCAATATGATCTAAAGAATGGACCTGCAGAATGAACAAAAATATCTTCAGACAAAAGGTTCCGCTTGCACATAGAAGTAGCAGACCATCAATATCCTGTCTGGAATTTCCAGAATAGAGTTGATAGCTTACCAACTGAAGCTCTTCTTGAGTGATTTCTCTAGCAGGTATGAAGTGACATTTTCCAGGTAATATTCCTGAATGTAGTAATCAGATTCAAGTTCAGTCCAATTTAAGAGGATATCACAAATATAAAAAGCTAATATAATCAAAAAATAGTTATAACATAAAAATAATAACAAGTAATAAAGTTAAATCTCCCAATGTTAACGCATTCATATGGGTCAGAATCAAGTTTCATATACGTTCGAACTGGAGTTCCGCTTCAGAACGGACACCAGTTTTGGCCTAGAAACCATGGTTTCAAATGTTAAATCATCTCTACTTTAGCCTAACCAAAATCCAATAATTTCCTAAGAAATTGAACCAATAGTAAGCTATTTGAATTCTAAGGTATAAAACAAATATATGATATTGCACCAGCTAACAAATGACAACATAGACAAGAGAGCGCAGGCTAGATAGTGTGCCCCAAAATATTTATTTGAAGTGATACTTAGAGAATACATATACAGTATATTCTTTATAAGTTGAAAGATTTAAATTCTATAGAATCTATACTATGAAAATTATGAAAGTACATTTTTCATAATTAAATATTCATATTTTATAGTTTAACTTTAGAAGAAAAAAATGTAACCCCAAAACTTTTCAGAATTTCTAATTGAATATTTAAATATCTTAAAAAGCCAATACCAGAAAAACAGATATACTGAATTGATAAGCCTAGCCTGACAGTTGACCTAGCAGTACTAAAAGTCAGTTATCTAGCAGATTATAAATCGGAATTCAATTCTGTAGAATGTTCTGGAAAGTAGACACATGGAGCTACAGTTCATGTTTACAAAGTTCATTCAAATAACTACAGTAACAGGTTCGAAAGTTTAATGCAAAAAGAGGCAGACAGCAGGCCAAAAAATAATTTAACATGAATTGGCAATATTTTCATCACACAAGCATGCGATATCATGGTAATAAATCAACACAAGTTCTATTTAGTTATTAGCATGAGATTTCAACATTAACGAGATATTTTTACAATCATGGCAATTCATTCATGAAATCATATCAAATCGGGAACATTTCAATCATCAATCAAGTCTATAGCATGGATCTAATTGTTTTCATATATAACGTGCATATGCAATGTGTAATAAGGACTAGGGTTTAAGCCAAAGATATTGGCATGAAGTCGAGAATATCTTGGGTTAGCTCGTGTAAACCATCAATATACTCAACGGAAGATAAACAGTATAACAATACGATAAACAATCAGGATCTACTTACGGAGACCAAAAGAAGTCTTGAACAAGGAAAATAAACTAGTTCAAGAGAGACTAGCCTCTTAGATGGTTAACCTGAATATAATAGAATAACGGGATGAGAATCCCGACGGCAACAGTACATGGTGGCAGAATGTGCAATCGCGAGAACACAGCAACACGTGCACATTACGTGCATAACCACAGCTGCAAGAGCGCACAACAACAACGGCAATCCCCCCCCCCCGAACAGCAAGCAGCAATGTGCGGCCAACACAACAAACGGCAACTTCCAATCCTAAAACAGCTGACACAACAACTCCAACAGCGAACAGCGATCCCAACCCAGAACAGCAAACAACGATCTTCAACAGCAAACAGCACACTACAGCAGCTTGACGGCAGCAGTGGGCTGCTGTGTGGCGCGCTGACTAGCGAGGGCGGCGACTGGACGGCTAACGACAGTGGAGTCGACAGTGGACCAGCAGGCGATGGAGGAGGTGGTGCGAGATGAGTCTGACGATGATGGGTTGCAGTGGTAGCAGACCGGAACAGGGTGAAAGGGGGAGCGACGGTCAACTGGAGCACAAGGCAGAGGGCAGTATTGGGTTCGGATGACGAGGGGGAACACGATGGGTTCAACGGTGATGGGTGCCTACAACAATGGAGTCGACGGTGGTTGGTGACGAAACACTCTGTTTCGAAAGGAAACAGAGGAAGGTGATGGGTTCGGTTGTGGCGACGAGGAGAACAGGGGATGGTTGTTCGGGGTTCGGTGGTCGTTAGGTGCAGGCGACAGAAGGCGGGGCTGTCGAAGCTGGAGGACGACGAAGTGCTGGGGACGATGGAGGTTGACGGAGGAGAGGTGAGCGGATGGATTAGACGGTGGTGGGCTGTGGACGGGATGACGAAGAGGAAGGCGATGAAGGGTGATGAGGATGAGGGTGAAGACGGGGAGGAGAGGGTGATGGCAGAGGCTGAGAGCGGGATGGGTGTGCTGCGGTGGATGGGTTCGGAAATCACAGAGGAGAAGAGAGAAAGCGGAGGGGTGAGTAGGTTAAGTTAATGATGATTAGGGTTAGGGGTAGGTTAGTATATATAGAGAAAAATTTAAGATGTTGGGTTAATGGGTAATAGGTTAAGATCCAATAAGAATGGGTTATAGGGTTTCGAGTTTAGATCGAATAGGGGAAAAAAGGATAAACAAATAATAATAAAAATAGGATTAATAAATAGACTAATTGGGGATATACAATGCACAAATTTTTCATAGGTTGCACAAAAAATTTATAGGGTTAAATTGAAAATAAAATTAATTGAAAGAATGCAATTAGATTAGGATTTAGCTTTTCACAAGAATTAGAATAGTCATATATAAATAATAACTTGGTTTGTACTTTAAAATAATAATAATAATAATAATAATAATAATAACAATAATAATATAATAATACTACTACTAATAATAATAATAACAACAATAACAATAATAATAATAATAATAACAATAATAATACTGATAATAATAATAATAGTAATAATAATAATAATAAGATTGTATAACAAAATAGGAATTGGGATTTAACAAATTCATTAAAGTAATCTAAATAGTAATAGTACAATTGATTTGGGCTCAAATATAAATAATCGATCAATTAGGATTATAAAACAAAGTTAAAATACACCACTATTCGAAAATAAATAAAATTGTTAATTAGAAGATACTTTAATATAAAATCCAAACCAAATTTAACACATGATGAATTTATAAAAATTTGAAATACAGAAAATATTCAGGAAATATTTATTTGCGGGAACGGGAGTTACACTTAGGCTGGAGCCGCCGAACCCTGGTGACGCTCAGAGCCCCGTAGCTGGAGTGTCCACCTTGGCCGCCCCTATAGGGGAGATCGATAGGCTCGCCGATGAGCAAACCCGTTCAGTTAGGCTCGAACACGTCGGCGTTGGTCCAAGCCCCCTAGACAAAGGAGCGGGTCGTTCGGTTAACTTTCATAACTTGTTGTAATCTTTATGGCCTCGCCAGTCGTGTAATAACTTGTCAATAGATGGGTTCAGGTTCCGAACCGCCTCGTGTGAATGTATCACCTTGGAATTCAAAACATTAGTCCTGGAAATTGTGGTGGTTGTTTAATAGCATCGTCTTGGGATTCGAAACGTTAGTCTTGAAAATTTAGCGTCTGTTTAATTGCATTGTGTTGGAATTCGTAGCGCTGGCTTGGGGAAGTGTGGCAGTGACTCCTTCATAGCCGTTGGATAAGAATGGGCGTCCCAGATCCGTCCATGTCATCTCTGTGGGTTTCGAGGGCATTTTCCTCCCGTAGCATATATAAGCTTCCTTTATCTTTCGGGCTTTTGTCAAATGCCTTAGCTTAAGTGGTTCTCCTGCTAGTCGGCCACCCGCTGATAATTACGGGTAAAGCGGGGAGTATGGTCGCTCTGTCCCTAGTTGCCAGCGGGTGATAGGATGATCGCCTCAGATGGCCTCATTTATTGCTTTTTATGGCGACCAGGTGAACTCAGGTGAGATTAGGCGAGGCTTGCGCATAGCTCTGCGTTTAGACTGAACAAGAACTCAACCAGTGTTGCACTAAGTCCCGTGTTGGGTTCGAGGTGCAGGTCGAACGGTAAAGACTTGAGAGATTGTGGAGGTCGAATTTCGGGCCAAGTGGCGAAGACTTGGCAGATTGTAAAAAAAAATCTTGTTAGGGTCGAAGTCCAGGCCGACCGGCGAGGACTTAGAAGAATGTAAGAAATCTCCGTTAGGGTCAAAGTCCAGGCTGAGCGGCGAGGACCGGAGGGATTGTAAAAAATCTCTCTTGTATTAACAATTGCTTGGGCGCTGACTGAATCAGGAGAGTTGCTTTGAAAACAAAGTTTCATTGCTTGATTGCCAAGGGTTGGCACTTATTACAATTGCTAATACATGTACAAGCCACTATGGTCCCTCACAGAATTTGATCAAGTGTTCCGCGTTCTAGGTCCACTTGACTACTCTGCCCCCCGGGTCTTTAAGTCGATAAGTACCTGGACGCACCACTTTGGAGACCTTGTATGGGCCCTCCTCCTAGTTCGGATCCAGCTTTTCTCTCTTGTTTGGTTCCAAGATATCGAGCCTTCTGAGTACGAGATCACCCTCTTTGATGTTCGTTGGCCGAACCTTTTCATTGTAGAACCGCTTAACGCGCTGGAAGACATCTCGCGGACTTCATCGAGGAGGTCCAAGTTGGCTCTGAGGACGTTTGAGTTCGACTCCTCATTGAAGCCTATAATCCTTGGCAAAGGTAGTCCGACCTCCAAAGGGATGACATCTTCTGTCCCATAGGACAGGTTGAAGGGTAACTCACCAGTCGGGACCCTTTTTGGCGTTCGGTATGACCAAAGAACACTAGGTAGTTCATTGACCCACAACCCCTTGGGGATTCATCCAACCGCCTCTTAAGGTCCTCGAGGATTTGACGGTTCGCATTCTTGACCTGGCAATTAGATTAGGGGTGCGAGATCGAAGAGAACCGCTGTTGGATCTCGAGGTCCTCGTAACTGGGTCATATTGTCGGTGATGAGGAACCGCGATATCCCGAACCGACAAACAATGTGTTTCCAAAAGAATTGTTGACTCTGATGTTCGGTGAAGGTGGTTAAGGGTTTTGCTTCAATCCACTTAGTAAAGTGGTCGATGACCACAATGAGAAATCCTCTCTGACCGGTTGCTTTAGGAAAGGGACCAATTAGGTCCATTCCCCACATGGCAAATGGCACAGGACTGGCGAGTGATTTGAGCAGGGCTTAGGGAGCATGCTTGACAGAGGAGAATCTTTGGCACAGTCTGCAGGTTTTAACCATATCTTGAGCGTCTTGAAGAAGGGTTGGCCAATAGTAGCCGTGCTTAAGGACTTTCTCGGCGAGCGTCCTGCGCGTCCTGCTACCCATATGGCAACTACCAATCCCTTCGTGCATCTCTCTCAAAGTGTATTTGGCTTCTTCCGAGCTCAGACATCGCAGATAGGGTCTTCCAACGACAAACGCTTGTAGAACACGCCATCCATAAGCACGAATCTCTCAGCCGTGACTCGGACTTTTCTAGCCTCGGATTAATCTTGTGGTCGTATGTCATCACAGAAGAAATCCAAGATTGGGTCCATCCACCCTGGCCCCTGCACGGGCAGATCGAGGCAGAGGACTTCGGTGTTCTCTATACTTGGTCGTTGGAGGACCACCACCAAGACTGTGTGATCAAGGCCATCAAAGGAAGAGGTCAACTTGGACAGGGCATCTACCCGAACATTCTGTTCACGGGGGATTCGGGTAATAGAGGCATCTTCGAAATCCACCAGGAGAAGTTTGACGCATGCCAGGTATCGCACCATTCGGGCGTCGCGAGCTTCATACTCCCCACAAACTTGGTTGACGACGAATTGGGAGTCACTGAATGCTTTAACTCGCTTGGCCCTAGAAGTCCGTCAATCAAGGCCTCGTACTCTTCTTCGTTGTTTGACGCTCTGAAACAGAAGCACAGGGAGTACCAAAGAACGAAGTTGTCAGGGCCGCTTATAATGACTCCAGCTCCGTTCACTACAAAAGATACTAGATTTCCGGGCGAATATTCCCCGGCGTTTTACTAGTAGCGCCGGGGTAGGGAGCGAATAGGAATGGGGCGCCAGATGGGAAGGTTATACACCGGCGGTCGCTTTAAACCGCCGGGCAATCTTCATCTTCACCGGCGTTTTATTTAAAAATGCCGGTGAAGTGTATTATTCACCGGTGTTTTAATAATAAACGCTGGTGAATATACCGACACATTCACCGGCGTGTCTAATTGAAACGCCGGTGAATAAGCTGCGATAAATCCCGCGAACCCTAATCTTTCGCTCGCCATTTTCCCAAACCCCAAAAAAAAGGGGGCACTTCGTTTTCCCTCCTTCCTCGCTCTACTTCCCGCGCGTTTGCCTCCGCCGGTTCGTCGTCTTCGACAGCCTTCGACCTTTCGTCATCGTCCCTTCTTCCCTTCGTCATTTTCGATTTCCCTCCTCCCTCTTTCTATTTGGAGGTGAATCGGCGATCGGAAACCACTGTGTCGCCCCGCTCTCTCTCTATCTCCTACGCTCCCGTGCTCGTCGCCCCGCTCTCTCTATCTCTCTTCGGTATCATCTTTTGATTTCCCTTATTTTTCAAAAAAAGCATGTTTTTTCAGAATATGCATCTTGATTTCCTTAACATGAATGGTTTAGTTGGGATGAAGAATGAATAGAAAAATATATGCTTAGATACTGGAAATTTTCATGTTCTTTTACTGTTAATGAAGCTTATTTCATGCTTAGATACTGGATTTTTTGACCAAAATGGGTTCACTGTGAACTGAGGATGCTATAGGTACATATGCCAAAATCCTCCGGATATGTACAACAATTGGGTTTTAGATTTAGTTGGGCTAAAGAATTAGTAGAGCAACATATATGCTCAGATAATGGATATTTTCATGTTCAGATACTGTTAGAGAAGCTGATTGCCATCTTAGGCATGATTTTTTAACATAAAATGGGTTCACTTCCAAACTAAGTATGCTGCTAGCATCCTCATCTTCTTTTACTGTTAATGAAGCTTATTTGATGCATCTGATTGTCAACTTGGCATGTTTTTTTGAGCAAAATGGGTTCACTGTGAACTGAGGATGGTATAGTAGCTGTATGCCAAAATCCTCCGGATATATACAACAATGGGTTCACTGTGAAAAATATATGTTTACATACTGGACATTATCAATTTTCTTTTACTGTTAATGAAGCTGATTTCATGCATCTGATTGGCATCTTGGCATGTTTTTTACCAAAATCCTCCAAATCTGTACAAGAATTGGGCTGAACAAACCTTGTGCAGGTTTCTTTTGGCGCTACAAACATCAATAATTTAGTTGGGATGAAGAATTATTTTAGAAAAACTTATTAGTAGCCATATTAGTTTCTTTTGTTTAGTATTATTATTATTATTATTATTATTATTATTATTATTATTATTATTATTATTATGAGATAAGTAAGTGATTATTAGTAGCCATGAACAGAATAGTTCATGAGTCATCAGATCTTCTTGTTACCGTAGTTACAGCACGACGCGCTCATTATTCGTCTGATTCCTCTTCATCAGCAAAATACCCTTTACTATCATTGTAGTTGAATTTGTTACAAATCTCACTTTTTTAATTTTTTGTAATTATGTTGGTTTGTTAATCCTACTAAAGTACAAATTTTATGATAGTTATTATAAACATGTTATTAATTAAATTTGCATCTCTAAGGGAGTGTTTGGTTGGAGGGGAATGGAGGGGAGGGGAGGGGAGGGGAGGGGAGGAGTTTTTTAAAACTTTTTATGTTTGGTTCATTTTTTAGGAGGGGAGGGGAGGGAAATTGGGGGGGGGGGGGGTGCAACACCCCTCTTGAGTCAATTTTGGCTCCCCTCCAATATTGGGGGGATTTGGAGGGGAGAGAAATTATGTGTAATTTTTTAATATGAATGGGCTAAATTGCCCTTTTAGTTAGTTCTCTTTAATATTTTCCCTCTTCAATCTCCACATCATCTTACATATGATTTTATCTTTTGAGATCTTATAATTATGTATCCATGTTGTTTCTGTCTCTCCTTTGTGCTACACCACTAGGATTAAGTTCATGATTATTGCAGACTTGATATTGCTAGGCGTGATGCAGAAATAAGTCAGGATTTTGTTAGCTAATGATTAATTTTCTTTGCTCACTAGGATGCTTGCTAGTAGGTGCACTTTAAAGCAAAGCACTGGTCTTTCACAATATATCCTATGATAGATAGAGCTCATATATATATGGAAACTCCTCCAATTTTTGCTAATCGTATGTTGTGACACCACTATGCATTATACAGTTGTTAGTTTACACTCTAAATTGTAACCTATATGGTATCCAGTAATATATGAAATCTTCTGTTTACATGCTAATGCCAAATCTTCATTCATCCGCTTTATTAATTATGCAGATTCGTGTTGCTAACTGTTGCCTTCTTCAAGCACGGATGTAGGATATTGTCTCAATCCATAATCTTCTTCGTGCACATTGATTCATCTAACACTGTCTAAATTGATTATTCTCATCAGCAAACACAATCGCTGATGTCTAATATTGTTTGTGAACAACAATATTCCCTTTCTCTTATCCCTCTTCTGTTCGTCTTACATCACAGATTGCCAATCATTCCTTCTTAATTTTTTTACTTCGTATAGTCTTATATCAGCTATATCCTTCACTCGATAGTGAAGGGTATAAAAGTAATTTTATTATAAAATTCATTCCCTCCCCTTGTGAACCAAATAAGAAGATAATTATTTTCCCTCCCCTCCCCTCCTTTGAACCAAACAGAGTCTTCATTAAATCCCTTCCCTCCCTTTCCCTCCCCTCCCCTCCCCTCCCCTCCTTTGAACCAAACAGTGCCTAAGGAAGTTATTGAATCCTTGACAGGTACAACATGCTGAGGCGTGGAAAGAGGGTAAATATAAATGATGACAACGAGAGCCATGGGGATGAGCAGCCACTACATAATAGTGGCAGTCAAACAGATGAGGGTGAGGGTAGCACGCCGCCCACTATCAAAAAACATCGTGGGCGCACTAAGATGACGAATATTTGGAGGCTTAAGAATGACGAAAGGATTGTGGTGGAGGTAAAGGGTGTCGGGCAACCGGTTGGCGATAACGCCAGCAAATTTTCTTCCTTTATTGGGGTTATAGCAAGGAACCCCCGGATAGTTCCTTTGTCATACGAGAGTTGGCCGAAGGTGCCAACCACGACAAAGGCCACTGTTATAGAGACAATCAAGGTATTTCCCATCTAAAATAAATAATAGGTAGGCGCAAATATATTATTGAAATATGTATTTTTAGTGATGGGTAATAAATTTTGCAGCAATACTTCTCGTTCGCCGACTCCCTTACGCCTTGGGTTGAAAAGTCACTCTCCAAAAAGTGGAGGGACTGCAAGAGTGACTTGAAGGCGAGGTATTTTGACGGACCTTTCAGAGGCGGAGAATGCAAGGGATGTGCCAGAAAATGTGGAGCCTTCAGATTGGCAATTCCTTGTGCACTACTGGAGTTCGGCGATCGGTCAGGTATTTACATTAAAGGCACAAAAATCTAATGAGTATGTGGTTGTATGGCTACTTTAATGAATTTTTCTGCTAACTTCATTGTGACATGTACAGAAAAGGGCGGAGGTGGGTGTTGCCAGTCGGTCAAAGCAGCTAGTGTTGCACACCGCTGGTACACAGAGCTTTGCTCTGGTTCGGGAAGAATTGGTAAGCGCAATCGTATTGAACATTTTTTACTTACAGTTATTTGTTTATAACCATTTCATCTTACTAATATATAGGAAGAAGATTTGGAGGGTCCTACGGAGTTTGGCAACATTGACTTTTTCGATGCCACCCACAAATCGAAGGATGGAACGTATGCGAGCCCTGAGGCAGCACGGATTCTGGTAATTTGTGAACTAATATCTAATGAGTAGTCGAAATCTCATCTGCTTTTAACTCTGATTGTTGCTGATGTCTCTTTGTGTGCGTGTGTTGAAGAGAA
Source organism: Hemerocallis citrina (assembly GCA_017893485.1). Classification (NCBI taxonomy): domain Eukaryota; kingdom Viridiplantae; phylum Streptophyta; class Magnoliopsida; order Asparagales; family Asphodelaceae; genus Hemerocallis; species Hemerocallis citrina. The sequence continues at coordinate 39,550,387 of CM030365.1, forward strand.
TGAAGGGATGAGAGAGAGTTGAGGAAAATGCCGCTATGTTAGCCTGGTGTATCCTCATTCTCTACCATCCCTCTTTCTGGCTCCATATATGGCTTCTATATTAAATTGGTTTCCTTCCACGATGACAGTCCGTAATACTACACTTGATATGAGCCCTGTTCATAGCTGCACCCTATTGCATACTCACAAACAACTAATACGTGTCGTTCATGCATTGTATGACCAACCCCACTTTGGCACATAACATGCTTAGATGACATTGTATGACCTGCAAACAAGGTTTGTTCAGCCGTGTTGTTGTACTGATTTGGAGGATTTTGGTATGCTAGCAGCATACTTAGTTTGGAAGTGAACCCATTTTTGTTAAAAAATCATGCCAAAGATGGCAATCAGGTTCTCTAACAGTATTTGAAAATGAAAATATCCATAATCTGAGCATATATGTTGCTCTACTAATTCTTTAGCCCAACTAAATCTAAAACCCAATTGTTGTACATATCCGGAGGATTTTGGCATACAGCTATAGCATCCTCAGTTCACAGTGAACCCATTTTGGTTAAAAAATCATGCCAAAGATGGCAATCAGATGCATGAAATCAGCTTCTTTAACAGTATCTAAAAATGAAAATTTTCATTATCTGAGCATATATGTTTCTTTAACAGTGACTGTGAACAGTTGTTCTTAATTGGGCTGTGATTAGAAAGAGACGAGTTGGAGTGGAGATCTGGAAACCCATATAGAGACATCTTATTCATAATAATTTATTATTATTGTTGTTCTTGTCGCTCTTACTGTTGTTGCTGATGTCTCTATGTGTTCGTGTGCTGAAGGGAAAGAAGGGATGAGAGAGAGATGAGGAAAATGCCGCTATGTTAGCCTGGTGTATCCTCATTCTCTACCATTCCTCTTTCTGGCTTCTATATTTGGTTTCCTTCCACGATGACAATTTCTTAAAACTACACTTGATATGAGCCCTATTCGTATTTTTCTTCAATGAAGAATCTATGACTACAATCTCCATTCAAAGCCCAATCAAAATTTGTTTTGGAGCCACAAACATCAATGAAGAATTAATAGAGAAACATAAATGATTATATGCTGGAAATTTTCGTTTTCTTTTACTGTTAAAGAAGCTTATTTCATGCATCTGATTGTCTTCTTGGCACATTTTTTTGACCAAAATGGGTTAACTGAATTAGTAGAGCAACATATATGCTCAGATAATGGAAATTTCCATTTTCAGGTACTGTTAATGAAGCTGATTGCCATATTTGGCATGATTTTTTAACAAAAAATGGGTTCACTTCCAAACTAAGTATGCTGCTAGCATCCTCATCTTCTTTTACTGTTAATGAAGCTTATTTCATGCATTTGATTGTCAGCTTGGCATGTTTTTGACCAAAATGGGTTCACTGTGAACTGAGGATGGTATAGCTGTATGCCAAAATCCTCCGGATATGCACAACAATTGGGTTTTAGATTTAATTGGGCTACTGAATTAGTAGAGCAACATATATGCTCAGATAATGGAAATTTCCATTTTCAGATACTGTTAATGAAGCTGATTGCCATCTTTGGCATGATTTTTTAACAAAAAAATGGGTACACTTCCAAACTAAGTATGCTGCTAGCATCCTCATTTTCTTTTACTGTTAATGAAGTTTATCTCATGCATCTGATTGTCATCTTGGCATGTTTTTTTGACCAAAATGGGTTCACTGTGAACTGAGGATGCTATAGCTGTATGCCAAAATCCTCCGGATATGTACAACAATTGGGATGCAGATTTAGTTGGGCTAAAGAATTAGTAGAGCAACACATATGCTCAGATAATGGAAATTTTCATTTTCAGATGTTGTTAGAGAACCTGATTGCCATCTTAGGCATGATTTTTTAACATAAAATGGGTTCACTTCCAAACTAAGTATGCTGCTAGCACCCTCATCTTCTTTTACTGTTAATGAAGCTTATTTCATGCATCTGATTGTCATCTTGGCATGTTTTTTTTGAGCAAAATGGGTTCACTGTGAACTGAGGATGGTATAGCTGTATGCCAAAATCCTCCGGATATGCACAACAATTGGGTTTTAGATTTAGTTGGGCTACTGAATTAGTAGAGCAACATATATATTCAGATAATGGAAATTTCCATTTTCAGATACTGTTAATGAAGCTGATTGCCATCTTTGGCATGATTTTTTAACAAAAAATGGGTACATTTCCAAACTAAGTATGCTGCTAGCACCTTAATTTTCTTTTACTGTTAATAAAGCTTATTTCATGCATCTGATTGTCAGCTTGGCATGTTTTTTTGACCAAAATGGGTTCACTGTGAACTGAGGATGCTATAGGTACGTATGCCAAAATCCTCCGGATATGTACAGCAATTGGGTTTTAGATTTAGTTGGGCTAAAGAATTAGTAGAGCAACATATATGCTCAGATAATGGATATTTTCATTTTCAGATACTGTTAGAGAACCTGATTGCCATCTTAGGCTTGATTTTTTAACAAAAAATGGGTACACTTCCAAACTAAGTATGCTGCTAGCATCCTCATTTTCTTTTACTGTTAATGAAGCTTATCTCATGCATCTGATTGTCATCTTGGCATGTTTTTTTGACCAAAATGGGTTCACCGTGAACTGAGGATGGTATAGCTGTATGCCAAAATCCTCCGGATATGTACAACAATTGGGTTTTAGATTTAGTTGGGCTAAAGAAGTACTAGAGCAACATATAAGCTCAGATAATGGAAATTTTCATTTTAAGATACTGTTAAAGTAACCTGATTGCAATCTTTGGCATGGTTTTTTAACACAAAATGGGTTCACTTCCAAACTAAGTATGATGCTAGCATCCTCATCTTCTTTTACTGTTAATGAAGCTTATTTCATGCATCTGATTGTCATCTTGGCATGTTTTTTTGAGCAAAATGGGTTCACTGTGAACTGAGGATGGTATAGCTGTATGCCAAAATCCTCCGGATATGTACAACAATTGGGTTTTAGATTTAGTTGGGCAGTCGAATTAACAGAGCAACATATATGCTCTGATAATGGAAATTTTCATTTTCAGATACTGTTAATGAAGCTGATTGCCATCTTAGGCATGATTTTTTAACAAAAAATGGGTTCACTTCCAAACTAAGTATGCTGCTAGCATCCTCATCTTCTTTTACTGTTAATGAAGCTGATTTCATGCATCTGATTGTCAGCTTGGCATGTTTTTTTAACCAAAATGGGTTCACTGTGAACTGAGGATGCTATAGCTACAGTATGCCAAAATCCTCTGGATATGCACAACAATTGGGTTTTAGATTTAGTTGGGCTAAAGAATTAGTAGAGCAACATATATGCTCAGATAATGGATATTTTCATTTTCAGATACTGTTAATGAAGCTGATTGCCATCTTTGGCAAATTTTGATTGGGCTGTGATTGGATTGTTTATCTCATGTTGTCTATGTTCTTAATTGGGCTGTGATTAGAAAGAGAGGGCTCGAGTGGAGATCTGGAAACCCATATAGAGACATCTTGTTCATAATAATTTATTATTATTGTTGTTCTTGTCGCTCTTGCTGTTGTTGCTTATGTCTCTTTGTGTTCGTGTGCTGAAGGGTTCAAGGGATGAGAGAGAGATGAGGAAAATGCCGCTATGTTAGCCTGGTGTATCCAAAGTCTCTACCATTCTTCTTTCTGTTTCCATTTCTTGCTTCTATATTTTGTTTCCTTCCACGATGACAGTTCCCTAAAAATACACTTGATATGAGCCCTATCTTATTTTTCTTATTTTTCTTATATTTGGTTTCCTTCCACGATGACAGTTTCATGGATTGTCTGAACAATCCATGAAAGACGTGCTTATATACTGAATTTTCATTTGTTTTACTGTTTTAGATAGTGGATATTCCCAATCAGAGGAGAATATTAAGGTTTCAAATTAGATACTGAATTTTCATTTGTTTTGTTGTTTTAGATATATTTAAAAACAAAATTAAGTACTAGATTTTTAGCATTGCAATGTAATTATTTTACCTCTCCATATATCATTAACAATTCCATTTGCAATTGGCACTTTGATCTTATAATTTAAGATACAGGTAGATCTTTTTGCAAGTTCAAAAAATATGTATATTCTGTATTGTGGTCTACTGTTGAATTAAACTATTGTTTTTTTTTTCACAGAGCGGTCGCCCAGATGAAGGAAATTCTGATGATCAGAACTGAAGCTACTCGAGGGGTATGAATCTGCGGTCGTCCTTGCTATTTTTATGTCCTCCTTGCTGTATGGTTGTTGTTCTTATGTACGTCCTCCTTGCTGTTGTTATGTCAGACTGTTTTTTTTTATGAGAGTTATGTCAGACTGTTAATTTGGGATATTTGGGATATTTGGGATATTTGTCAGACTGGTTTGTTTGGATATTTGGGATGTTCGTCACTATATTAATTTGTTAATTATGACACTGTTAATTTTGCGGTGAATTTGGACGTTGATATGACACGTGTGAAACTTTATTATCTTTAATTATTCTTGTGTTTGGTTGTGATTTGCGCAGTAATATGCAATGAAATTGGTTGAATCAGTTGTGAATTAGTTTACAGGTTTTGTAAATGAAACTGTGAATTGAAATCGAACGGAAAACCGGAGCTTGAAAAACAAATGGGCATAGCTAGACCGGCGTTTTGTAAAATGTCGGTCTATCTAATGAATTAGTTGCAGTGTGCGATATACCGGCGTTCCCACACACACCGGTATATGTCGCTAGCTGTAATGGTACCAAGAAACACCGGCGTTTTATAAAATGCCGGTGAACCTAACTACACCGGCATTTTTGGTCACGCCGGTGCTTGTAAGTAGGGAAAACCGGGCACTCATAAACGCACATACACCGGCGGTTTGTGACCGCCGGTATACTTTCGTTCTACACCGGCGTTTATAGAAATGCCGGTGAATGGATAAATACCGGCGGTTGATGGCCGCCGGTAAATGTATATTGGGGGTAAAAGAACGGCACTCAGAGACCCCTATACACCGGCGTTTTCTGACCGCCAGTGTAGTTGTAATATTTACCGGCGTCCAGTAAAACCGCCGGTGTAGACCCCTTCCTTTCCGCGACGCTCGCTTCGGCGGCATTTGGACCGGCGCTATTATAAACGCCGGTGAAGGTTTCATCGGCGTAAAAAAAACGCCGACAAAGACGCAAAAAAATGCCGGGAAATCGAGTATCGTTTGTAGTGGCTCCCCTCCTCACAGGACGAACCATCCACGTAAAATTCCCACATACACTCGTATTGCCGTTCCTCGGGAGTTTTTGGGATCGTGCACTATGTGATGAACTCGGCTAGCACATGTCCCTTAATGGCAGTCCCCGGCTTGCAGATAATATCATGCTGACTCAGCTCAATTGACCACTTGAGTAATAAGCCGGAGTTCACCAGTTTATTGAGGACTTGTTTAAGGGGCTGATCGGTCAGCACTTGAATGTAGTGGATCTGCAAATAGGGACGGAGTTTCCGCGCAGCCATGACTAGGGCATACGCGACCTTTTCTATTTTAGTGTAGCGGAGCTCGACGTCATAGAGGACTTCGCTGGCGTGATAGATGGGTCTTTGGATCTCATCGTCCTCTCTGACAAGGACAATGTTGAGTTCTTATTCCGATGCGGCCAAGTAAAGGCTAAGGATTCACCCAGTTCGGGCTTGCTGAGGAGGGGGGACTGGTGAGGTAGTGTTTTAGCTGGTCGAAGGCTTGCTGTTGGGATTCTCCCCATTCGAAGTTCTTCGCCCCTCGGAGGGCCTTGAAAAAGGGGATACTTCTCCCCCGATCTTGATAGGCACCGCCCGATGGCAGCTAGGCGACCGGTGAGCCTCTGGACTTCCTTCACGTTCTTAGGAGTCATGTCTAATATGGCCTTGATCTTCTCGGGGTTTGCTTCTATCCCGCGCATGCTAACCATGAAGTCGAGAAATTTCCTGGAGGTAACGCCGAATGCACATTTGGAGGGGTTGAGTCTCATATCGTGCATCCTCAAGACCCGGAAGGCCTCCTCGAGATCTATCACATGGTCCTCTCCTCGCAGGCTTTTAATGAGCATATCGTCAACATATACCTCAATATTGCGCCCTATTTGTTCTTTGAAGACTCGGTGGGCGAGACTCTGGTATGTTGCGTCGGCGTTCTTGAGCTCGAAAGGCATATGATTATAGCAGTGGAGCCCCTGATCGGTCATGAAAGCTGTCTTCGGGATGACAGGGAAAATATTCGGATCTGGTTATAGCCTGAGAAGACATCCATGAAGCTTAATAGCTCATGACCGGAAGTTGCATCAATCAGAGTATCGATGTTTGGTAGAGGGAATGGATCCTTCAGACAGGCCGTGTTGAGGTTCGTGAAGTCGATGCATATTCTCCACTAGTCATTGGATTTCTTGACCATAACAATGTTGGCCAGCCACTCCGGATAGCTGACCATTTGGATGAAGCGAGCGGAGAGGAGTTTCTTCACCTCTTCCTTCATTGCTTGTTGCCTCTTTGGGGCAAACTTTCTTCGCTTGTGTACAGGCTTGGAATCTGGCAGGACGGTCAGTTCATGCATTATTAGGTATTCAGAAATCCCAGGCATGTCTGACGGGGTCTAAGTAAATAAGCTCTGGTTCCGTCAAACGCAATTGATGAGGTCATTTCTAAAATCAGGATTGAGTGGCTTGCTCACCCGAAACCATTTAGAAGGATCTGCCTCGGAAAAAGGGACTTCCTCCAACTCGTCCACGGGCTCGGAGCCAATAAGACTTCGGTCGGAGGGTAATTCCACCGCATCGAGGGGTAAGACCAAGCCTCCCACTGTGGCCATGTAGCAGGCCCGAACAGCTTCTTAGTTTCCCATAACGACCCCGACCCCGGACTCAGTAGGAAACTTCATCTTCATGTGATAAGCAGAGGGCACTGCTTGGAGGGAAGCTTGCCCGGGACGACCGGGGATGGTAATTGTACGTGGCCTTGGAATTGACGACCACAAATCTATTGCCTCGGTTCGGGAGGTCGGGGACTTCCCAGCTGTGACGTCCAGCGTGATGATTCCCACGGTTTGGACCGGAACACCGAGAACCCATGAAGAGTGTAGCCTGCTGACTTCAACCTATCCTGAAAGAGCTTGCCTCAAAGGCTACAAGGAAAAGGATATTGACCGAACTCCCGTTGTCGACAAGAATTCGGCGGACCTCATGATTGGCAAGACCGAGGCTAATGACTAGAGCGTCGCTATGAGGGACGCTGACGCCCTCGAGGTCTTTGTCCGAGAATGAGACCGATAGCCCGGGATGTCGGGGCAGAGGGCAGTTATGGATGGAGTTGACTTCACAGATAAAAGCTCGGCGGGATAAATATGAATCTCCACCAATAAGCCCAAGATGGACACAATGGAGGATGGCCAGTTCTTCGGAGCCCTGAGGCTAGGCTTCTGCTTCGGGTAGCTTGTTGGAACCCCAGGGAGGAGAGGTTCTCGGCTCATCCCTAGTAAATTTTTTCAAGTATTGCCTTCGGATGAGGGCTTCAATCTCATCCTTAAAAGCCCGACAGTTGTTGGTCTCATGGTCATGGTCCCTGTGGAAACGACAGTATAACCTACAGTTCCTATTCTTATTGCCATTGCTGGATCGAAAAGGATGCCGAAGGACGTCGTCACCCTTTATCTCAATTAGGATGGCGGATACACTCGCGTTGAACAGAGTGAATTTGTCGAACCTGGGCACCGAAGGTGGGCGCCTCTGCCTGGAGGCGTCCTTCTGGGTCTTCTTAGGTGCCTCAGGACCATCTGCCTTCCTCCTCCCTCTTGCAAGGGAGTCCCTTTGGCCGGCTAGGTGTAACGCCTCTTCTGCCCGGAACTACTTCTCACTCCTGAGAAGGAGGTCGGGGAAGTCTATCGGCGGCTTCTTGGCAAGGGACGCCTTCAGCAAGTCATGCTTGACGTTATGCCGGAAAGTAGCAACCGCCGTCTAGTAGAATCATATTTTTGCTGTATTTTATTTTCTTTTGATTATTGTATTTGGATTCATTTGTTATAATGTATTTTATCTTTTCTTGGGTTTTTTTGCTCTCTCTTGATCAATCTGTGTTCTTTTGGTTGGATTCTGTTCTCTTTGCAATTTTGCTCTTTCTATTTTGATTCTGATTTGTTCTCCTTTATGTTCGTCTCATCTCAATGCATTCATTTTTCTCTTTTTGGAGCCAAAACCGATACCCAGATACCACATAATCTCAACCCAAAACCCTAATTCTTGATTCCCTATATAAACCCTATTAAAATAACCCAAATCTATTCTACTCTCTCTCACCGCCGTTTCTCTCTCCTCGATCCCATCTCCTTCCCCCTTCTCTGTTTTCGTTGCACCCCAAACCCAAACCGAAACCCTATACCCCGTTGGCTACTCCGATCACCTTCCACCTCCATCACCACCACCATCATCGTCTCCATCTCCTTGCCCTCATCACTGTCGTATTTCCCCGTCGTCACCCCGTTCTCCTTGTCGAACCCAATCCACCATGTTTTCCCCATCGCCCTAACCCTTCTCCGTGCACCCCACCATTGTCCTGTCGTCCCTCACCGCTCCACCGAAGGCCTTGCGTCGCCGTTCGAGTCCCCGATCGCCGTTGTCGTCGTCCCTCTATTTCCAACCGCAAAACAGAGCTCGCTCATCGAGGCTCAGTCGCTGTCGTCGCTTCCTGACCGTGGTACCGACGTCTTTGCCGTGGTGCCGACGCCGCTCCGCCCCGCTGCAGTGCCGCGCCATCGCAGTTGCTGTGATCTCTCTCTCTCCTTGCCGAGGTTGAAGGAGGTCCCCGATTGGTTGGTTTTGCCGTTCTGTGTTCAGCGCACATTGGATCCCAGTCCGCTGTTTGCTGTTCGGTCCAGATCCGGTGTGGGGATTTCACTTGGTTGTTGCTGTTGTTTTGTTTGCTTGGGTTTTTTCGCACGTATTTCGCGCGTTTTTGGGATTTTCATCGGGAATTCTGATCCCGTTATTCTTATTATTTGAATCTGCAATATAACAGGCAAGTCTCTTCTTGAACTAGCATTTTATTCTGTTCAAGTTTATTTGATTTCCTGCAAGTAGATCCCGTCCATTTTGTTATCATATTGCATTGACAATTCCGTTAAGTTTATTGAGAGTTTTGACAATTCCGTTAAGTTTATCGAGAGTTTAGACGAGCTAACCCAATATACTCTTAACACCGTGCTATCTCTTTGATCTAAAACCTAGTCCCCATTGTTTCATACATATGCACATTTAAATAACCAGATTCATGCATAAGACTACTTGATAACTTGGACATGTTAAATTGTATGTGCTAGATTGAAGTTGATTAATGAATTGATACCATGCCTGTGATAATTGTATCTAAAACCCTAGAAATTTGCATGTTGACACCTAGGATTACTTTGAATACCAATTTGCATAGTATATTTGATCATATGATTTATTTATTTGCCTATTCATGTCAAGACAATTTCTGGACTGCTAGATGTTTCATTTTGTATCAATTTTTCACCCATGATAATGTCATAATTTGAATTTCCTTTACAAACATGAATTTTTAGCCTCCGATGTCTAGTTTAACATCCTTTTGACGGATCTAAGTTCCGATCTGTAACTTACTAGATATCAACATTTTAGTACAGCCATGTTAAAAATTCCAGACTCACAATTGCATGTGTATCCTGCTGTTCTATATTTTATTTGATCCCGTTATCAGTAAAAGAAAAATCTGAAATAAATTAAGCTAAACCTAGACATGTATAGGTAATCCCCAGAATTTTTATAGATTTTATTAATGATATTTTTGACCTGAAATAATTAGTTCAACACAACCTACTGCATGCTGCCTGAACGTAAAACCTGAATAGAATAGAGTTTTCACTCTAGTTCTTGTATCCTTTATATGCCTTAATTATATTTGCTAGAACCATGTGGAAGTCTACTTTCTAGGACTTTCGGCGGATTCAGATTTGCTATTTTGTAGTGGCTGTAATCTGTATTTTAGTACAGCAAAGTCATGTTGTCCTGGTTATGTGAATTATGCTTATTTGATGTGATTGCCTCATGCTTTGTCTGTAGTGCATAGAATTAGACAATTAGTATTATACAATATTGACAACCTCTTGCATGCTCACATAGGTTGAAAATAAACTATTAACAAGCCGGGGTATTTTGGGTAGACTTGGTAGTGAACGATCGAGAAATGTACTCGGTAAGGCCTTCTCGCCCGCACGAATACTTGACATAGAAGGAGCATTGATTGCATTGATTTATTGTTAATTCTTGCAAGTAAAATATTGTTATCAATGTCGAGTACACGATCCGTAAATTCACCATCAGTCTAAAACAATCACTGTGCTTGCGCCGAACCAATAGAATGGGACGCAGTAGTACGTGCACTAGATAGATTAATAAAATACTTAATAACCTACATCTCATGCTTGATCTTGACTTGAAATCACTCATTACATGCGTGATTATCGTACACCTTTGATATTATTGCCTGTCTTTGTTTTGTTCTTTGTCTTTCATCCTGTCCCTTTTTCCTTTGATATACATATCCTCTGTTTTCTCTACTTACTGTCAACGACTTGCTCTAAGGGCACTCTTTTCTTTCTTTTTAGATCAAGATTTTACAGGTGCTGAAGGATCTGTTCCCGAAGGAATTGGTGAGCAACGTTTCTAGAGATGGAACCAGTCTGCACTGCTTAGTTTTATTTGCTGCTAGATTTATTTTCTTGAACATTGTTATGACTTGTACTTTGTTTTTGGGCTTTATGACCCGTAGTTTGTTTTGATCCCAGATGTTGGATATTTATATTGTTAGATTATTTCATTTATTATTGGAATTTATCTTTGATTCATGTGATTATATTTCTTGCGTGGTTGTAATTTGTTGTTCTTATTGCTGAGTTAGTCTGGTACAGTTTATGGATGGTGTTTACATCATTCGCTGGGCCTACGTTACGTACTCGTATTTCGTATTTTGGGAAGCAGGGCGTGACAGGCAGAGGTAAAGGGTCGGCCTGGCGGCTTACAGAAATGGTTTTCCAGGCTTTAGGAGCCATCAGAAAAGGGGTTAATGAGAGCGGGATTGGAAAAAAAGGCAGGATCCGCGCTCGTTCCCACAGACGGCGTCAATCTGATGTTGTTGGGGTGTGGGAGCAACAGAAAGTGAGTTCGATTTATAAGGGGGATGGACAGATCTCAGCCGCATATCAAAATCTCAAGTGAGGTTGGAGAAATGGATCTGCTGGTGATCACCCTTGTTGTTGGCCGTCGAATTCCTGTATAAAGCCCAGAAACACTGGGAGTTTTCCCGGTGGCGGGCCCTCCGATGATTAAATCAGTGACTGGAAGAGAATGGAGATTTAGAATTTTGGATGCTAAAAGTTCATTACCCGATCACAGTGGAGGGGATCTGGTATTTATAGGCTGAAAGAGAGAACCCTAATGGACCGGGTTGACCCTTCTCTGTGGGCCGGATAAGTGTAGAGGGCTGGCTAGTGGCCCACGAAGTATGCAGGCCTGCTCTGGTGGGTTTCTGGATCTTGATGCAATCAGACGGCTCAGATGAGGCCGGATTTTTACCCACATCACTTAGAATGTTGATTCCAAACCCCATACCCCTTTTTTTAACAATTCTAGAACCAATGGAATTCTAGAAAACCTCCAATTGAAGGACAAATCTAGTACACATAGAAGCAATATGTAAGCATAAAATTAAACCTTTTTTTAACAATTCTAGAACCAATGGAATTCTAGAAAACCTCCAATTGAAGGACAAATCTAGTATACATAGCAGCAATATGTAAGCATAAAATTAAAATTTAAAAAATGTAAAAACAAACTCACTATTGCAAAAAAAAAATGAACAAACTAACGTAATCTTTAAAAAAAACATAAATATTAACTTTATTTTCTCATTGTCAAAATAAATTTAAGAAAAAGTCATTTGATGCGATTAAAGAAAATATCCCTGTTTGAAAATTGAAATGTATATATATATATATATATATATATATATATATATATATATATATATATATATAGGTAAAAGGGATATAAGCAACTTGGTCATTTAGTAAATGAGCAATTGATTATGTGGCATGCATGTGATACATTGGACAACTAACCCTTTTAATGATTTTCCAATCACATGTATGCCACATCATCAATTGCTTATTTACTAAATGAGCAAGTTGCTCATACCCCTTTCCCCCTATATATATATATATATATATATATATATATATATATATATATATATATATATAAACCTTCCGTTGTGCACTAGCCTCCGGGTGCACTCGGCCTTCAGGCCTTCGTATGGACGATCCGAACCGTTCACATTGATCTACACATCTAAATTAGTCTAAATATGTAAAATTAAGTCATTTGAAATTCATTTGCCCATCCATTTAAGTGTTACAAAATTGTATGGCTGAATATCGTTTTTTATGACATGATGGATAGACAAATGAATTTCAAATGACTTAATTTTACATATTTAAACTAATTTAGATGCGTAGATCAATGTGAACGGTTCGGATCGTCGATACGAATGCCCGAAAGCCGAGTGAACATGGAGTATATGCCCGTGGGCACGGGCCTACGGCACGTATTGTAGCTGTAATATCCCGGACGAATATTACCGTGTATAAATTATTATTTTATTATTATTTTATTATTATTTTGTTTTAATTCCAAAATTAGAATATTTTGGTAATTTTCACCCGGTTTGCCCCTAGACATTATCCGTATCCAGATATCGGTCAGTATATATCCGTATTGTATCAAATTGATACCGTGATCTTCCGAACTAATAATAAAACTTATTTTATTATTATTTCCAAGATTTAATTATTTTTATACGGATTATGCAAAGATTTTCCGGTATACGGACACATATGCGCACGTACGAGTAGTATGTCGATTAGCGCATTATACGAATTGTGTGTTGTGTATTTTTGGACAACACTTATTTTTGCTATGACAAAACCTAGTAGGGATGGTTAGGGTTTGGTTAGGAGGTTAAACCTAGGGTTACAAAGACATAAGGGATTAGGAAATTTCTTCTAGAACAAACCTCACCCACACCACCTCCACCACATCCTACCTCCACCAATTGCCACCTCCCCATAAGCATGGCCGGCCCACATTATGTGGGAGGTCCTTTTTGTAAATATGAGTTCACATTTTGCACTTACCCCCTCCTATCCCCTCCTATCCCCTCCTATAAATACCCCCTCATTCTCCTCCTTCTCTCATTTTAGGAAACAAAAAGAAAGAAAGAAAGGAAAGAAAAAGAAAGAGAGAACCATTCTAACTTGATGGTTTTCTTTGTAGGTTTAGAAGTTTTCTAAGAGCTAAGGGGAAGGAGAAGTGTAGCAAGCTAGTTCTTCCATCAAAAAGATTAAGGTGGGGGTTTCTTCATGCTTCTTTGATTGTTCGTTTGTTTGTTGTTTGTTAGTTTTGTTGCTTGACTTCTTCTTCTTACCTTCTTGTTTGTTTTCTTTTGTTTTGATGGGTGTGTTGTTGTGTGGTTGTGAATGATGAATGAAAGAAAGAAAGTAGTAGTAGTAACTACTAAAAACATATAAAGATCACATCTTTTGTATTGTAGTTGTTGTTTTGTATGTTATTGGACTAAAAATTCACATATGGCATATGATCTTGAACATACAACCGATTGGAGGTTGTAGGACTTGTAGGACTTAATACACATAAGCATATGAACATTTTTACAACCATTGTGGGTTGTAGGACCTTGATTGAACATTGGACTAATAATAATAAGTATATGTTTATTGTAATAAAAAGACCTTTTTGTTAACCACTAGTTGTAGAAAATTAAAAAGATCTTTCTTTTTTACTAAACACTAGTTGTAGATTAAAAAGATCTTCTCTTTTTATTAATCACTAGTTGTAGCTATTAAAAAGATCTTTTCTTTTAATCACTAGTTGTAGAAATAAATAAAAAGATCTTTTCTTTCTAAACACTAGTTTTAAAAAGATCAAAAAGATCTCTTTTATGTCCACTAGTAAGAAACCTATGCTAATAAAGATCTCTTTTTGTAGTAATTTAATTGTAGAGGTTTATGCTAAATTTTAGTTGATGCTTATAGTAGTAGTAGTAGATATATATATTTCTAATAAAGTTGTAGTAGTAGTAGATATGTATGCTTCTACTAAATAGCAAGAGTAGATGTATGTTTCCATTAAAAGTAGTAATAGTAGATGTGGAATTTATTATATCATGTTTAGAAGCAATATTCATGCTCCAAATGTTGTAGGATCACTTCTAAAAATATTTAAAAGCAATATTCATGCTTCAAATGTGGTAGGATCACTTCTAAAAATATTTAGAAGCAATACCCATGCTTCAAATGTTGTAGGATGCCTAATAAAAATATCCTACCATGTTTTCATGCTTAATTTGTTGTAGGATTACTTCTAAAAATATCCTACCATGTTTTCATGCTTAGTTAGTTGTAGGATTACTTCTAAAAAAATATCCTACCATGTTTTCATGCTTAATTTGTTGTAGGATTACTTCTAAAAATATCCTACCATGTTTTCATGCTTAGTTAGTTGTAGGATTTCTTCTAAAAATATCATATCATGCTATTTCATGTTAGAATGTTGTAGGACTTTTTCTAAAAATATCCTACCATGTTTTCATGCTTAGTTAGTTGTAGGATTATTTCTACAAATATCCTACCCTACTTTATGTTTAGAATATTGTAGGATTGTTTCTAAAAATATCCTACCATGCTTTATGTTTAGAAATGTTGTAGGATGATTTCTAAAAATATCCTATCATACTTTATGTTTGGAATATTGTAGGATGATTTTTAAAAAATATCCTACCATGCTTTATATTTAGAATGTTGTAGGATTGTTTCTAAAAATATCCTACCATGTTTAGATTAGCCTATTTGTGCTTAGGATGTTGTAGGATAAATTCTAAAATTCCTACCATGCTTAGATTATTCTATTTATGCTTAGAATGTTGTAGGAATCAATCTAAGAGTTTCCTACCATGCTTGGATTAATGACATTATGCTTAGGATGTTGTAGGATCCATAATAAAATTGCTTACCATGCTAGTTAATTGTAGGTATGTGATATACCATGCTAAGTTAAATTGTAGGTAAGTGATATACCATGCTAGTTTTATCTATGCCATGCTAGCTTAATTACAAGTAAGTTGCATACCATGCTAGTTTGATTGTAGGTATGTGATATACCATGTTAGCTTTAATTGTAGGTAAGTAATACACCATGCTAGTTTAATTGTAGGTATGTAATATACCATGCTAGTTAATTGTAGGTATGTGATATACCATGCTAAGTTAAATTGTAGGTAAGTGATATACCATGCTAGTT
This sequence comes from Hemerocallis citrina, assembly GCA_017893485.1. Classification (NCBI taxonomy): domain Eukaryota; kingdom Viridiplantae; phylum Streptophyta; class Magnoliopsida; order Asparagales; family Asphodelaceae; genus Hemerocallis; species Hemerocallis citrina. The sequence goes on from CM030365.1 coordinate 39,565,812, forward strand.
TTATCTATGCCATGCTAGCTTAATTACAAGTAAGTTGCATACCATGCTAGTTTGATTGTAGGTATGTGATATACCATGTTAGCTTTAATTGTAGGTAAGGGATACACCATGCTAGTTTAATTGTAGGTATGTGATATACCATGCTAGTTTAATTGTAGATATATGATATACCAAGCTAGTTTAATTGTAGGTATGTGATATACCATGACTAGTTTAATTGTAGGTAAGTGATATACCATGTTAGTTTAATTATAGATATGCCATGCTAGTTTAACGACAAGTAAATTGTATGCCATGCTAGCTTAATTATAAGTAAGTTGTATGTCATACTAGTTTAGATTGTGAGTAAGTCGTATACCATGCTAGGTTATATGAATACTCGTGTTTACATGGTACCATGCTTAGATAAGTGTTTGTTCATGCTATGTTAGTACATGATCATGATTCATGCTAAGTAAGTAGGTATCATGCTAATTATTGATCATATTAAGTTAATGATAGCCATACTATGACATTCATGCTTAGAGTAAAGAAACTACCCATGGTTAGTTGTAGAGATTTTATGTTATGTTCCATACCATGCTAAAGTTCAAATGCATGTTTAGAACGTTGTAGGAGTAATGTTAGACTACCTACCATGCCTTGGAATGTTGTATGTTATATTAGTTATATATCCATGCTTGTGTTATGGTGATTAGTCAAGATAAGTAGTAAGCTTTCACGCTCGCTTGACTATAGTGGACTCTATGTCTAGGTCGTAGTGATTTTTATGCTTAAGCTCGATGTAAGCACAAGCATTAATCATATTCATACTTAGGAGTGTGATGGTGAGTAGTTCTGTTTTGTAATTGGATTACTGTAGGAAGATGCTTACGAGTGTATGTCATGCCTAAGGCATTATAGGTCGAAGTAATAAGATCGGGAAGACCACTAGTGATAGCTAGTTCGATAAAGGCGGTTATGTCGCCTTCGGATCCTTCCTTAGTAGAACACCGATCATAGACTACTAGTAGATTCTTTTGTTGCTTCTAATAATAGAAGATTAAGTTTGCTAGTAAGTACGTTTGGTTGCTTTTAAGATTGATTACCTGTATGGTTATTTGCACATGGTTGTGCTCGTACGTGGCTCGACTGGCCCGTACGTAGCCGTGGGTCTCATACGTAGCTTAGTTGGCTCGTATGTAGGTTGTTGTCTCGTACGCAGCCCGACCGGCCCGTGCGTAGCTGTTGGTCTCATACGCGGCTTATTTGGCTGGTATGTACGTGGTTACCTCCTACGAGGCCCGCCTGGCTCGTAGGTAGTTATTGTTTCATACGTAGCTTATTGGCTCGTATGTGGTTGTTACTCGTGTACAGCTTGTTAGCTAGTACACAGTTCGTTGTGCTCGTCTAGGGTGATGTTACCACCCTAAGGGCTATCGACAATCAAGACATATGTTTTCTCACCCTAAGGAACTGTGGAGGAGTCACTCCTTGTGTACCGTCGAATCTTAACTAGGGTAGGTTAATCGAGGACCGGAGTATAGACGAAATCCAAGTCTAGGGTAACGGCATGCATGTATATTCGCACGGCCAAAGTCTTGGATCGATGAGCCACGAACCGGATCCTGAGGGATTCTGGTAAGTCTAGGTTGAGCAGCCTAATAGAGTTGTCTTGCAAAGTCTAAATTAAGGCCTAGCATGTTGTGGTTATAATATTGTCCTCCCTAGGAGTATTTAGGGCTAGGGACATTATTAGGGTAGTGACTTATAAAGATCATTACTTAAAACCTTTGCCGAAAGAGAGGAGTCGATTGTAGGGGGCACCTTATGACTAACTCATCCCTTGAGGCAGACCAGGTGGTGTTATTGGGTTGTACCTTCCCGTCAAAGGGATACGTACGGTGCCGTCTCACAAGTTGAGGACACGAGTTGCGTATCTCGCGCTGTTAATTCCTGAAGTACCGTGGCTGGGGTGCCACAGGATGCATTGTGCAGTCCTGCGTTTGCCAGACCCCAGAGGGTGCCACAGGGTAGGCTTCGCGCTGCCCTGCGCTTGCGAAACCCTATAGTTTGATTTTGTAATGACACCCGATACATTGGGTTCGTCTATTTTGAGAGATGTCCGGTTAGCCGAGTCGCGGTGGCGAACATAGACACCACTGGCGAAATGCAACAGTGGCACTTGACCACATCTGCAACCTCATAAGTCACGTGTAGCTGTCAGGAATAGGTTGTGTACAATTAGAATTCATAACGCGGGTTCAAATCCCTATATATGGAGAAACGGCTTGAGAAGGGTCGCATGTAGTATGGGCTGCATGTTACTTCGGAGACTTGCTGACATTAGAATAGGAAGCATCCTAGTTCTATTTAAGTATCGCATTAGAGTCTAGTCATAGCACTCACAAACACTTAAACTACACAAACACCATTGCTATATTTTGTATATTGTTTGGGAGATTCGCTGCTATATGATCAGCCTTTAAGCGTCAGTGAATACTGACATCCCCACTTCCATAGGTACTGGATCGCCGAAGTACAAAGGCGAGATTCAGGAGGACTCAAGGCAAGGAAAGCAAGGAGTCAGTGTTATGTTTAGTTCCGCTGCAGTATATGTATTGATTACCCATTAGTTGAGAAGTACTCAAGTGAGAGTTACCAAGTGTTGTTCTTCATTCCTTTTACTCTGATGTAATTTGTTGAAGGTTGTAATACTTGTGATTGTAAAGGTAATATTGTAACTCTATTGTAATGTATTGCAATTGTATAATGTTCAGACTTGTAATACATTGGGTATTGAATAAAAAGTTTTAAATTCTCCTGTTTTTCTGTGTATTGTGACTAATTGAAGAAAATGTCTTGGCTCGTGTCACGGTTTCCCAGTATATGGAAATCGGGGCGTTACAGTAGCGCCCCGGATCCCCGTTACCGGACATCCGTGACACCTTCCAGAATCTTTACCTTCAAATGCATCTCAACACAGTAATAACATGAAAATTTAAAAACTTTTTTTTTATTCGCCAAATAAGTCATTACATCATTGATTACAACCGATAACTTGTTCTTGGACAAGAAGTACAAATTACATCAATTCATTACAACTTATTGCAAGTATTTACAGACTCCACTTGTAAAGCTATCAGCTGCCTCCTGGAATGGTAATCGACCGATTACTTGCGGAACTTCGCTGAGCGGCCCATCGGCTTCCCCGGGACTTGCTCATCAGCTTCAGGCTTCTGCTACGCGACTCTGATATCTCTGCACCTGTTCGGAAGGTATAACCGATACCTAAAAGGTGGGGAACGTCAGTACTTCGACTGACGCAAAGCTGGTGATAACAGCGATCCTCTAAAATTCAATCACAACCAATAATTTATGCAAACGGAAAAGTGTTGTGCCAAAACAAGGGTTTAGTGGATTCAAGTTCTAGTGCAGTGTTATGACATGACCCTATGACTAGATGCAGCAAACTCACATACCTAACTTCTAATGCAAGCAAGACTTTGGAGCACGAATGCATCCCATACTACATACGCCCCCAAATCTAGCCGACTTTCTCCACAATTTAGGGATTCGAACCCTCGCCATGCACCCTACTCTTGTACACACTCCAGTTCCCAATAAACTGTCCGTCACCCAAGGAGATTGCAGCGGTCGGTCTAATTCCGCCCTGTAGTGCCCAAGTGGTCACCGCCAGTTGGTACCCGCGTACGGACCTCCTTAGAAACCACGTTGAACCTGGTCCTTACGACCCTTGGTTCCACATGTCCACCCATGGACTGACGCATGCGTGTTCACCCCTCATCGGGTAATGAACTGATATATACCAAAAAAAACACAAAACACAAAACCCGCGCTTTAGGAACGTGAGCACCTCGGGAGGTCAAATCCTCAGGGCCTCCCGCACCTTACTTCGGCAGAACTTTGGGAATCAACAGATCGAGATACGAGCCGGGGACGCAATCCGTTAGCGGCCGAGAACGTATCCCTACGACTGGAAGATACAACACCGACTATGGTTTATTAGGACTAATGCAATTTCCCAACCCCTTAATAAACTATTCTAACCCCTACCTTACTCTAATTATTCGGGTAAGAATTAACTGCTTCCACACTTGCCTATCAACCTCTGGCCCCTGGCGACACCGGTCCGGTTCACCACTTCCCCGACTTAGACTCGTCCAGCATAATGGCCTACGCCTGCCGCTACCCCGGCTGTAAATATAAAACTGCCCTGTGAGCTCCAATCACTGGCATGCTCGGACGTCCTATGCTCGGCAGAAGTCTAATAATATAGGCTTGATAGGTGCAGGGTATCCTTTACCCTAGTGACTAACTTGAGTCACACATCCCACTCAGGGAATCAACAACCTCAATAACAGAGATCAATCACCCTTAGACACGAGTCATCGACTCAAATAACACACAAGGGACAAATGCTTTCACAACCCTTAGTCCAAACCTAGACTAAGCGACCTACGGGTTCTGCCCGAATCTCAAAATGGTCATCCCTCTATCGATACAACTCCGATTGGAGTGTATGGGCCCAACCTGGAAAGGTACGATCCTAGGCTACAACTTCCTAGTTGCTCACGAGCTTAAATTCAACCACCTAAGTCCTCGAAATAGCTTTTTAAGCTCCAACCTGCGTGCTTCCTGCGCACAGGCTGCACCTTACCATTAACACCAAATTCTACTCGTTCATCAGAACGATACAAACTCAAATTCTGTAGAAGGGTATGGGTGTCCTCAACAACTCTCTAGTTGGTCATGAGTATAAATTATACCATTAAGTCACCCTAACACACTCATCTATCATCAATACACCAATTCACACAATTGGTCTCTCCAATTCAGAGCACTCAGCTCTACTCTAGTCCTCTGTCCAGTCTTACAAAAATCATAATAATTCAACCGTTCACTGGAATTGTCTCAAATCAGTTTTGTTGGAAAGTTCTAGGTGTCCGCTACAACTCTCTACTGGGTCATGATCCTCAAAATGTGCCTCTAACAGGTCTCAATTCCCCAATCTTTACAGAGTATTGAAACTGGCTGAAAACAGCACAGTGCTTAATCACAAAATCACAGTAAATTGCAAACTTGTCCAATTGACACAACATTTATGGTGGTGACACTAGACATCATACCCAACATCATGCAAAAGACCTTATGTCAAAATTCTAATTATACAGTGAGTAATAGCTATTGCAAGTTAGCACAGAAACCATCATGTTTTCTAATTCAACATCAGATACTGGTTATAAATAGATTTATCTCATGCCCCTAAAATCATCCAAATAATTTACTGATTTTTGTAGATAATCAACATGCATTCAGGAACATTGAGTAAAAATTTTAGATCAATATCATGCTCCAATAAATCACGAAAATTCCTACAATATCAACCATCCTGTTTTTCTTTTCCTGAGTCTGCCTTACGACACAGATCCATCTCACAATTTTATAAGCATATCAAATGATCATAAAAAAATCTGAAATAAATCAGGAATGATCCTAACACATATATGAACAAAAACTTTTAATTTCATGGTCTAATTCATCATATTTTTCTCTCGGAAAAATCCACAAAATGGTATTCCGAACCAGTTTTTCCTAGTTCAATTCTGACTTCTACTTCTAACCTTTAGAAGAGCAATCATATGCATTCTAGCACACATGCATGCAACCAAAATTAATTAAAATACAAGAATTTCAATTTTAGAGAAAATTTTCACCCTTGGTTGTAGTAGTAGAAGGAACGTCTTCAAGCTTCTTCTCTTGGAAATCTCCTTTTGATCCTTCTTCTTCACTTTCTTCTTCTTTCTCTCCTCCTTCTCTTGTGGTGTTCTCTTTCTGAAATTTCTAGAGAAAAAGGGAGGAAATGAAGTGGAAAATTAAGGAGATGGGAGGGTAGGCCGGATTTGACAGGGGGGGGGGGGGGTAGGTTTAGGGTCTAGGTGGTTTTGTAGACCAAAACCATGGCTTGTAGCCAATGGTTTTGGTGTTAGTTGTGTTGGCTGTCCTATTTAGCTTAAATGGGTTCCAATGAGCGCGAGACGAGCGGTCTAACGAGTACATGCAATATATATTCACTGTAGTATCATACAGTGTTATATTTGCATGGGTATCGTACCGAAAACTAGTGTTTATACTAATATCGGTCCTCCTCGTTCTCGTGCATCTTTGGAATGCAATCCTCCCATGAACCATCCTGTAACCCTAACCATCCACCACGATATCAAAATCAAGCAAAACACTGCAATCGTGTGCACGCATACATACATATATATACAACCATAATACAATCCGGGGTATTACACGTATTCGGAACGATACAACATATGAAAAATCAGGTAAACAGTAAGAGATGATTTATATAGATGTTTATTTGCTAGTAGACGTTGATGTATTGATGTACTTTAAAGTAGGATTATGAAGTGACCTTGATGTTTATTGGTTTGTATATTGCAGGATTATTGTCAGCAGCTCGGGATCCAAAAATAGTATTGTGAATCTACAACAGTAGTGAATCGGAAATTCTTTGCTATGTGTGACTTGAGCATAAGAGATTTTTTTTTATTTGGAGTCTAACATAAGTAGCAATTTATTTTCTAACTGCATGAGTTACGATTAACGCCTCAAACTGCATGAGTTAGTTCCCCTTTGTTTGTTTTTATGTAGTTAAACCATGTATGACTTTAAAAGATAAAATTTGTTGTGATGTATACGTGAAGTGAAATTGCAGCAAAGAAGATCAAGATACAATTTTGCAACTACAAAAACTCGAAATACAGGGATTAAGCATGGATTTGTCCATAAAAGCACGATCAAACGAGTCAATTAAAGAATTTACAACGATCTTTCAAAGCAGCGAATGCCCAAATATTCAAAAAAAGCATAATCCGAAATTGCATAATAAAAAAAAGCATTCTAATCAAAATTAACTCAGTGAAGCATTCTAATCTAAAACAATTACTCGGTGAAGTATAATACAATCATATCAAATATGATAATTCAAAAGCAATTAAATGGAAGTGAATGTTATTGAATTATGAAAGCATAATCCGGAAAGGAAAAAAAACATAATTAAAAATTTGAAATAATAAAAAAAAGCAAAATCCGAAATTGCATTTTAAAAAAACATTCATTGTTTTTTGCAATACCTGGGTAAAAAAAAGAAGAAAGAGAGAATTATGAAAAAGGAGAAAAAAGGGGGAAGAGAAAGAGAGAGTAATAAATGAAAGGAGTTGTTTTGTTTTGGGGAGAAAATTTTAAATTTTTTTTGGAGGGGGAACATTTGGGAGGGAAAATGTCTTTAAGGAGCAAAAATCTAGACCGTTGATTTTCTTCCAAATGAATGAGAGCCACTTGATAGCTTTCTTTGTGTTTTATTTTATATATATATAGAAATCTTCGGTTGCACACTACTTTGGTGAGCACTCCGTGAGCACTCACGAAATAGGGCACCTATGACAAATCTGAACCGCTCATATTGTTCTATATACCTTAGATAGCCTAACAATAAAAAATCAATTAATTTGAAATTCATTTGTCCATGATTTACGTCATCAGAAAATTGTATGGCTGAAAATTCGAACAGCATGATGGATGGGCAAATGAACTTCAAATTACTTGATATATATATATATATAGAGAGAGAGAGAGAGAGAGAGAGAGAGAGAGAGAGAAATGTTCTGTTGTGCACTAGGCCTCCGTGTGCACTCGTTTGCACTCGGCCTTCCCGCCTTCGAATCGACGATTCAAACCGTTCACAATGATGTACACGTCTAAATTAGTCTAAATATGTAAAATCAAATTATTTGAAATTTATTTACCCATCCATCATGTGACTATAAAAAAAAACAATTCTCAGCCATATAATTTTGTAACATTTTAATGGATGGACAAATGAATTTCAAATAAATTGATTTAATATTTTTAGACTAATTTAGATGTGTAGATCAATGTGAACTATTCGGATCGTCGATACGAAGGCGGGAATGCCGAGTGCACACAAGTGCACTCGGAGGCCGAGTGCACAACGGACTCTATATATATATATATATATATATATATATATATATATATATATATTCACCGAAATGAATTACTTCTGATTGAAATGATATATAATCCTGTCAAAGTTAAATTTCCTTTAACTGACACATTTTTTACTTAGGAGAAAATCAAGCATGATAGGAAAACATTAAATTTTACTGTCTAATATGTATAAGAGAGAAAAGAATAGATAATAAAATGTTAAATTCAAGGAAGGGTTTAAACTTTAAACGGAGTATTCCCCCAAATTCGTTAATCTCTCAACAAGGCATTTGGAGCTTTCCTATTCTAGAATGGTGATTATAATAAATTTTTTATTGAGTATTTAAATATTTAAGAAGCCAATACCATAAAACTCGACATACTGAGTTGGTAAGCCTGATAGTTTCAAAAATGTTGAAACAAGTACCAAACTTAGAAGGCCAATTCCAAACCCAATGCCCCTTTTTCAACAATAGTAGAACTAATGGAATGCTAGAAACCTGCCAATTCAAGGACAGAGCCAGTACATTGACATAGGGGAAAGTATAAAATTGAAAAGTTTAAAAGTTTAAAAAAAATTTAAAAAAATTTATAACAAATGAGATATGAATAAACTGACTTAATCTTCAAAATAAATCAATTTAAAATGAACTTGATTTTCTCATTGTCAAAATAATTTTAAGATAGTCATTTGATGAAGTTACAAAAAATATCCAAAATTGAAATGTATTACAATTCTATATTATATTTACCCAAATGTACTATTTCTGATTGAAATAAATTTATTCCTATCAAGGTTTAATTTCTTTTAACTTAAGTATTTTTAATTCAGAAGAAATTCTAGTGCAAAACCAAACATTAAATTGTTTTGTATGTATAAAACTCGACAAAAAAGAGAGGACAAGAGATAATAAGAGATGGTAAATGGAAGGGTTTAAATGGAGTATTCCCCCAATATTATTAATCTCCTTGGAAAGCATTCGAAAACTTTCCTATTTTGGAATGGGCTTGATTAAAATATTCAAGGGGCCTCCATCCCTGACTGCCATGGCAACTAGGAGGGGGGGTTGGTAGGCGGACTAGATAACACTTGCATTCCCCCCTCCAGTCCCTTATTTAGAAACGTGTAGGTATATTTTTGGTAGGAAGACGAAATACTCTATTTCCTACGGAAGTAAAGGCCCGAATTTCATTTCTCCCAGAACAGGTGAGATTTCTTTACTCCTATGGAAACAGAGTTAACAAAAGATTGTTTTACTCCAACCACTATGCACATCCTACCACTATCCCTTACAGCCATCATCACCTTATCTCCTCCACCATTGCAGCTACCAGCACCGCCGCAACCACCGTAACCGCATCCACCAGGGCCGCCGCGATAGGCATCAACACTGCTGCCGCCAACATCACCATCACCCTGCCGCCACCTTCAGCACCCCCCTACCTTTGTTGCAACCACCACCACCACCTCCACACCCGCTGCAACAATCTACCACCACCTCCACTCTGCCAACCTCTCCCCTAGTCATTTTCTCTCACTTTACTAGCTACACAACATTGGTAGGGCATTTCGGTAAAAAAATAACATATGGAATTAAAATTTCCTGCAAATATACTGTGCTATAGCCTATACCAAACACAGTACTATAGTGATCTCTGGAATATTTCGATCAACGTACCAAACATCCCATTAGATGGTAATTGATAGTAAGCGAAACTGACACTTGACAACAGAAGCTCAAGCAACCTGACTTATTAAGCTTTATGAAAGATTTATTTAACAAGCCTGAAATGCGGCCGAATAGATAGTGAAACACAAATATGAGGATACCTGCAGCAGTAAGGCTGGCTACGATTGAACGGAGACGATCTGGTCTCTCAGGGTGTGGATGTGGTTTCAACTCAACCTAATTATAGCACACAGATTAACAACACTGGTCATATAATTATTACTGTCTATACAACTGCAATTAACAATAAAAGAAATAGTGTTACTTGAAAAGCATTCCCATTCTCAGAAATAATAGTCAAAATATTATGATCCAAATTAAATGCTTGTCGCTGATTAATAGCATGATTGTTATATCTAGGAAATAAAGAAGTCTTTAAGCCAATAAAACAGAGTAACAATTTTCACATAGTAGAATCAGTGGAATAGACAAAAATTTGTAGGCTGGAATTTAAATGTGGGCCTTTTGGCAAAGGATTAACGCATATGGACCAGTATGGCCATAGAAACAGAAGTAAACTACTGAAGCTAGTTATATCATGTACTGTAGATACGATATCATAATATACAATAGGAGAAGAGGGAGGGTGGGGGAAAAGAGTTTCATTCCCTCTAACTTGAAACTGAATGTTTGAATTTATTTTAGACCCAACTATTATCAAATTTGTGGAAATCTCAAACGCAATGAACATTTATATTAATATTATTTAAAATGATATTGGAGTTATTCTGATTATTCAATAACTAATTTTAATACTGTACAATTTGGCGCCGCGTAAGGCAATCCAATACCAACTTCCTCAAAGATTTTCTCCTGGGCTCCATCCAGGCTTTCGATCTGCTGGAAGAACAAGGTCCTCTTTCTATCCACGCTCGTAACGAGCGGATGGCCTGTAAACGGGATTATGCTGATATTCTCCTCCAAGACCATTCTAAATGGGCTCAAAGAGCCAGAGTAAATTGGTTGAAAGAAGGAGATGGTAACACTGCCTTCTTCCAGCACTTCGCTTCTCACCGCAGACGCTGCAATCATATTCCTTTAATTCTGGACCATAACGCAGAATTGCGTTCGGATCCTGAAATTCACCAGGCTTTTCTCTCATTCTACAAAGATCTCATTGGCTCCTCCAAACCTCGTTTGATTTCCTTAGACTGGCAGCACCTCTATGGTCCCCCGAACGTGGACTTATCTTCCCTTGAGGCTCCTTTCACCCTGGAGGAAATTAAGGTGGCCGTCTTCGCTTTAAAAAGCGATTCGGCGCCAGGGCCGGATGGCTTTCCGGCTTTTTTCTTCCAGAAATTCTGGCCTTGGATTAAGGACGATCTGTTTGATCTCTTCCAGGATCTGCATCAAGGTTCCCTGTCTTTTGACCGCATTAATTACGCCCACATCGTTCTTATACCAAAAGTGTCTGGTGCCAATGCGGTCTCGCAATTTAGGCCCATTAGTCTTATTAATGTTTCTTTCAAAATTATTATGAAAGTTCTGGCTAATAGGCTCAGTGAGATTATCCCCCCACTGATTGACCCAGCCCAGTCTGGTTTTATTAAGGACCGTTTTATTCTTGACAGTGTCGCCGCCGCTCAAGAAATTATCTCATTGAGTCATCATCATCAAATGGAGGGTATCCTCCTTAAGCTAGACTTTCAAAAAGCTTACGATAATGTTAACTGGGACTTCCTTTTGGACATTATGGCCCACCGAGGCTTTGGTCCGAAATGGATTGGATGGATTAAATCCAGCCTATTTGCCGGCACATCCTCGATCCTTATTAATGGATCGGAGGGCCATAAATTCAAGGTCAAGCGTGGTCTCCGCCAAGGAGATCCGTTATCTTCTCTACTTTTCGCCCTAGTAGCTGACGTTTTTAGCCGACTGCTTCACAACGCTCGCGAAGCTAACGTCATTGAGGGTATTGGTCGTTCCCGTAATTTTGATGGTATCCTCAACTTGCAATATGCAGATGATACTATCATTTTCTCTAAACCTGATCGCGATTCCATGCGCAATCTGAAACTCTTGCTTTATTGCTTTGAACAGGCTTCAGGCCTCTCCATCAATTTCAACAAATCTTCAGTGTATTGGCTCGGTGGGGATGATTCGCGCCATTACGAAGCGTCCCTTTTCTTTAACTGTAGTGTAGCGTCCTTTCCCATCTCTTACCTTGGTATCCCTCTTAGGTGGGGTAAGCTTCACAGATCAGATTGGGTTCCTATTATTGATAAAATAGAATCTAGACTGAACGTTTGGACTGGTAAACTGCTCTCCCGAGGAGGCAGATTAGTTCTCCTGAATTCGGTTCTATCGGCTATTCCTCTATATATGATGTCATTTTACCTCTTCCCTTCATGGGTCCTTAAGCGTATCGATCAAATTCGGAGTAATTTCTTTTGGTCGGGTGCCGCTCATTATAAGCAGGGCTCGCACCTGTGTTCTTGGGACATCATTTGTTCTTCGAAAGCGAACGGTGGCTTGGGTGTTCTTAACCTGAGAGACCAAAACCTCGCTCTTTTAGGAAAATGGCTCTGGAGATTCCATAAATCTTCCCATTTATCCTGGGTGCAATGCATCAAGGATTATTATTTTAAGTCCTCTCCCTGGTGGCAGTTCAACGCCCCTACCCATCGTTTCGCTTCTCCATTCTGGAAAGGGGTCTGGAAGACAGCCCCAGCTTTTCAGGCTAGCATCTTCAAACGTTGTTTTGACGGATCCAGGACCATGTTTTGGTCTGATCTTTGGTTAGGCAACACGTCCCTTGCGTCAGCCTATCCCTCACTTTTCAACCTTGCCATTAGGCCGTATGCTACGGTTGAAGAGTCCGTTATTTGGATATCGTCTTCTTCATACTGGCTCATCCCCTTTAACTCTCCATTATCCCCTCCTTTGATTGCTGACCTACAACTTCTGATCTCATCCCTCAATCGTTTCGAGTGGCAACAATCTGAGGATATCGTTTGGAGATGGAACGCCTCGGGCTCTTTCTCAGTGAAATCCTTCTACAAGTTTCTCAATTTCCGCGGTATAACCTCCTCGTCGGCTGACTTTATTTGGAATTCTTGTGCCCCTCTCAAGGTCAAAATTAATTCTTGGTTAGCTATTAACAACAAGCTTCTAACCGTGGAGGTGCTCAACAAAAGGAACTTAGCGTGGGGTCAGCTTTGTCCCCTTTGTTCGTTTTTTTCGGAAGATATTAATCACCTCCTCGTTGCGTGCACTTTCATCTCTCCTCTTTGGAAAATTGTGGCGCTTGCTTGGGGTAACCCAGCCTTACCTATTAATCTTTTATCTTGCTGGCATTCCCCCTCTGTACCGCCGAGATATAGCAAGGGTTGGAATTTCTCCGTCCATATCATTATGTGGATTATATGCAGAGAAAGGAACCGTAGATTATTCTCGCACAAAGCATCCTCTATCTTTTCCCTTATAGAAGAATTTGTTTTTCTCTTCAAGTTTTGGTCTTCTCAACTGAAAGAAGACGAAAGACTGTCCTACTACTATCATCGTTTGGATGAATCCATTATAGTTCTCTCTAACCTTAACGCTTTATGATTTTTATCTTCCTGTTATGTGGTATTTTTGTTCGGGGACTACTTACTTACTTCTTTTCACGTTTTGGCTGCAGTAGTTTAACTTGTTCAGCATTCTTTTCTATAGTTCGTCACTCTAGTTGCTCCTTATAATGCAGGTTTAATCTTTGGATTATCCACCTTGCCTCCAAGGCTCTCTGTTGGCTTTTGTTCCTTGATGTGGGTTGCTGGCTTCTCTAGCATTCTGTTTCGTTGAATTACTGCTGGGCTTTGGATCGGGTCTACTCTGGGTTTATGCTAGGTGGTATCGTTCTTTTTTGCTGGCAGGTTATTAGCTACAGCAGTATCTCTTTTGGTGTATTTAGCTTCTGTTATGTTTTGGTGAGCTTAATTTAGGAGGGTGAGCGCGAATTACTATAAGCGTTCTATCTCTTGACTTAAGTTCCTGGTTGGAAGTTTAGCTACTGTGGTTCTCTGACTATGTTTATTTCTACTGTTTTATAGTGGTGGTCTTTCTTCCCTATGTTGGTATTCTATCTTGCTGCGATCGTCTCTTGATTGTAATTGTGGCTAGTATGTTCTTAGAGACTTTTAATTTTTCGGCACCGTTTATGTGAATGCTGCGCTGCTTTTTTGGCTTTGGTTATATAGCCCTATACACTGTCATATTGGCTATGACGCGTTCGGGGCATACTAGCCACAGGCTTGTATGCTTGACTGATTGCTCCACCCAGATCTCTCAGACCGGGATGTTTTTTCCCTGGTGTGCTCAGTGCTGTTGATTCGGGGGGGTTTTGGTCTCTGTTTTGCGCTGTTTTTTCCAGGTTTGGTATCTGTTTTGTTTGCTGCAGCTATTCCCCTTTACCGATGAGTGTGTTGCCTCCTGATGCTCCTATCCCCACGCCTGCACTGATCTGTTCTCTCTTTGGTGCGCTCGTGGGACCAGCCCTCTCGGAAGTCGTCCGCGCGTTGGCTTGCTCTCCGCCCTCTCAGCTGACTGGGATAACTTTAGGTGTTTTCGCGTGGGAGTGCTGATCCCGATCAGCCAGCAGCCAGCTTCCTCTATAGTTTGAATCATCCTGTACTGTTGTATTGTTCCTCATTTTCTTCTCTCGTTTTGTTGCTTTGGCCAGCGATTTTTGTATGCTATTCGCGTTTTACTTCTTGTAAAACCCTTTTATTGCGTATTGTACAGTGTATTATGATTTATTAATATATTTTTTGATCCGGCTGGAGTCTTTCGACTCTATCCGATTACGTCAAAAAAAATACAGTACAATTTCTGGGCTCAAAATATAAAATTTCATCTCAAATACAGAATTTTTTATGTACTCATCTCTGACAAACCACGTTGTACATATACATCCCTCCCAAATCATAATATACATATCTGTCACCAAAAATGTGGGGCCCTACTAATAAGTAGTCCTTTCGTTGCCAAAAATGTGGCACCCCACTAATAAGTACTTTTGTTGATTTCTAGTAGCTTAAACTCTAGTTAGGCCTATAACTGGTCACCTATTATATACCCCATACACAAACGCCCATCAACTCTCACCTATTAAGGCACACTGTTTTAAACACAGGTTGATTTACCCATGTATTGGTTTTGAGTTGAATGTTGCCTATTTGATGCTTTAATATATATAACTTTTCTTTTGAGCAAATATCGCCGACACAGGGGAAAACATGATATATGAACCAAGGTATCAAGGTTTTAAATGTCAAATGTCGGTGTCAGATCGGCCTAAGCATTTTTGTATATATCAGGATATTGTAAAAGTATAGAGACTGAAAAGAATACTTTATTTGGATACTCATAACTGAATACATGGTCTCCTATATATAGGAGAGTACAAAGAGAAATCTAAGTCTATTTCAGATGTGAGACTAATACTAAGACTATTTCAACACTCCCCCTCAAACTAGTGCGTGGATATTGTCGAAGCCAAGCTTACTCAAGAAAGTTTGAAAAAGCTTAGAAAGTAGAACTTTAGTTAGGATATCAGCAAGTTGTTCACCGGATGGGACATATGAAAATGAAATAACCTTCTCTCACTCATCTCGAACGAAGTGCCAGTCAACTTCGATATATTTTGTGCACTCATGAAACACCAGATTTTCAAAAATATGCATAGTTGCTTTGTTATCACAATAGAGAGGAATTGGAGATAGAACTGAGATTGTCAAGTCTCAAATAAGATATTTAAGCCATAACACTTCAGAAACCAAATGCCTAATGGCTCGGTATTCAGACTTTGCACTTGATTTAGCCACCACAGGTTGTTTCTTACTTTTTCAAGATACAAGATTTCCTCCCAAGAATACAAAATACCCACTAGTCAAGTGCCTATCATCAACCGATCCTGCCCAGTCAGCATCAGAAAATTCTCGTAAAGAAAGAGAATCACTAGACCGGAAGAGAAGCCCTTGCCTCGAGACTTTCTTAAGGTAGCAAAGGATGTGAACCACTGCTTCCCAATGAGTAAAGGTTGGTGCAAGAATAAACTAACTAACTTGACTACAAAGGCAATATCTGGCATAGTCACTAAGAGATATATGAGTTCGCCAACCAACTTGCGATATCGTCCTACATCATAGAACAATGTATCATTGAAGAAGAATGACAGCTTAATATTGGGATCCATAAGGTGTCACTGGGGCGATATTTCAACATTCCTGTCTCAGTAAGAATATCAAGAATATACTTTCTTTGAGAAAGAAAGACATCATCCTTTGTGCGTGCAACCTCAATGCCAAAGAAATATCGAAGCGGACCAAGGTCCTTTGTCTGAAAGGTTTGAGCTAACTGCTACTTGATGTCTACAATACCAGGCGAATCACTACCTGTGATAATGATATCATCAACATGAACTAAAAAAATAACAAAGTCTTTGCTTCTATTCTTTGTGAAGAAAGAATGATCTGCCTTATTTTTTTAGAACCTATAAGAGCACACAGCTTTACCGAACTTTCAAACCAAGTTCGAGAAGACTGTTTGAGGCTATAAAGAGACTTTTTGACCGAACACACAAGATTCTCCCTCTGTCGCTCAAAACCAGGAGGTTGCTACATATACACCACTTCCTGCAAGTCTCCATGTAGAAATGCATTCTTGACATCAAGCTGATGAATAGGCCAAGAACAATTGGATGCAAGAGAGATAAAAACATGAACAAATGTGAGTTTTGCAATCGGAGAAAAAGTCTCGGCATAGTCGACCCTAAATTCCTAGGTATAGCCTTTAGCGACAAGTTGAGCTTTGAGTCATTCAATTGTGCCATCAAGATTGTGTTTAACTGTGAAAACCCACTTACAACCAACTGTCTCACCTCCTACAGGAGGCGAACCAACTGTCAAGTACCATTCTGCTAAAGAGCGTGCATTTCCTCTTTCATGGCTGCTGTCCAACCAAGGTGCTTGAGTGCTTCCTGAACTTTTTTAGGAATAGAGATGGAATCCAAGGAAGAGGTAAATGCTCGAAAAGATCTATTCAGTTTAGAAGAAGAATTAAACTGGGTAATAGGGTAGTGAGCACAAGAACGTTTAGCTTTACGCTGAGCAATAGGCAAATCATCTGGGTTGGAATATTACCGATAGAAGAGGTTGGCACTGGTTGAACAACGGAGAGTACTGCTTGGATGGTCGAGCATGAACGAGTCTTACGTCTTCTGACATAAACCTGAAGTGGCGGAGGGGGTGGTGATGATGCTGAAAGTGGTGGTGGTGGTGATGGTGCTGAAAGTGGTGGGGGTGGTGGGAAATCAAGACTCTTAACAATAGCCCTTGGTAAATCAGAAATTTTGGAAGAAATTTGTTCAAAAAAAAGATTTATGTTCAAAAAATGAAACATCGCAGAGGTAAACATTTTTTTTCGTGAAGGGCAATAGCAAAAATAACCTTTTGAAAACCGTGAATATCCAAAAAACACACATTAAGTAGTACACGGGTCAAGTTTATCAGAGCCCGGTGGAGGTTTTGAACAAAACAAGTGCAACCAAAAACATGAGGTGATCAGATGGAAATACCAGTTGAAAAGGTGATTGATTTTGAAGAAGAGTAGGCATACGTTAAATAAGAAAACAGGCAGTGAGAACCGCAAAATTCCAATAAAACTTTGGAACTTTCATTTCAAACATCAAAGAGCGAGCAGTGCTAAGTAAACAACAGCCTTTTTTTAAATGAAAAGAAAGAAACCCTAAATTTTTTTGTGTATATTTTTTCAGCTCTGATACCATGTAAAAGTATAGAGACTGAAAAGAATACTTCATTGGGATACTTATAACTGAATACATGGCCTCCTATACAAAATACATGGCCTCCTATATGTAGAAGTTTGACTAATACTCAAACTACTTTAACAAATATAATAGGAGATATATCGGGATATTTAGTTGGCAATAGTGGAATTCAAGGATCCCTTGATTTAAAACAAAAATGTAGCCTATACCTTGCAGAAGTGGAGTCGAGCGCAGAAGTGAAGTTCAAGGATCCCTTTAAAGAATTCTTTGGTATGGGAAAAGATCCAAAAGTAGGGGCATATTAGTTTAAACGAGGTCTCACCCCGACATATGAGTCAACTTGAGGAGGAGGAGGAGGGGGGGACATTGTCGGGTACGAGTATCTAAATCAATATGTATACGTAACTATGTGATTTGTTAGGGAGGAATATGTAATAAAAATAAATGTAGATTAACAATTGACAAGATGGATATTTATTTTAGAAGTTTCAGTTTAAGAAAAATAATAAGCCTTAAACCAGAAGGATATTCATACTTGAGGAAGATATATATATATATATATATATATATATATATATATATAGGAAAAGGCTCCGTTGCACACTACCTTGGTGCTCACGGCGTGAACACTACTAGTTCGGGCGTTCAAATCGAAAATCCGAACCGTTCACATTGATCTACACATCTAAATTAGTCTAAATATGTAAAATCAAATCATTTGAAATTCATTTGCCCATCCATCACGCGACTATAAAAACAATGAATTTCAGCCATACAATTTTGTAACACTTCAATGAATGGGCAAATGAATTTCAAATGATTTGATTTTACATATTTAGACTAATTTAGATGTGTAGATCAATGTGAACGGTTCGGATTTTCGATTTGAACGCCCGAACTAGTAGTGTTCACGCCGTGAGCACCAATAGTAGTGTGCAACGGAGCCTTTCCCTATATATATATATGGAAAGCTTTGGTTGTGCACTACCTCTAGTGCACACGGCGTGTGCACTAGGCCTTTGGGCGTTCATATGAACGATCCGAACCGTTAATATTGATCTACACATCTAAATTAATCTAAATATGTAAAATCAAATCATTTGAAATACATTTGCCCATCCATCATGAGACTATAAAAAACAATGATTTTCAGCCATACAATTTTGTAACACTTCAGTGGATGGGTAAATGAATTTCAAATGATTTGATTTTACATATTTAGACAAATTTAGATGTGTAGATCAATGTGAATGGTTCGGATCGTCCATATGAACGCCCGAAGGCCTAGTGCACACGCCGTGTGCACTAGAGGAGTGCACAACCGAAGCTTTCCCTATATATATATATATATATATATATATATATATACAGAGAGAGAGAGAGAGAGAGGTTTCTTCCATTGCAAACGCAAATATTTGTGTAAACCACTTAACCCGTCATTGGCAATGACAGGTTAAGGCAAAATATAAATTTTTGTCTTAAGCCTTAACCCGTCATTGCCAATGACAGGTTAAGTGGTGTGCACACTTTTGCACAACATTTACGTTTGCAATGGAAGAAATATATATATGTATACACATATATACATATATATACATATGTGTATATATATATATATATATATATATATATATATATGTATGTATGTATATGGGATTTCTTCCATTGCAAACGTAAATGTACATTTGCACACATATATATACATATATATACACACATATGTATATATATATATATATATATATATATATATATATATATATATATATATATATATATATATATATATATATATGGGAGCCCTTCGGTTGAGAACTAATTTTGGTGAGAACTCCGTGAGAACTCACGAAGTAGATCCCCAATGAAAAATCCGAACCGACCATCTCGTTCTACATGCCTTAGATAGCATAAAATAAAGAATTCAAATAATTTGAAGTTCGTTTGCTCATCCATCAAATGGAGTAGAATTTTCAGCCATATAATTTTGCGATGATGTAAATCATGGGAAAATGAACTTCAAATTATGTGATTTCTTTATGATATGCTATCTAAGGCGTGTAGAACAAGATGGCCGGTTCGGATTTTTCATGGGGGGTGTACCCTTTGAGTTCTCACGGAGTTCTCACCAAATTAGTTCTCAACCGAAGGGCCACTATATATATATATATATATGTATATATATATATATACACACACACATATATATGTGTATATATATGTGTATGTGTATATATATATATATATACACATACACATATTGTTGCCGCTAAATTTGGTGTGGGGGCAAACAGATAGAACTTGTGGATTCTTGGGGAAACTGAATAGAAAGACCTGGTACCTGTTCCGTCGGGCCCCGTTCGTCGTTCCCGCCGTGCACCTGCAAAAAGTGCGAGACACCGGGGGGGGATCCCGGCGACGCACCCTCCGACGCTCAAGTCAGTAATCAAAGAGATTATGAAAGAGCGTAAAAACTGGTGAAGAGTTGATTACCTGTTAATGGAGATGGGTGAGGGGTATTTATAGGCGCCTTAAGGAATGGTTTTAAGAATGTAATCCCCGTGATTAGATAAGGAATATTCCTCGTAGTCAGATAAGGTATGTAATCTGATAAGGTATATTCCCTGTAATCAGTTAAGGAATTTTAATCCCCAAATCCCAGTGAAAAGGTAGATGTCCATCAGGGCCGTTGATCGTGTTTAATCAGGGATCCTGACTCTGTCTTGTTGGATTGGGAGCGCAGCGGGTTGAGATCCGCGCCCTCTTGTTGGCGGATCCATTCGCGGATCATTGGGCCCTAGGAGGGCAGATCCAATACCCGTTTTGGTCCTCTTGTGGGCGAAATTACCGTTTTACCCTCAGGTCTCGAGATTCGTGCCTGATTTGGACGGTTCCGATTAAATCCCATTTTTAGCCATATCACGAGCCCCCCACTCCTAAAGGCTGAGCTTGATCGGCCTTTGAGGAGTAGTCTAGCTGTTTTTTAATGGCTGGTAGAGTTGTATCGGAGCCCAAATGGAAGGTTTTGAATCTTGAAGGAGGTAGTTTGGTGATTTTTCAAGCGGATTGAACTCTGAGTCGCTCCTGAGCTCTTATGGTCGTGTGGTGTTCTTGCAGGGATATCCTATTAACTGCGCAAAGTGTCAATTCGTCATTCGGTGGTCTCGTATACTTGGAGCACGCTTTAGACCCCCCTAGAGTTCGCTAGCGAAGGGGCCGAGGTCCATATGCGGTTCGGCGAGCTCTTCCAGAGAGGGAAGCGAGTTCGGCAGGACTGCGAGCGTCAGGAGCGAGTTCGGCGGTCCGCCGAACTTGTTTTTCCCCTATAAGAGGGTCGGTGCCACGAACGCTCGGCAGGGGTGCCGAACCTGTTTTTTCCCTATAAGAGGGTCGGTGCCACGAACGCTCGGCAGCGGTGCCGAACCGGTTTTTTCCCTATAAGAGGGTCGGTGCCACGAACGCTCGGCAGCGGTGCCGAACCTGTTTTTTCCATATAACAGGGTCGGTGCCACGAACGCTCGGCAGCGGTGCCGAACCGGTTTTTTCCCTATAAGAGGGTCGGTGCCACGAACGCTCGGCAGCGGTGCCGAACCTGTTTTTTCCATATAACAGGGTCGGTGCCACGAACGCTCGGCAGCGGTGCCGAACCGGTTTTTTCCCTATAAGAGGGTCGGTGCCACGAACGCTCGGCAGCGGTGCCGGACCTGTTTTTTCCATATAACAGGGTCGGTGCCACGAACGCTCGGCAATGGGTGCCGAACGTGACTTTTTCCCCTATAACAGGGTCGGTGTCACGAATGCTCGGCAGTGGTTGCCGAGCGTGACTTTTTCCCCTATAACAGGGTCGGTGTCACGAATGCTCGGCAGTGGGTGCCGAGCGTGACTTTTTCCCCTATAACAGGGTCGGTGTCACGAATGCTCGGCAGTGGGTGCCGAGCGTGACTTTTTCCCTATAAGAGGGTCGGTGTCACGAATGCTCGGCAGTGGGTGCCGAGCGTGACTTTTTCCCCTATAACAGGGTCGGTATCACGAATGCTCGGCAGTGGGTGCCGAGCGTGACTTTTTCCCCTATAACAGGGTCGGTGTCACGAATGCTCGGCAGCGGTGCCGAACCGGTTTTTTCCCTATAAGAGGGTCGGTGTCACGAATGCTCGGCAGCGGGTGCCGAGCGTGACTTTTTCCCCTATAACAGGGTCGGTGTCACGAATGCTCGGCAGTGGTTGCCGAGCGTGACTTTTTCCCCTATAACAGGGTCGGTGTCACGAATGCTCGGCTGCGGTGCCGAACCGGTTTTTTCCCTATAAGAGGGTCGGTGTCACGAATGCTCGGCAGTAGGTGCCGAGCGTGACTTTTTCCCCTATAACAGGGTCGGTGTCACGAATGCTCGGCAGTGGTTGCCGAGCGTGACTTTTTCCCCTATAACAGGGTCGGTGTCACGAATGCTCGGCTGCGGTGCCGAACCGGTTTTTTCCCTATAAGAGGGTCGGTGTCACGAATGCTCGGCAGTGGGTGCCGAGCGTGACTTTTTCCCCTATAACAGGGTCGGTGTCACGAATGCTCGGCAGTGGTTGCCGAGCGTGACTTTTTCCCCTATAACAGGGTCGGTGTCACGAATGCTCGGCAGTGGGTGCCGAACGTGCAGACTTGTCGTTTATGTGAGCTTGTCTCTTCCGTGCGCCGTCTGACAATTCTGACAATTCTGACAACCCTGACAGATGGGACGCGCATTAAATGCTGTGACCTCTGGGATTCCATCAGATGGGATAGCATTAAATGCATCTCATGATTCGCTGCGGTTAACGAGGTGACGATTGGGATCGCTCCGCCGCTTGGTTTAGATGGGCCGGCTGTACAAGCCCATTAGCCTCGTGGGGCGTGTCCCCCTTCTATAAATCCTCAACCCCCCCCCTCATTTCTCACTTCTCCTCTCATTTGCTCAGGCGTTCTCTAGTGTCTCAGACGAGTTTTTCCGGCACCGGCGTTTGTCTCAGGCGAGGTTTTTCGGCACTCCTTCCTTTCAAGGTAATTTATAAGTTATGTCTGTAGCTTCTGTCTCAGATGAAGTCTCTTGGTCCGAGCCCTCCCTTCAAGGCGCCGAGGCCTCGTCTCCGAACCCGCCCAAGGGGAAGGTGTTCGGGAAGGATTCCATCGTCGAGGAGCCGAAGAGGATGGGGGAGTTCGGACAGCTACCGGGTCCGTTGACGGGTCTGCATAGGGTCAGGGAGCTCCCGAAGGACCAGGCCGAGCGGATTGTCCATGGGAGGGAGAGGACCTTCGAGGAGAATGAGGCGAGGGAGACGACGGAGGCGGATGATGCAGCGTCGATCCTTCGCGAGGAGGAGTTGGCGGCGATCCGGGATGCTTTTTTCATCCCGGAGGAGTACGAAATCATGTTGCCGGGCCCCGGAGTTAGGGCCAATTCGCCGCTGCCAGTGACCATGTGTTGCTGGCCGGTGGATGCCTTTATCGCCGGCGCCCGGCTACCTCTCCACGCGTTCGCAATTACCGTGGTGAGCTGGTATGGGGTCTGCCCTATCCAGCTCATGCCGAACGCGTGGCGAGTGATTAATGGCTTCGTTCTTCATTGCCAGGCCGCGGGGATCGAACCGCAGCTGAACGTGCTTCGGACGATATACCGGCTCCACCAAGGGAACAAGTCGGAGTACCGGTATTATCTGACTCCGAGGCACGGCGGCAGGCTCGTGGTCTGCCCAGACTCTATCAAGCATTGGCGAGAGAAGTGGGTCATCGTGCGGAGTCGAGAGGCCTGGCCGATCCCCACCAATTGGGCAGAGGGGGTGACCAAGAGGGCGACGGCGCTGCCGAGACTCTCAGTAGAAGAGGAAGGGGCGGTTCGGACCCTTCTCGACCGGCCGAAGTACGACTGGAAAGAGTTGACGGAAGACGTTCTTTACAGGGGAGGGCTCGGCCGCGTAGATCCTAGTACGCGGCTTTTCGCCAAGTTTTTTTTGTACTTGTTGTCCTGTTCTTCTTTTGTGCTAATCATTTTTTTTTTATTTGATGTAGAATCTATGGACTACGAAGCGGTGTTGGCGCTCCGGGCTGGGCTCGCCAGTAAGGCGCCGAGGAAGCGGAAGAGGGTCGCGTCGAAGCTGCCCTCGACTTCGAAGGTGCCGAGGATTGCGGCACCCGACCAGGCGGTGGAGGTTGCTGACGACCCGGTCGTCACCGTGGCGGGGCCTTCGGCTACTGCTCCTGAGGGGGATTTCCCCATTGCCGCCGCGCTCGCCATGCCGACCCCGCCGCTAACCGTAGCAGGCGAGGAGCTCCTGACGGAGGAGCACAAGCGGATCCACATTCCGGACTGGCAGGTCCGGAGGCACGATGGGTTCCTCGGGAACTCGTTGGCGAGTATGCAGGCTGTCAAGCATCTCGCCACCCCGAAGGACCGCGCCGCCATGGACGCGGGGAGGCAGGGCGACGACGTGATCGAGATCGCTCGTTCGGCGGTATCGGTAAGTCCCGAGTTCCCTTCATTCGTTTCATCTTGAATCACAAAAATTTTTCTAACTCCCTGAGTTCTTCCTCTTTCCCTTGCAGATCGTCGTCCACTTCGGTCACCTCACCGAACGGCTGACCGCCCTCGAGAAGGAGCTCAAGCAGGAGTCCGACCAGGCTCGGAACGAGAAGGCTCGGATGTCGAACCAGCTCGACAAGCTCCGAGTCGAGCATGAAGGCCGGTCTGCGAGGATCCAGCACCTCGAGGCCGAAGTGAAGAGGCTGGAGGACGAGCTGCGTCGGGAGAAGGAGGGGTCGGCCAATCAGTTGGCCGAGGCCGAGGCGAAGCAGGCGGCGGCTGTGAAGGAGGTGGAGGACGCCACCTTGAAGAAGGCCCAGGGGTACCTCGCGCAGAACATGGCGAAGGCCTTCGCCACTGCCCTCGACCGGGTGCGAGAGGCGTACCCCGGGGTGGACGTCTCGGGATGGCGACTCTTCCCCGGACACGTCGAGGGCTTCGACCCCGAGTCCGAAGGGGAAGAGGAGGAGGAGGAGGAGGACGGCGCTGAGGCCGATGCCGGGATTACTGGCGAGGTCCCGAGCGTCACGGCCACTCCACTGGCGGCGGCGTCTCCTTCGGCGAAGTCGACCCCTACTCCGCCTCGTCGCCCGGGGAAAGAGGTCGAGCACTGATCCGCCTCTCCTTTTATTGTTTTTGGCTGTTTCTGCTCTTTTTCTCTTTTTTTTTTTTATCGAACTTTGTAATGCCTAATAGCGGACTGGCCACCGCTTCTTTTGACGTAAATGAAATCAAAATTTTTGCAAGTGTTGGTGCTCGGAAATTTCTGTTTTATGCCCCCTCTTCTGCCGAACTGTCAAACTTTGTTTTTAGAGCTAAAAATTTTTCCAAGTGTGGTGCTTCGGCCACGGTCAACGTTTTTGCTGATTGCTCCGATTTCTTTGCAGCTTATGGTGATCCCTCAAGGCGTCGAGCTTTCCTGCCCGGACGAGGAGGTTAAAGCCGAAGCTGGCCTAGGGGCGACGAGGCTGTGTCTGACTAGGTGTAGGGAGAAACTTTATGAGGTCGAGCTCGGATTGCGCCGAGCCGAGAGCGAGAGGAAGCATCTCCGGCTCGTCCTTGGCCGGCGTGATATCGAGATTCGTCGTTTGGAAAGCCGAATCGCCGAGCTCATACCCGAAGGTGAACACTTGCCCACTGATTTCAGTAATGAGATTCGTGTTCAGTGCATTCGTCATAATTTGTCCAAAATAACAGTGGATAAGGACGAGTTGCTTTCTGAGATACAGCATCTGCAGTCCGTAGAGGCGAAGCTCCGGAGTGAGGGCGAGGGGCTGACGGCCGAGGTGGCCAAGTTGACGACCGAACGAGTCGAGTTGACTGCTGAAGTCGAAGCGCTCAAGAGGGCGACGGTGGATAAAAGCATCGAAGTCACCCACCTTCGGCGCCTCGTCGCTAGTCGATCTGGAGTGCCGGACTCCGCGATACCCCCACGTTTCGAAGTCGACGTTAAAGACGACTCGTTGCGGGACAGGATCTCAGAGTTGGAGGCGGAAGTGGCTCGTCTGAAGCCACATTCAGGGCCGGTCAACGTTCGAAGCACGTCATGCATTCGTGCTGAGAGTGAGCGGGGCATCACTTTCTATGAGATGGCGACCCGTCAGCGGATTGGCCAACCCAGCCCGGGGGACGCGCAGAGCTCGGTGGCAATTTCCTCGAGCGGGGCGTCTGTCGGCGTAGCTGCCAGGAGCGGTGCCGAGGATACGTCCCAGTTTGCCGGCTTGGGGTCGCGCTCCGGGGACAAGCGTCGTCACTCTTGAGTGTCTTTGAAGCGGAATGCTCCAGCTCCGAAGAAGCGCTGAAGTGGTCGGTTCCACGCGTTCTTTGCTCTCTCCCTTTTTTTTTCTAAGTGTGACGAGTCGGTATTGTAAATACCCTTGTTGAGTCGTGCTCCTGTTTGTGTTTGCCTTTGTATCACATCTGTTTCATTAATAAATGCGTTATTGCCGAACTTGCGTGTTTCATTGCTGTGAATGTTGTTTGTCATGGGGTAACTTCCGAACTGTCGAACTCCGAATGGCAAGCTACCCCTAGGTCGCTTAGGAGCGAGCATGCGGGGTAGGGTCGAACCAAGTGTTGGACTCCGGAACCATTGTCTGTTTAAGGGGTGTAGGAGCAATTTCGAATGGCGAGCTACCCCTAGGTCGCTTAGGAGCGAGCTTGCGGAGTAGGGTCGAACCAAGTGTTGGACTCCGTACCATTCAACGGCTGTGGGAGCATTTTCGAATGGCGAGCTACTTCTAGCTCGCTTAGGAGCGAGCTCGCGAAGTAGAATCGAGCCAAGTGTTGGACTCCGGAACCATTGTCAGTTTAAGGGGTGTAGGAGCAATTTCGAATGGCGAGCTACCCCTAGGTCGCTTAGGAGCGAGCTTGCGGAGTAGGGTCGAACCAAGTGTTGGACTCCGTACCATTCAACGGCTGTGGGAGCATTTTCGAATGGCGAGCTACTTCTAGCTCGCTTAGGAGCGAGCTCGCGAAGTAGAATCGAGCCAAGTGTTGAACTCCGTACCATTCAACGGCTTGGGAGCATTTTCGAATGGCGAGCAACTTCTAGCTCGCTTAGGAGCGAGCTTCGCGAAGTAGAATCGAACCAAGTGTTGGACTCCGGAACCATTGTGACATTTAAGAGTTACAAGCAGAGGGATGTAATAGTAGTGAAAACATGAAGAAACTTCATTTATTAACATCTAACGATCGGCTGCTTCTAAAGTTGCTAGCCGTTATTACAATAATAAAAGAAAGCACAAAAAGGACAAACTATGACTAGAGAAAGGAGGGGAACGGTTCGGCATCTCGAGTTACTTGGAGAGACGTAGTTGCCTTCTCCTGGTATTTCAAAAGATGGTCGGCGTTCCAAGTCCGAGGAATTTCTCTGCCTTCGAGATCCTCTAGCTTGTAGGTACCGGGGCGGATTACTTTCGAGATCTTGTACGGTCCCTCCCAGTTCGGGGCCAGCTTGCTTTTCTGCCCGGGGAATGATATGGCCAACTTCCGAAGGACTAAATCCCCTTCTTTGAGGTCCGTTGGGCGGACTCTTTTGTTGTATGCCAGCTCGATCCTTCTTCGGTAAGCTTGCTGGCGTATGGCAGCTCTCTCTCGGATTTCGTCTATCAGGTCTAGGCTTGTTCTGAGTTCTCTAGCATTCTGCTCTTCTTCATAAGCGAGCAGGCGAGGAGAGGGTATCCCGACTTCTAGGGGGATGATGGCTTCGGCCCCATAGGTGAGATTAAATGGGCTCTCGCCTGTTGGGGTCCGCTTGGTGGTGCGGTGATTCCAGAGTACGTTCGGCAGCTGATCGACCCATAGTCCCTTGGAACACTTGTCTAACCTCTTCTTGATTCCTGCGAGAATCTGTCGGTTGGCATTCTCAGCTTGGCCATTCGACTGGGGATGGGAGACGGAGGAGAATCGGTGTTGTATGGAAAGGTCTTCACACAAGGCTCGGAAGGCGGCTCCAGTAAACTGTGTCCCGTTATCTGTGACTATGACTCGGGGAACGCCGAACCGGCAAATCACATTCTTCCAGAAGAACTGAACGACCCTATGTTCGGTGATCGTAGCCAGGGGTTCGGCTTCTATCCACTTAGAGAAATAGTCAACTGCCACGACTAGGAACTTTAGCTGTCCAGGGGCTGGAGGGAATGGTCCCAGTAAGTCCATCCCCCACATAGCGAAGGGAACGGGACTTGATAGGGAGGACAGCGGTGCCTGCGGAAGACGTCGGATGTCTGCATACTTTTGGCAGGAGCTGCACTGCCGAACGTGTCGTTCGGCGTCCCGTAGGAGAGTGGGCCAATAATACCCATAGTTCAATACCTTGTGCGCCAGAGCCCTGGATCCAGAATGGGCTCCGCCGATCCCCTCATGGAGCTCTTGTAGGGCGTAGTCGGCTTGCTCGGGGGAGAGGCACCTTAGATACGGCCGACCATCCGCTTGGGTGAAGGAGCGTTTGTATAAGTTGCCTTCGAGTAAAGTAAAATGCTCGGCTCGGGCCCTAATTCTTCGTGCTTCCCTCGGATCTTCAGGGAGGAGTCCGTTCCTCAGGAATTCGACAATGGGTTTCATCCAGTTGTCTTCGAGGAGGACGGGCAATGCTTCAACGGAATCTGGCGCTTCGTCCTCTATGCTCGGCTTTAGGAGGACTTCTATTAAAACGGTCTGTTCCAGACCTTGAAGGGAGGAGGAGGCTAACTTGGATAAGGCGTCGGCCTGAGCGTTTTCTTCTCGAGGGATCCTTTGGATGAGAGCCTCGTCGAACAGCGCCATGAGGCTCTTTACTTTGGACAAGTATTTAGCCATTCTATCGTCGCGGGCTTCATACTCGCCGAGGACCTGGTTAACAATCAACTGGGAGTCGCTGAAAACCTGTAGCCGACGTGCTCCAGCATTTCGGGCCATTCGAAGCCCGGCTATTAGTGCTTCATATTCGGCCTCGTTGTTCGAGGCTTTGAAATTTATCCGGAGTGAGTATTGGAGGACGAAGCCATCTGGTCCTGCCAAGATGACTCCTGCCCCGCTACCCTCATTACAAGAGGACCCGTCAACATAGACCGACCAGACGGGGGGTCCCTTTGCTGCTTGGCCAGACTCGGGGATTGTAGTCTCAACTATGAATTCGGCCAGTGCCTGCGCCTTGATTGCAGTCCGAGGCTGATAAGTTATATCGTGCTGGCTCAGCTCGATCGACCACTTCATGAGGCGACCAGAAGTCTCGGGTTTGTGAAGAATCTGTTTCAGTGGCTGGTCGGTAAGGACGACCACCGAATGAGACTGAAAGTAGGGTCTAAGTTTTCTTGCGGCCATTACCAGGGCATACGCCATTTTCTCAATTTTCGGGTACCGAAGTTCGGCATCCCGGAGCACCTTGCTGACGTAGTATATGGGCTTCTGAGCCCTTTCTTCTTCTCTGACTAAGACCGCACTGAGCGTCTGCTCGGAAGCCGCGAGGTAGAGGTAGAGCGGTTCGCCGGGTACTGGTTTGCTAAGGAGAGGGGGATTGACGAGGTAGGCTTTAAGCTGGTCAAAGGAGTCTTGTTGCTGCTGCCCCCACTCGAATCCTTTAGCCCCCCTGAGGGCTTTGAAGAACGGGAGGCACTTCTCCCCGGACTTCGACAGGAAGCGTCCTATGGCGGCTAAGCGACCAGTCAGCCTCTGAACTTCTTTGACATTTCTAGGGGGGGCCATGTCCAGTATGGCCTTGATCTTCTCCGGATTCGCCTCTATTCCTCGTTGGCTAACCATAAAGCCGAGGAACTTGCCTGATGAGACGCCGAACGCACATTTGTTCGGGTTGAGTCTCATGTTGTTCCTTCTTAAAACATCAAATGCTTCTTGGAGGTCGGTCACATGATCAGCACCTCGGATGCTTTTCACCAGCATGTCATCGACATACACTTCCATGTTTCTGCCGATCTGAGCCTGAAAAACTTTGTTGACGAGGCGCTGGTAGGTTGCCCCCGCGTTCTTTAGGCCGAATGGCATGACCCTGTAGCAATAAAGGCCTTGGTCGGTTACAAAAGACGTCTTTGGGATATCTGGCGGGAACATCCTTATCTGATTGTAACCCGAGAAAGCGTCCATGAAGCTTAGAAGCTCATGTCCCGAGGTTGCGTCAATCAGAGTGTCGATGCTCGGTAGAGGGAAGGGATCTTTGGGACAGGCTTTGTTGAGGTCGGTGAAATCAATGCAAATTCTCCATGTTCCGTTGGACTTCTTCACCATTACTACGTTCGATAACCATTCAGGGTAGTTTACCTCCTGTATGAATCGGGCCTTCAGCAATTTATCTACCTCTTCTTTAATAGCGAGTTGTCGCTCGGGGGCGAACTTACGCCTCTTCTGCTGAACTGGTTTGGACCCTGGATCAACACTCAAGCGGTGGACTAAGAGCTCTTCGGAGATACCGGGCATGTCAGCTGCGGACCATGCGAAGAGGTCTTGATTGTCTCGGATGCATTCCACAATATCTGAGTATAGGGCGGACGGGAGAGCCTTGCTTACGAAGAACTTGCGGGTCGGCTCTTGTTCGGAGAAGAGCACCTCCTCCAATTCGTCCGCTGGCTCGGAGGTCGGTCTTGTGGAATCTTGGGGAATTTCCAGGGTCTCTAAAGAGAGGACGGGCCCAAGGGTCGAAGTCATGTAGCATTTCCGGGCCTGCTCCTGATTTCCCCTTACTTCTCCGACCCCGGATCGGGTGGGAAATTTCATCCTCAGATGATATGCCGAGGGAACCGCTTCCAGAGCCGCGAGGCCGGGCCTGCCCAAAATGACGTTGTAAGCAGCGGGAACATCCACTACCATGAAGTCCATCGGCTCCGTTCTGGTGGTAGGGGTTTGTCCGGTAGTTACATCGAGGGTGATCACCCCTTCTATAGTTACCGGAACCCCCGTGAACCCATGGAGAGTGTAACCGGCGGGTTTGAGTCTGTCTCTGGAGAGCTTTAGGCCTTTGAAAGCGGAGAGGAATAGGATGTTGACGGAGCTGCCGTTGTCGACTAAGATCCTCTCCACTTTGAAATTTGCCATGTGGAGGCTGATGACGAGGGCGTCACAATGCGGGATACGGACTCCCTCGAGATCTTCGTCGGAGAAGGTAACTGGCACTCCGAGGCCCTTGGGAGGAGGCGTGGTTCGGACTGAATTGACCTCTCTGATAAACGCTTTTCGGGAGGAGTTCGAGAAGCCTCCCATTGGACCCCCATGGATGAGGTGGAGGACTCGCTCTTCCTCGAAGTCTGGCGTCTCTTCTTTTTCCGAACGCTTGTTAGCCCCCCGAGGCGGGAGAGGGGGCTCGGCTCGGTCCTTTTTTACAAACTTCGTCAGCTGTCCCCTCTGGATAAGGGCTTCGATCTCGTTCCTCAGAGCACGGCAGTTGTTGGTGTCATGCCCGTGGTCCCGGTGATAACGGCACCATTTCTCTTTATCTCTTCTCTTGGCGGGAGTGTTCATTTTGGGAGCTGGAGGCAAGACCCCGTCTTTTTCGACCTCCATGAAGATGGCTAAGAGGTTAGCGTTGAGGGGAGTGAACTTCTCAAATCTAGGGGGAGGTCGGCGCTGGCCGGCATTATCCTTCTGGAGCTTCTTGGCTCCTTCTTCTTCTGCCCCCTTTCTTTTGAGCCCAGGGGCGGGCGCTTCCCAGTTGGGGGGTCGCTCGGCCTCCTCGGCCCGAATGTACTTTTCGGTGCGAAGAAGAAGGTCGGAAAAGTCATGTGGGGGTTTCTTGGCAAGGGAGGAGCGGAGGTTGGAATTGAGAATGTTGGATTGGAACGCTGCGGTAGCGACCGATTGGTCGAGGGAGGCAATAGTTCTAGCTTCGGCTGTGAATCTCTTCACGTAGTCCCTCAGTTTTTCCCCCTTTTGCTGGCGGAGGTGCAATAGTGAGATGCTGGTTTTCTCGGTCCTTCGGCTGCTGACGAAATGGGTGATGAACAGGGTCTCGAACTGTTCGAAGGAGAATATTGACGCCGGGGCAAGACGAGAGTACCATTCTCGAGCCGGGCCTTTCAGAGTTGCAAGGAATGTTTTGCAGAGGAGGGCATCGGACGCTTGATGGAGGAGCATCAAAGTCTTAAAGCCTTCGATGTGGTCGACTGGATCGGTCTCCCCAGTGTAGTTCTCGAACTGGGGAGGTTTGAAACCGAAGGGGACAGGAGTATCCACTATGGTCCGGGAGAACGGGGGTCGGCTAGGACGGAGGGTCCTCCCCCTGAGTTCTTCTTCTCGGTTTATCTGTCCCAAGAGTTTTTCCACCTCGTTCAGGCGGCGGTTCATGGTGTCATCTCTCCGGCGGTGATCTGCCGAGCCACGGGACTCGTCTTCGTATGATGGGGAGCGAGGGCTGCGGCGACGGTAGCTTCGGGAACGACGAGGACTTGGGGTGCGTCTGGAATTGGTAGGAGCGGGTCGAGGAGAAGGGGAACGTTGGCGAGGGCTCCGGACCGGAGGAGGGGAGGGGGCCCTCGGCTCATTGGGATTCTGACGGAGATTGAGGGCCTGTTGTACCATTGCTTGGAATTGCTGGAACTCGGCACGGGTGATGGGTGCCTCATTGTCCCGATGCTGCTGCCGACCTGCGGGAGAGTGCCTCCTTCGGTAGTGATCGGGGGAGTCTTTTCTCCCTCTTCGGGCGGGGGACCCCCTGTGTCCCCGGTGTCAGGGGGATCGCTCTTGGCGGGAGGCTTCTCCCCGAGCCCGCTTTTCGTCCAGATGGCGACGAAGGTCCTTATCCTCCGGGCGTTTGGGATGGGTATCGTGGCGACCAGAGGCTCGGGGATGATGGGAGGCCATGGAGGCACTGGAGGCGTTGTGGATGGAGACGTTCTCTTGGTGAAGAGGCTGTTTCTGAGGGTTAGGACCCTTTGGATCAGGAGGGGGGTTCTGTTGAAGCGGCTCTTCCATGGTAGGAAGGAGTTGCCCTTGTTGCTGAGCGGGATCAGGATGGACTTCTTG